>JACSOB010000134.1:0-85257 GCA_019677175.1 Bombus sylvicola
AGTGAAGTGAGGACTCTCTATGAGAGATTTGTAGAGGGTCAGGGGGCAGAACCAACCAATCCCCAATCCCAGGAAACAGAGCCTCTGAGCTGATAATAAGTGAACTGTTTCCGCCGATGACCGCTGAGGATGTGAGCGAGAAACTTAGTAAAATTAGAAAAAGCCTGCGACAGGACCAGATGGTTTTCAAAAAGAACATTTAATGATATCTAGCCTGCCCGCAATATTGGCTAAAATTTATTCAACATTTTATGTACCTATTTTCAAACACCCAAAGGTAACACCAAACCCAAATAAAAACCAAGCAGCCAGGTCGACAATTGGAGACCTAAATTACAATAGGCCCCATTTTCAGCCGAATTTTTTCTTCTCCATCCTCAACGGAAGGATAAGAAGGGGTATTGAGCTAAATTTAAGGCAAAAAAGATTTACATCAAAAAATGGATGTAAAGTAAACATAGATCTATTCATCGCTGCCTTAAGCCACAGTAAGAAAAATAACGGGGGGGATATTCACAATTGTGGATATCTTCAACGCGTTTGACGCAATACCCCATTCGGCATTAAAACCTTGCCTGGCGGAAGGGTGTGCCGACCCTATATATCGATTTAATCGAAGGTATGTATAACGAGGGCAAGACAAAAATCAAACCAAGAATAATATAGGGGTCGAGATCGAGGTCCTTAGAGAGTCAAGCAGGGTGACCCTCTGTCGCCGCTGGTATTTAATCTGTGCCTATAACCGCTGCTGGATATAATTGAGGAGCAAACCAGTGGCATAATTGTCAGTTTCGAGAGAAAAGTAACCTAACTTTCGCTGACGACATTGTTCTACTTGGTGAAGACGAGAGGGAGGCACAACGCCAAATGGATATGCTCCATGAATATCTGAAGGGCCTAGGAATGAATATTTCAGGAGAAAATAGCCAAACGTTTCAGGTGGTCGCGAAAAGGACACATGGTTGGTAAAATAATCACGGATTAGGCTCGAAAATATCAACATACCAACCGTTGACCCAGATGAGGCACTCAGGTATATAGGCGCCAAAATAGGGCCTTGGAACGGTATCCATTGTGACATCATAGTGTCAGAAATTCTGAGCGTGGTCAGAAGAGTTAGAAAACCCTCTCTGAAACCATGCTAGAAAATTGAGTTAATTACGAAGTACATCTTCCCTCGATATATTTAACATTTCCTTATAAATCCACCAAGCGATAGTGTCTTAAAATTATTGGACAGCGTAATCAGGCAGGAAATAAAGGCCATATTACCTTGTGCCTTCGACAGCCACTGGTTCCTTTTATGCTCCAAAAGCAAAAGAGGGATTAGGGCTACCGAGGTTCGAACATATTATGAAACTACTAATTACTGAAAAAAGCGCATTAAACAATAAGAATTCAGTCGATCCAGCGGTATCTAGTTTGATCAATGGAGAAAACGTCAGGAAGCTAAAGAAAATCGCAAACTCTCTAAGGATCAATTGGCCGGACACTTCCGAAGAGGTAGAAAAAAGCTACAAAGCGACTAAAGAGCGGACATATTAAACAATGGCAAGAGTTGAGAAGTCAGAGACATGGAGTTAATGACTTCTCAAAGAATAAAACTGGCAACGTGTGGCTCGAGGAGTATAATCTGTTCAAGCCCTCGAGATTCATCGATGCCGTAAGACTTAGGACAAACACCATTGGGACACGGCCTGTATTGGCACGGATCGACAAAAGAATTGATGTAACCTCAAGTGGGCGCCTCGACTTGGGCGCCTATGAAAGTTTTCTCCACGAAAAAAGAGAAAAAGATTAATAACTCTAGGACTAATTATGTAAATACCCTATATATAGCATAACACTCCAATGCTAATATAAACTATTGTTAAGGTAAAGAAAGGATTCGGAAATACAAATAATTGACTTTATTTTACACACAACAGCTATACAATATATCTTACACTCTGAAGACCTCGACAACCTTCTTGCACGCACGCTTGTTCTCAACCGACTCTTCCAGATTCTTCTAACATCTGGCGACAGTCTTTGTCTCAACTAAGACCTGGACGCTCTCTGACTCTTACACACACACTCTCATGTACAGTGTAAATGTATCACCTTCCTAACACGCCTCCTTACATTTATACTGTACACTTAATTGTATTTACGTGCTTGTCGAATTGATTAACAGAAAATTTAACACATATTGTTTTATTTACATTCCTCTTATTTTACATTCAACCAAGACCTAAACCTTTCGAATTTCTCCCTACACAGTGCCTTCGTAAAAATATCCGCAGTATTTTTCGTCTGTACTTACTTTAATTATATTTATCCTATTTTCCTTTAAGCATTCGTGAACATAGTGGTAATGAGCTTCAATGTGTTTAGAATTTTTTGTGAAATTTCCGTACTTTGCTATACTTATCGCTCCCGAGTTATCCTCATAATTTTTTACTACAAATTAAAAATCATCTACATATATTAGCAAATAAACATTACATTATTCTTACATTATTCATCTTGAAACCTAATCTCGTCACATACCTATCAAAACACTCATACCAATCTCTCGGACTTTCTTTTAACTCATAAATCGCTTTCGATAATTTACAAACTCTATTCATTCATTCTACATACCATATTCTTTTGCAACATCGTTCTCTTTTCTCTTTTATTTGCAATGTCCTTTTTTTATCTCTTTCTTTTCCTCGTTTCGTTCTACTTTTTGTTACATTTTTCGCCCTTGTTCCTCGCAGATACTTCACCTTTCCTGCTTCTATCTTCGTCATTACCCTTCTCCAATTTTCTATTCCTTTTCCTCTTCTTATAATTATCTACATTCTTACCATCTTCACTATTGTCACAACAAATCGCCTCCTCGAATGTACAAGGGATATCTATTTTACAATAATTTGCATGAATCTCGCAAATATTTTCCTTTTCTGGATACCTTACTGGAGTTTTCTTAATACGTGTAGATCTCCTAGGAATGTTTGAGCTTTCAGTACTACTATCATTTTCATCTTCCCTACCTTCTAACTCTTCCTTATCCATACCATCCAATGAATAATTATCTTCGCTATCATTTCTACCTGAATATTGTTTTTCTTCTTCATCTTCGTCAGAATCCAAATTCATTATCACATTTCTAGCATTATTGATTTCTCTCCTCAAAGCCTTGAGCTCACTATGTTCACTGAACTTTTGTTCTTGTCTCTTAGTCTCCGCGTCAGACATGGTTTTAATCCTCTGCTGTAACCATTCGCCTTCATTTTGTTTTTGCTTTTTAATTCCTCTTTGGTACGCCTGAGATCAGTTTGCAAGTGATCGTTAGTCCCCTTTATCAAATCCAGATTACTTGATAAGCTCTCATTTTTCTCCACTTCCACTTTTAGTTGCTTTTCAAAATGTTGTTTTATATGTGTGATATAATCTGCCCTATCTCTCTCTAAAGTTCCTATCTCTTTCTCTTTCTCTTTCCCTGTCACGGTCCCTATCTCTTTTCGCGCTCCCTATCTCTTTCTCTTTCTCTTTCTCTCATACCACTACATTTGGCACTGTTTACTAAGTGCTCCTTCCCTTTCAATATACTTTTCATTTTATATATTCCGTTTTCTTTGACCGCTATGGCTGTAAGTATATTGTTTTTATCTATTATTTTCGCAATCTTTCCTTTTGAGATAACCGTATTGTTATTATCCGTTAACCTGCCTAAGCTAATTAAGTTTGCGGACATTTCTTTCACATAAAATACTTTCCTCATATTTATTTTATTTCTCTTTCCAAATGCTTTCGAAATAACTTAAAACATTACCTACTTTCGTTGCCTTTATCGATCTATTATCGCCCAAATATATATTTACCGGTTCTTTAAGGTCGATAGATTTGTCAAAATAATCTATATCGTTAATTATATGATCGGTACAACCGCTATCTAATAGCCACCTAATCTCATTATTACTTATCCCTTTCATCTTGCTGCTGTGTGCTGCGTGCGCCGTTGCCATCCATGTGCCTACTTCTGAATTGCCATATTCGCTCGTGTCGGTTGCTGTTTGACGATAGAAGTTTCCACGTCCCCTGCTCGTATAGCTTTTGTTTCCTCTTCCTCTGCTGCTGCCACGTGTTGACCCACGCCGATAACTGCTGCTGCTTCCCGCTTTGACGCCATTTTGACACTCTCTTGCAAAGTGTCCCACTCTTCCACATTTGAAGCATCCTTCCTTTTTCGCAGCAAAGGCATTATATTTCATTCCTTCTTGATT
Organism: Bombus sylvicola; assembly: GCA_019677175.1. Lineage (NCBI taxonomy): Eukaryota > Metazoa > Arthropoda > Insecta > Hymenoptera > Apidae > Bombus > Bombus sylvicola. The sequence goes on from JACSOB010000134.1 coordinate 4,254, forward strand.
TGATTTATGTTTCCTTTCCGCTATCTCTATTTTATTTCTCACGTACGCTACTGTTTGATTCTCTTCTTTCACCGCGTCTATTATATCCGCTATGTAGCTATACTCTTCAGGTAACGCATTTAGCATGTAATTTAGCTTTTCTCTCTCACTCACATGTGCGCCGGCACTTTTTAATTCGTTTATTAATTTTTCGAAATCACAAAAAATGATGCTGAATCACTGTAATTCTCCAGTCTTATGTTTTCCATTCTCCTTCTGCATACGATCTGCAGTGCCGTCGACTCTTTCAAGTACATTTCGTCAAACATTCTCATTATCTCATATGCCGTTTTTTCCTCACAAATACATTCCAATTGTCTATTTGATATTGCACTATATATTATATTTGTCGGAGATGAAATGACATCGAAGCCTTCCCTTTGGAACTTCGGGATAATCCCCTAACACCGTAATCTAGATTCTATCATAGGCGTAATTAAACAATTGTCGTCTTTCGATCCGATTGTATCTGCTTGAGACTTGTGATAGTGAGCTTGGGCTCGAGGCGACAGCCAGTCGCCGAACGTAGCCGCGGTCACGGGATGAACGCTTTGTCTAACAAAGGCATGGAGTAATTCTATAGGTTCTCCTTAAAAAGGAAATAGTTGTAACACTCGACAGTAAACATTCCAACGGTCTCTGTCCCGTAGCTCGCCACACGCAGACCCTATTCTTCGAGTAAGATGATTGCCAGATGTCGATGCGTCTCCGCAGTACGTGTTCAGCTAGCCCGAGGGCCCGTTATAAATCTTAAGATCTAGTTACCTAAAGTCCTTCATATAGACAAACAGTCTTTGTCCCAACTACGGGAAAATAGGGGAGACCTATTTTTCAACGAGCGGCGTCTCCCACTAGCAACTTTCCCTCGAGGGCGGCTAGCATCTTTTCTAACCACCGATATGGAGATTGACCAATTAGCAGCAACGCCAATTTCCCTTACCTTCTGAACGAAGGCTATCCTCGACGAATCCAATGATCTCGTGTCCTTAGACACACCCCATCATAGCTTTCCTCCGCAGCATCAGCGCGACGGAAAGTCATTCTCTCGTGAGGTCGTACTAGCGAGTCACTTAGTGTCTGTACGCTCGGTGGATATTCCACGTTTTAACAAAGAGTCCGACTTAGATTTTGTGAGCATGTTCATCCATCATCCCGTTGACCGCGGATTCGTTATTGAACCTAAGTTCATTGTCATTAGTTTCTCTAGTACCTGATTACCACGGTTACTTGTCTAATTCTATAACAATCGTATTTGCACTGGTCGATGTCTTCTCTATTGCATAACGACAACGTGTAATCCGAACGAAGATTCGTTTCACGCCCCTAACTCTACTTTTAATGTAAACCCGACATCAGAAGTGGGATCAGTGCCGGTTATACCAGTGCAAAAGCTTACGACCATCGCGTGCGAGTTAATTTAGTCGCTAGTGCAAAAATCGAGAGTGGAACCTAACAATTTTTCGCCACCGCGTGTTAACCCTGAAATCGCGGGCTTCGACTCCGCTGCATGGTGCGGAGCTGCCAATCTGATCATGGAGGAAAATCCTTTACAAAGCAGTACCCTGAATATAATTTCAATAACGAGTGTCGAATCGACTTCTACGTAATGGAGGCACCAACTGGTAGATCAAGTAATCCGGGTGAGTCGTTTCCATTTTACTCCGATTTTGGAGCCGTGTGTTCGCTAATTAAAGAATCCGTAGCCTTGAGAATTCCTGGCAAAGGAACGATTGATATAGTAGTAATGCGAGGAATAAGAAATATTTGTACTAAACGTACCCCTCAGATTTTGTCCGTTGCAGGTGTTACTGGTTAGAGATAAATTTTCGTGTCCTCGCTGATAGTTATTTAAAATATGACATCGCGATTGATGTGAAATTTTAAGCTAAGGTTTTGACGTAATATTACACAAAATAGCCTCGCTATGTGTAAGACATAAATAATTAATGCCTGTAATAAAACCGCCAAAAACGAGATCGATGTTAATGAAGCTGAGAACGAGGTACGTGATAGTGATAAGAGTCGATTAATCTTTCTTTTCGAAAATTCAGAGATTCATCCGTTACGGGTTTCCTACGTACTTGCGTAAATACAGGCGAGTTAGAAGTACAATTAATTGATCCTAACATCACCGTACAAGGAATTCTAATAGACTTCGCGAGGAAGAGCATAGAATAGTACGTGAGAGAATAAGCGAATTAATTAGAGCAAAAAAAATCACAAGGCCTAGTAATTCACCGTTCGCGAGTCGTATGTTACTCACGAAGACGAACGATGGTTCAGATAGATTGCGTGTAGATTTTCGAGAACTAAATAAAAATGCGGTCGCGGATCGGTATCCTTTACCCCTTATTGCGGATCAAATCGCGAGATTGCAAAAGCGAGATACTTTATTAGTCTGGACGGGGCCAGCGGATTTCGCCAAAACCCTATTCACCCTAATTCTAGGAAGTATACAGCATTGGTTACCCTCGATGGACAGTTTGGACAATAAGTTATTGTTTTCTTCAAATTCTTTTTGTGCCTTTGTTCAGTCCATCCGACGTCTTTTATTTGCACAGCATGGTTGCGTGCGCGTCTAGTGTTTCTTTCGGAATCGTTTTTCCGAACGGCAATACTATGCCGACTCCGTTGAAAACAGGGATCTTTGCGTTTTCGGATAACCCTAATAATTTCGCGACTAATACTTGTCTAAATGTTCTAATGTTTATGTTGTTCCTTGCTGCAATTTTGTAAACCATCAAAGCATTTACCACAGAAATCCTCAGGAGGAGACGCATGCCAAGTCCTTCTGTACCATTTGATTCTTTTTCTAATTGTGGTGACATAAGAAACCATTTGGTCGAAATGATCTGTGCCACACTTTCCTTCATTATATTCAGCAGCGACTCGTGATTTTAATGTTGTGAACAAACGAAACGAGAGATCATTCTTGAGATTCTTTTGAAAACACGTGTGGCAGCCAACGTGCCATTTGTACGTTGTTGTCTATTTGGATGATGTCCTAATTATTGCCGACTCGATAGATCAAGCTCTAAAAGAATTGCACACCGTACTAGATACCCTCGTAAAAGCCGGATTCTCCTTTAACTTTCCAAAATGTTCTTTTCTAAAGACATCGGTACTCTATTTGGGATACGTAATTCATAACGGAGTAGTTCGTCCCAGTCCGGGTAAAATACACGCCTTGAGTTTTTTTACCTGCGTCAACAACCTTCACGCAGCTCAGGCAGTCCATAGGTTTGACCTTTTATTTCCCAAAATTCGTCCCTAAAGCTTCACAGGTAACGAAACCCTCGTATGCACTTACTTCCGGTGATAGAAACATAACTTGGGCGCATACGCATGAAAAAAAATAATAATAATAATAACAATAATAATAAGGCAAAAGGAAATTTCCGTTCTGATCGACGCGCCGATGTTAATGGTGTTTGACCCGAACTATCCGATAGAACGTCATACCGACCCTAGTTCGGACGGATATGAGGTTGTTTTAATGCACAAGATTGAAGGTAAAAATAGAGTAATAGAATATTACAGTATAAGAAGTAGCCCTGTGGAATCGAGGTATCATTCTTACGAACTAGAAAACGTTAGCAGTTGTAAACGCCGTCAAACATTTCCGTCATTATCTCCACGGACGAGAATTTCTTGTCGTCTCCGATTGTAATTCTTTGAAGGCATCCAGTAGTAAGGTAAATTTAAATGACAGGGGTTTACAGGTGGTGGGCTTATTTACAAACTTTTACTTTTGACATTCTGTACCGGGAGGGTAAACGAATGGCCCACGTAGATTTCCTCTCGCGAAATCCCGTAGACTTGGATCACCGTACGATCAACGAAGTCATATAGCAGGAAATTAGTATGACCGAAATCTCCGAAGATCGGCTATTAGCGGAATAACGTCGCGACCCACAAATTTCTGAGATTGGCAATAAATCGCAAAACGAGGAGCTCACGGAAGATACCGCGAATACGTATGAATTACGGTCCGGTACCCTTCATCGTAAAATACAGAGAAAAGGCAAAACTCTCTGCTTGCCCATTGTCCCCAGAAGTTTTAGGTGGTCCGTTATTAACCATGTGCAACAGTCAATTATGCACTTAGGTTGGGATAAAACGCTTGAGAAACTGTACGAGTATTACTGGTTCGAAGGAATGGCGAGATGTGTTCGTAAATTCATTGAGAACTGTCGTGCTTGTCGAGTTTCGAAGGCTAGTTCAGGTAAAATACAAGCTGAATTACATCCTATACCTAAGACCAGCATACACTGACGTACCGTTCACGTGGACATAACGGGCAAACTAAGCGGTAAAAGTGGTTCGAAAGAATATGTCATTGTTTTTGGTCGACGTCTTCACTAAATTCGCATATCTGCATCATACTCGTAGAATAGATTCTCTTAGTACCGTTAAAGCACTTTAGTATGCTATATTTTTTATTCGGCGGTCCTTGCCGGATAATAGCGGATCAGGAGAGGTGTCCTACGGGTAACGAATGAATTCCAAGACTTCTGTCAATGTAAACACTAAATTCCACTTAATCTCAACCGGTGCGAGTAGGGCCAACGGACAGGTAGAGCGTATTATGAATACGTTGAAAATTATGTTCACAATCGTAGAAACGACCGGGCGATCGTGGCTAGACGCGATTGGCAAAATACAGTTGGCTTCGAATTGCACCACCAACCGCGCGACTAAACCGAGTCCATTGGAACTATTAATTGGTAGGACAGCAAAGACCTTACGACAGCAAACCGTAAGACAGCAGGCAATAGAGAATATAAAAATTAGTGTCAGGTACGATAAAGGTGGATTTGACAAAACTAAAGCTAAAGCAGTTAGGTTTAATCTCGGTGATTTTGTATTATGTAGAAAAAAAAACGAGGAAGGAAACCAAACGATGTTAGATCCGAAATTCAGGGGTCCATTCATGATAGCAGAGATTTTGGAAGGAGACAGATATACTTTAAAAACCTTAGACGACAAACGATCATATAAGGACAGACATGACAGACTGAGAAAAATGCTAGAAAGTTGCGCCCCTGCTGGGTTGGACGTCTGCGGCGATGATAACGACGGTGATAATAACGATGCAAGTACACTGACCTCAGAGGATCATTAACACCGCGCTGTGGTCATAGTAATACGCTCAATGTGGCGTTCGGCGCTCCCTGTAATACGCTCAATGCGGCGTTCGGCGCTCCCTGTAATACGCTCAATGCGGCGTTCGGCGCTCCCTGTAATACGCTCAATGTGGCGTTCGGCGCTCCCTGTAATACGCTCAATGCGGCGTTCGGCGCTCCCAGTAATACGCTCAATGTGGCGTTCGGCGCTCCCTGTAATACGCTCAATGCGGCGTTCGGCGCTCCCTATAATACGCTCAATGCGGCGTTCGGCGCTCTCTGTAATACGCTCAGTGCGGCGTTCGGCGCTCTCTGTAATGCACCCAACGTGGCAATATGATCCGAAAACTGAGATTCATCGGGGTACGAAATCGAAAATGATCTGTCGTGTCATTACGGTCTGACTAGCGACTCACAGAACGCAACTAACACTTTGAATACAAACCATAACGCTACAAATTCTTGTTCTCTTTTATTTTTCTGTTGTCAAACCTCCGAACGAAATCTTGTTATTGCACTGAACCCTTGACTTACTTGGACATTTAGTTAAATCGTAAATAATGTCAGTTGCATCGAATCTAATGTAAGAAAGCACGATATTTTAGTTACACACGAGGACGTGTGATAGTCAGGATGGCCGTGTCGGAGATGAAAGAGCACCGGAACCTTTGGAGTTTTGGATAATCCCGCAACATTGTAACCTAGAGTTTACTATGGCTGTAATTAAACAATTGTAGTTATTCAATCCGATTGTAATTGTTCGAGAGTTGTGATAGTGAGCTTGGGCTCGAGGCGACAGCCAGTCGCCGAACGTAGCCGCGGTCACGGGATGAACGCTTTGTCTAACAAAGGTAATGGAGTAATTCTATAGCTCTCCTTAAAAGAAATATTTCGGGCGGCACGCGACAGTAAACATTCCAACGGTTTCTGTCCCGTGGCTCGCCACACGCAGACCCTATTCTTCGAGCAAGATGATTGCCAGATGTCGATGCGTCTCCGCAGTACATGTTCAGCTAGCCTGAGGGCCCGTCGTAAATCTTAGGATTTAGTTGACTAAAAGTCCTTCAAACAAACAATCTTTGTCCCAGCTACGGGAAGATAGTAGAGACCTATTTTTCAACGAACGGCATCTCCCATTAGCAACTTTCCCTCGAGGGTGGCTAGCATCTTTTTCTAACCACCGATATGGAGATTGACCAATTAGCAGCAACGCCAATTTCCCTTACTTTCTGAACGAAGACTTTTCTCGACGAATCCGATGATCTCGTCTCCTTAGACACACCCCGTATAGTTTTCCTCTGTGGCATCATCGGGACGGGACATTCATTCTATCTCGCGATCTCCTCGACGAAAAGAGTGACCCCTTACGACCAGTGAAGATTACGCGTCTGACTTAGATTTTGCGAGCACGTTCATCTATCATCCCGTCGACCGCGGATTCGTTATTGAACCTAGGATCATTGTCATTAGTTTCTCGAGTATCTAACTATCACGGTTATTTGTCCGGTTCTATGATAATCGTATTTGCAATAGTCAATGTCTTCTCTATTGCATAACGACAACGTGTAACCCAAACGAAGATTCGTTTCACGCCCCTAACCCTAATTCCAATGTAAACCCGACATATTTATAGTTATTTAATTATTAAGTCATCCCATAAGTTCGTGCCGCTTTTCGAGAGGTTATATATGTTAAGATTGTTTACATACCGTTCAGTTTCATGAAAAAATGTAATCCTCCTCTCGTTGTACAACTTCTTCCCATTTTTCTGGAAGGGCCATTATTCCGTCTCGATAAAAGTTCTCTTGTTTTTCTTTAAAATAATTTTCTAAGCTATTTTTGAGAGTGTCAATGTTTTCAAATTTTTTACCTACTAAAAAGTGTTGCAATGCTCTGAACAGGTGGTAATCAGATGGGGCAATGCCTGGGGAATATGGGGGATGTGGTAAAATATTCCAATTAAATTCAGACAATTTTTTTGTAACGCTTTCCTCGACATGCGGTCTAGCGTTGTCGAGATGGAAGATATCGTTGTTCCTATTCACTAAACCTGGTTGTTTTTCAGCTAGTGCTTCCCTTAATTTTTCTAACTGAGTGCAATATTTGTCTGAATTAATGGTATCACCACTAGATAAAAGTCCAAAATAGAGTATTCCTTTATAATCCCACCATACACACAAAAGAAATTTACGTGGATGTAACCCTGGTTTTGCACAGCGTTGAGGTGGCTGATTTCATTGGGACCAGCTACGTTTCCGTTCAGGGTTTTCGCAAAGTATCCACTTTTCATCGCTAGTTACCAGGCGTTTAAGGAATGGCTCATGTTTATTACGCGCAATTAATGACATGCACGCTGTCGTTCGTTCAAGACGGTTCCGTTCCGTAAGTTCATGGGGCACCCAAACGTTCAACTTTGACACCATCCCCATTTTTTTAAACACCTATGAATCGTTGTCTTAGGTATTTTCAGAACATTTGGCATCTCTTGAACTGTCAACCTTCGTGATTTTTCGACAAGATCCCGAATTTTATCTTCGTCTGTCTGAGGAGGACGCCCGGAGCGTTCCTCGTCTTCTAAACAGAAATTCCCAGCTCTAAAACGTTAGAACCACTTCCTACAGGTGCGAGATGAAAGCGCATTTTCTCCGTAAACAGCACATATGTTTTTCGTGGCAATTGTTACAAAACTTCCTTTCCGAAATTCATATAACATGAGATGTCGAAAATGGATACGCATTTCACTCATGATTTTTTACTGTAAGAAGTCACTGTGTTCACTATATTACGATCTGATACCCACGACAATCTACTCTAGCCTGTTGTCGATCAGCTAAGCTCAAGTGCATTGGTCCCTTATCGCCGTTTGTTTATAAATCGACACATGAAATGTATACACAAAAGTCGGCACGAACTTATGGGATGACCTAATATGAAAACGATTTAGAACTATTTAATTTAATAAAGACCTTAGATCGACGGATTTTAATTGCTGTCACATAATCGTTAATTCATTACTTTTCATCCAACTGTCACGAATTTTCACAACGTGTGTATTTCGGATCGTTAATCTCATACGGATGTAAACTTCATTTTCTTAATAATCTTGATCAATCATGTATCAAATTTTCTATAAAATCTATAAGATCAGCAAGTGCTTTAATACTTGTGAACAATCATATATCTTAATTCGTGCCTTTTGTATTAATACAGAAGCTTAATGCGAGAAAGAATTTTCGATATAAATGTTCTCAATGTTATAAATCGAGTTCTGCCCAAGCAGCTGAGCTAAACGGACGTGTAAAACAGTGCTTCAGAAAAAGTGCGACAAGTGGGGAAGAGAAAGTTACGAACGGCAACGCCCATAGCTAAATGGTGGAAACCCGTGTCTTCTACTAAGAAGACTACAAGCAAAAATAAAATGAAAAGCACATCCCACCTTAAAAATAATTAACAAAGACGAGCAATACTACATAAATAAAACAACAAACATATCAAAACCAAGCCAACCAATAAACGAAGAACAGGAATGCTCAGCTACAAACGAAGTTGATATGGTAACAACACCAAACAATGAAGAGACCAATACCAATAACGAATTAACCCAACAAGATGAAGGCTGGAAGGTGGCAAGTTATAACAAGAAACGAAAAATAACAGGAAATTCAGATACAGAAAAGCAGCGATGGCTGCAAGAATTACCATTAAAAAACTCCGTCAGCTCACTTACGGAAGAAATAGACGACCCAACAACCAAAAACACAACTAAATCAACGCACACTACAAAACCACCACCAATATTTGTCGAGGCCCAGATAATAGACCCGCTTATTGATCGACTAAACGATATAGTTGGGAAGGAAAACTACGCAATAAAACAAGCAAAATTAAAACAAGTAAAAATTCAAACAAACACCCCAGAAAATTATAGGAAAGTGATAAAAGAATTAAAAGAAAAAACGCTATATACCACACGTACCAGCTCAAAACGGGAAGGAGCTACAAAATAGTTATAAGAGGATTATATCCAAAAACTAACACAAAAAATTAAGTGACGAATTAGCAAAAGTTGGCCACCAAACAGGAGCAATAAACAATATGACAAGATACGATACGAAGCAACCATTACCATTATTCTTAATAGAACTGGAATCCTAGACCCAACAACAAGGAAATCTACGAAATCAAAAAGAATTCTAAATACGATAGTAACAGTGGAATCACCACGCCACAAAAAAGATATATCACAATGCATGCGGTGTCAACAATACGGTCACACTAAAAGTTATTGTAACAGAAGCCCGGCATGTGTTAAATGTGCAAAAAATCAATTAACAACACACTGTCCATACGTAGGGAAAATAAATGAAGTAAAATGTTACAAATGTAATGGAAACCGCCCAGCCAGCTATGAAGGATGCGAAATCAGAAAACAATTACAACGTAAACTGTTTCCACCACTTCGCAATAGATCAATCGATAACTACCAACTACAACAAAGTATAACGGATAATTAAGCGACATTGAAAGCACAAAATGAACCAAAAGCTATAAACAGAAACACCGATCCCCAAGGAAACCGTAGCTACGCGCAAGTAACCCAAAACATTAGACAAGCAACGCCCACAAACAAACAGAATCAAAGCAACAACACCGAAGACGATATAGAAATCAAAGAAATGCTCAAACAATCCATTAAAGGTACGGAGATATTAAGAAAAATGGTAAGTGAGAAAAACACAATACTAAGGCAACAAGTACAAAAACAACAGTCATGTTACAACTACTCACAAACTTGCTAAGTAAAAAATAAAAATGGACATGCTTAAAATAGCAGCCTGGAACTCTAACGGACTACAACAAAGGGCACTAGAAACTAAAACATTCCTGTATAACAATAATATCGACATACTACTCGTATCTGAAATACGGATCGGAAATACACTTCACTGTAAAAAGTCACATAAAAATACCGCACTACACAATATATGGTACCAAGCATCCCTCAGGAAAAGCACACGGAGGGACCGCAGTAATAATAAGAAACGACATTAAACACCACTTACACAGCCAAGCTAGTAAGGAATATATACAAGCAGCCACCGTTACTGTACGAACTAGCAGCAACCATTTACAGTTGTCAGCAGTATATGTACCACCGCGACACAAAATGATATCACAAATGTGGGAAGAGTATTTTTAACACTTAGGTGACAAGTATATCGCAACGGGAGACTACAATGCAAAGCACACGCTATGGGGATCAAGAATTACCACACCTCGAGGTAGAACCCTGGAAAAATACATTAACAACGACCTCAATATATTATCCACAGGAAGATATACTGGCCGACAGACCTGAGCAAAACACCAGGCCCACTCGATTCTGCAGTTACAAAGGGACTAAACGCAAATAAACTAAAAATAACACCCAGCCTAATTGCATACAGCCCAATTGCATACAGAAACAAATTAATACTTTATAGCAATCCAGGGACACTATGCAACAGAACCACCAAATGGCAAACTTTTAAAGAAATAATCGAGAGCAAAACCAACTGCAGCATCCCATTGAAAACACCCGAACATGTCGAACAAGCAGTAACAACACTTACAGAAACTATTCAAGAAGCAGCATGGGCAACCACTATACCTGAACCAACCAATCGACAAACAAAAATAATACCGCTAGACATACTCGAAACAATTAGAGGAAAAAGAAAAGCGAAAGCAAAATGGCAAAAAACGTAGAACACGAGAAAACAAAAAACACCTAAACAAACTTGCAAAGGAAATAAAAAACAAAATAAAAGAGCACAACAATAACGAATTCACAAAATTCATAGTCACTCTCTGCTCACGAGAACTCCAACTACTCCCTATGGAAAGCCACGAAAAAAATAAAGAAACCAATACAACTAGTCCCAGCAATCAGAAAAGCAGACAACACATGGGCAAGAAGCAACGAAGAGCAAGCTGAAGAATTTTCCAACCACCTTTACAACACATTTACACCACATAATATCAACAACAGCAACCCCAAATGCCATACGGACGAGGACGCGCAAACCACTAGTACCTCAACTGACAAACACTACACCATACCTAAAACAACAGCACAATAAGTTAGAAACATAATCGAGAAAACAAAAAATAATAAAGCACCAGGAATCGACCTAATTAACGGCAAAATCTTGAAAAACCTTCCGCCAAAAGCGATAACACAAATCACAATAATATTTAATGCAATACTAAGAATCCAATACTTTCCTAAACTATGGAAACTAGCACAGATCATAATGTTACCTAAACCAGGCAAAGACCCACACCAAACTGCATCTTACAGACCAATATCACTACTTCTTGTGTTTTCTAAAATACTAGAGAAAATAATATACGACCGCATAAAACCAATAATAGAGAAGAAAAAATTAATACCAGATCACCAATTTGGATTCAGAAACAAACACTCCACTATAGAGCAAATGCACAGGCTCATTAACGAAATAATACTAGCATTAGAAAACAAACAATACTGTACAGCCCACTTTATGGACATAGAAAAGCATTCGACAAAATAAAACAAGAAAGCCTTCTACAAACAATCAGGAAACAATTCCCGGAGGAAATATAACAATTAATAAAAGCCTACTTAAGCAGCAGAACCTTCGTAAGAAAAATCAAGGACACATCCTCTGAAGTTAAAGAAATCAAAGCAGGAGTTCCGCAAGGAAGCGTCTTAGGACCAATTCTATACACACTATACACGGCCAACATACCAACTACTAACAATAGCAAAATACTGACATTCGCGGATGACACAGCTGTACTAATCAGGCACACTAACCCTGCAACAGCAGTTACATTACTACAAGAACATATCACAAAAATAGAAAAGTGGCTTCAAGCAAAACAAATTAAAGCAAATCCCGATAAATGCAACCATATTACATTCACACTGCGAAAACGGACACCACCAAACATCCTACTGAACGGCACGCAGATACCGCAAACAAGGCAAGTCAAATACCTAGGACTCCACCTAGAAACACAGCTCACATGGAAACAGCATACTAAATCAATAATAGACAAAATACAGACAACAAGGAGACAAATGCATTGGCTATCAAGTCGAAAATCCAAATTAAGCATAGAAAATAAATTAAAAATATACAAAACGATCATAAAACCAATCTAAAACCAATCTAAAAACAAAATAGAGACAGTACAAGCTAAAATTCTTAAAACAATAGTAAACACCCCATGGTACGTTAGAAACGAGGGCATACGGAAGGACCTGGGAATACCAACGGTCAAAGAGGAAATTGGCAGATACGCAGAAAGATACAAAGAAAGAATAGGAACACAGCCAAACTGGCTATCTGCGGTAACGATCAACGCCTCAAACTTGGATAGAAGACTGAAAAGGCAACACCCAGCAGACCTCACAAAGGACACAACCAAACAAACACGAAGATGGTATCCCACTGGGGGTACCTACCCACATGATAATCTAACAGCAAAAAATTCTACCAAATGTCCAAACTGGACAAATTGTGAATGTAATGTATAAAATTAAAAAAACCCTGTGATCTGAGTTTAGCCATACATCTCCTAAAAAGGATTAAGAGATTTTTTAACAAATTCCCAAAATAACAGTGAATTTTAGAACAAGGATAATGGAAATACATAAACATCTTGTTAATAACGACGTGGGTATACTGAGAGGAATTAATATCTGGAGAATATATGAATGTCTTAAACATAACGTACTCCTAAAAAAACGCTCTCTTTGTCCAACGACCTCTCGATTCCTATACAACCTCTCCTGGTAATCTTGCGCACGCGTAACATTCACGTACCGTTACATGCATTGCCATTCCAGACTTTTCGTATTCTTTTTTATACTGTTACTTGAATATAGAATTATAGAAAACGTTTAAAAGTACAAGAGTACAAAGATACAGAAAATATAAAAATATAAAAATAAAAAATTACAAAACTGTCAAAATTATAGAAAATCAGATTAAACATTATGTTACGTCATGCGGCTTACCATAGGTCATATCCTCAACCGTCGATCGCGGCACTATAATGTCGCAGACGGATCGTCGCGTCTGCCCGGCAAACAAACATTGTAGTGGCAAGCGCATGGTTCATTAAGCACGGCGACTTCCAGAAACGTCGACTCGTAGCCGTTATTTTACCTCGCGTAAAAGAATGTGGCGTGATCCGAACGTAGTGGGGTCGCCTTCCAGAAAAACGAAAAATCGAAAGGCGAGCAGAACTTTTCGAGAAGTCGAACCGTCAACACATATCACACGTGCGCGCATTACACATCAACCAAACGCAGTTACATTTTGTTTTTGTTCCATTTATATCTCTCTAGTTAATAAGTTGTTGAAATAAACATTAATTTATTTGTGTTAATTCTGTGGAATTTCATTGAACTACCCTTATTATCATAATCGAAATAAGGGGATCGATCAGTTCGTGGCGTCGATTATTTAATCGCAACGGGAACTTACAACTCTCGTTGACGTGCTGTTACGTCGCGTAACACTACCTAGACCAGGTCACACACCGCGGGCAAGATGGCAACCAGATGTCTTCGGATACTTACTGCGTTCCCTCAATATTCTCAAGTATCCGCCATAAATCTCGGGAATTTCCTAGTCGAGGTCCTTCAAACCGAACAAATATCTGTTTTCCGTACCATTTCTAAAGACCATTGTCTACTACGGCTTGACAAGGGAAAGTTAGTTTTTCTCACGTATGATGCAACTTTCCTCCCACTAGCCACTTTCTCTCGAGGGCTGCTAAGACCCTTCCTAGTCCACCAACCTTCGTTTTAACCAATTAACAACGAAGCCTATTTCCCTCACTCTCTTAGCCAAATTCGTCACCAACAAATCGGATGGTCCCGTGCGCTAGCCACACCCATCCTTAGCTTTCCTCCGCTACAGCATCGTCTCCGAACATCACTGATTTTACGTCCTTCGAACAGTCAACATCCTAGACCGGGATACACCCGTAGATCAGTCACTCATTCATCTTATACATACGCACCAGCGTAACTGTTTCATTTACAAGTTGTGAGAATAAACTGTGATATAACTTTATACCGTGTTACATTCAATTAACCACCTCTGTTATCTTATCCGAAACAGGGGAACGACTATTTCGCGGCGTCGATTAACCGAATCGTAGCGAGAATTTACGCTCTCTCGCTGACGCGTTTTCCTAGCGACCGCGTCTCTCCGCGAATGGTCGTAACAAAAGCAAGCGCGATGCGAGAAGCGATCGAGACATAAGAATCAAAACAGAAACCCTGATATAGTTCTTATATCTGAAATCAATCATATAATATAATCAATAATATCATAAATCATATAATAATAATCAATCAATATTAGAACTGCTCTTGTTCTAAACATGTGTCCATTTATTAAAAGGCTCATGTTTTTCCGGCGTAAACACCTAAATCATACGTATAACCGCTGGGTAAACACAATTTGTAATATTTGATGTCGTATTTATGACATTTTCCTTTGGTATATTAGCGGAAATGTACATGTCCAAGCCATAAAATCATACTTTCGTCTATTACGACAGTTTTTCTAGATTTTACCGTTATTTTTCAATGTAGTAATTATTTCCGATGTTGCTAATTTTGTTTAACAGCTTCCTCGACTCTACATATGGTATTATCGGAAAAATGTAAGCATTTCAAAATAGCTAAAAAACGATCGAGTTTTTAAAAATAAATTTAATTTTGATTTTTAAAAGTGTGATCTATCTGGCATTTGTATTATCTCCATGATTGATGATATAGCTATGAAATCATTTATCTCGTATATTGTAACAGGTTTCGAGCATTCATCATTTTTTTTCCTTTTGCACATTGCATGGCGTATTCCTTTGTTTCGTCAACTATAAGTTGATTCGATAGTATATGAACGATAGTATACTTACTCTCGGTCAGAAATAATTTGTATAGCGTCAAAGGGGCATGTTGTATTGTATACGTTCATGTTGTATTATAGTCCTCTCTATTTCTGTTCATTGAATCGGTTTGCTTTCTTCCTTTTTAATGTTCTACGTTCGTATCTAAATATGAATTACTAAATACAGTGCATGGATTACCGACGAGATTACGTTCCAGTGTCTAATGGATCTTCCTCTGAAGAGTAACAAATATGTCGCGACATATTCCTCCGATAAGATATATCCATAGATTTTTCCGATGAATCATCCTTTTCCATAAAATGCATGGTTGACATCGAAATGGGTGATAATTTGAAGAATATTGAAATACGAATGGATTATAATATAGACATATATTTACAAAAATTATATATATCTTACGTATGAAAATCTCAAAATAAAGGACATCATTACAAGACAAGAAAGATACAACAAAAGAAAATTTATTACCGAGACTAATAACAAATAGTACATTTTAAACAAATAGTAATAGTAATTCTTCTGTAGATGTACCGTTTTAAAATTTTTGCAATTTTTCATTTTTAATTTTCCTCCAAAACTAATATGTACGTTATGAAAAAAAGAAGTCGAAAATATAGAATAAAAATTTTTCGTTTGAGGCTTTGTTTTCGAGAAAATCGACTTTGAACTTTCGCTCGGTACGCGTGCACTTTATCACGTCTCGTTATAACGAATCTCACTGTAGATCGTTGTCTCGATGGAAAATAAAAAAAAAAAAGAAAAAAATTTGTATTCTATATTTTCGACTTCTTTTTTCGCGTAGAATTACCCCCTTTCCGTTTGTACCACCAGTTACCAACCACCCTGTATTTTAAATTCCTAGCAATAGCCTGAATCGGACTCACACAATTTATAAAATTTAACGCCAAACCTTGTCCTTTTTGATGGGTTAAATTGCCTATAAGATAGGCGCCCCTTGAATTTCATGAGCGATTCATCAATAGCAATGTCTTCTTTCATTATATATACTTCTTTAAATTTTTGGTTCAAAAAATTGATCACAGGTTTAATCTTGCTCAATTTATCTGTGTTGGTAACCAGATTATTGTTTGCGAAATGCAAACACCTTGTAATTTGCAGATATCTTTTCAAGGGCATTGGTTTTCTAAATATCGGCGTTTCGTATAACAGCCCAATTCATTTGTATTCTTGGTTTTTTTTACCTGTGCCATTATTATCTACCATGCGAAATATCTTTTTAATTTCGTTAGAATCTGCAGTGTCCAAAAAACCAAGTGTGGTCGATTTCTCGTGTTCTGCGTGGATTCGCTCGTATTTGATCTGCATACCGGTTAGTTTCGGTTACAATATTTTCCCAGAATATTTCATCAAATATTAGATTAAATATATCTAATTCTTTTCTACTTCCTCCTAATTGACATAAGGCTGCCTCTCTTATGCCAGGAGTCATCGTATAGTCCCAGATTTTTGAAATATTTCTTATTTCTTTCCAAAGCCAGGGCTCTTTGTTACTACTTCAATATTTGGAATGTGCCTGTTTTTATAAATGATACATTCAAAATATATCTCCACTTCACTGTTCTATTTAATTTTTCTCATTCTTATCCTATTATTTCCTTTGCTGTATACTAGTATTTTTATCTTACTGGTATTCACTCCAATATGGGTTCTTATACAGTATTCTTATAACTCACCAATTGTATCTTATATATGTTTTATGTTTCCTGACATCACCAAGTCATCTGCATAATATACATCCCCTACTATTTATTTATGTTCCTTATTAATAAAGTATTTATTTGAAAGTTATAAAATATTGAGTGTCGTATTAGGCCCATAAATAGTATGTATATCTTCTCCTTTGCCCTTGTTACTGTTACCTAAGCCCCTCGGCTGCTATGTCCCCAGTTGTTTTGATCGTACTTAACTACTCTTTTGCAAAGCAATGTTGTGTCTTTTAGCTTGGAGGTACTTTTCTTTGCTGTAAAACTTTAAAATTCAAAAATTGCAAGCTTGTCTGTTTTATACTTTGCAATAAACACTTATAGTAGTCGTTGAGTAAAACTACATTTAAGAGTGGCCAAGCTTAACAGTGTTGAAAGCTATTTTAAAATGTCCATATATTTGTTTTTAGTAACTTCATTAATTATTTTTATTAATGCAATTAAAAGCACCTTCCTCTATTCTAGTCTTTTTAGGCTGTCATGTCGAGGAGAATATCAATATATATGGGTTAATATTTCAATATATCAATAACCCTAAGAAACTTCTCGACGTTTACAATGCTTGTAACAATTGACTGTAAAAAATGCTAGATTTTGTGGAGGTTCCTTAGGATTATCATGGGCCTAAGTTGATATGTCTTGATAGCTGGTGGCTATCTTGATCGAGGGATGGATTATTTTATGACAAGAATTACGGGTGTAACAGCTGTTATTATTTGTTATTACTATTTTTTTTGTCATCTAACTTTAAAGTAGCCTTTTCTTTGTACTGATTGCATTCATTTTAAGAATAACTAAAATATTTTGCCGGGCGGTTAAACGGACCGCTCACTACAACCGACTACATATTCTGAATGTATGTTTTAAATTTTGTATGTACATGTCGGGATGAACTAGCCTTTGAATTCTGGATAGTCCCACAATATTGTAATCTAGAGTTTACTATAGCTGTAATTAAACAATTGTAGTTATTCAATCCGATTGTAATTGTTCGCGAGTTATGATGATGAGCTTGGGCTCGGGGCGACAGCCAGTCGCCGAACGTAGCCGCGGTCACGGGATGAACGCTTTGTCTAACAAAGGCACGGAGTAATTCTATAGCTCTCTAAAAAGGAAATAGTTGTAACACTCGGCAGTAAACATTCCAACGGTCTCTGTCCCGTAGCTCGCCACACGCAGACTCTTCGAATAAGATGATTGCCAGATGTCGATGCGTCTTCGCAGTACACGTTCAGCTAGCCTGAGGGCCCGTTATAAACACTAAGATCTAGTTACCTAAAGTCCTTCAAATAGACAAACAGTCTTTTGCCCCAACTACGGGAAGATAGAGGAGACATATTTTTCAACGAACGACGCCTCCCACCAGCAACTTTCCCTCGAGGGCGGCTAACGTCTTTTTCTAACCACCGATATAGAGATTGACCAATTAGCAGCTACGCCAATTTCCCCTTACTTTCTGAACGAAGGTCGTCTTCGACGAATCCGATGATTTCGTGTCCTGAGACACACCCCATGATAGTTTTCCTCTGCAGCATCATCGCGACGGAGAGTCATTCTCTCGTGAGGTCGTATTAGCGAGTTACTTAGTATCTGTACGCTCGGTGGGTATTCCACGTTTTTTGTAAAGAGCCCGACTTAGATTTTTGTGAGCACGTACATCTATCATCCCGTTGACCGCGAATTCGTTATTGAACCTAAGACCAACATCACTAGTATCGCGAGTGTCCAACCGCCGCGGTTGATTGTCGAGTCGGTAGTATCCATACTCGTATTAACAGACCGTACCTTCGTTATAACCCAACGATGGCCAATTCCAATGAAGATTTATCAAACGCCCATAACCCTATTCCTGACCACTCTCCGACATACATATTGGGTTGATAACTAAGTGATTGCGGATTTTGTCAATGCCACCTAATGAGTTCAACAAGATGAGACAGTAAACGGAAACACAGTTCGATTGTTATGGCTGCAATGGTTGGACCGATATATACATATTTTACAAATTTTATTATATTATTATCCATATAAAAATTCGTAGTATAATAATCATTATTTTTAAGTATTAACACGTTGACTGCCACGACACCCGTATTCGGGTGTCGCTTATTTGACTACTTGCGAAGAATCCTCGTAGGTATTTGAAAAGATATTCCATAATAATAAATTGTTAATTATTAACTAATTGTAATAATAGTTGAATTGTTATAAAATAAAAATACGAAAAGGTTTTTATTAAAAAAATTATTCAGAATTATACTTTAAAGCATTCTATACATGGTTGAGGTTGGTCGGGACAATTTGTTCAATAAGTTGTTGTTTTTTGAAATTCTTTTGTGCCTTTTTTCGGTCCGTTCGACGTCTTTTATTTGCATAACATAGTTTGCATGCGCGTTTAATGCTTCTTCCGGAATCATTTTTCCGAACGGCGATATTATGCTGACTCCGTCGAAGACAAGGATTTTTTGTATTTTCAGACAACCTTAATAATTTTGCAACTAATAATTGTCTAAATATTCTAATATTTATATTTTTCCTTGTTGCAATTTTGTAAACCATCAAAGCGTTTACAACAGAAATTCCCAGAAGGAATTGAATGCCAAGTTTTCTGTACCGTTTGATTCCTTTTCTAATTGTGGTAGCATAAGAAACCATTTGGTCGGAATAACTACACCACACTTTCCTTCATTATATTCAACGACAGATAGTGGTTTTTAATGTTGCGAATAAATGAAACGAAAGATCATTCTTGAGACCACCACTTGAGCGACTCGTATTACTAAAATATCGATGGGAGTGTTACGTAAAATAACACAAGAGAACAACAACAACAAAAAAAAAAAAAAAAACTTTATTTTTCTTCTAACACAATTCACAATTTTTCTTCCGAGCTCTAAGCGTAACTTTTAAGACTGATTCTTACAACTCGACTTCCGATCGGATTCGGTTATTTGTCTTTTGTCACCCTCAATATCCCCACTATCCTTGAGTTTGTTAGGCATCCGCGATCGCCGCCACGCACGCCTTCTCCTCGAATATTCGGCGGAAGGATCGTTGGGATATTGATGGCTCATTAGGCACTTCGGCGATATACATTGTCGCCGAGTGCCGCCACATCTTTATCTCCGATTTTAAAGTGAGCCGGTCGTGACAGCGGCCTGGTCTCTGATGTGATTTCTTTGAAAACCACGCGTGGCAGTCGACGCGTTAAAGCCGTTATTAAATATTTATTTAATCAGTCTAAAATTTGTAGTACAATCATGAAAAGCTAACAAAAGAATCACGTCTAGACTTTACAAGCATGCCGCAAAGTAACAGTGTCATTTGTATTTATACAGCATTAGTCTGTTGTCGTCAGATTATTCACAGTGTCGCGGAATAAGTTACCGTTGAGTCGTCTTTCGGATACGTGATACACACATTGTATAGACATTTACTGAAACAATGCTTTTGTCTACCAAGCATTAATTGGTAATGTCTGATGAGTGAAGAACATATTAGGTTAAGTAAAAAGTTCTGAGCGTTTTTCGCTAGATGTCTTTAGTGAGCCATATCTCACGATGTGCACATCGCATCGAGTCATAGTATACACCGATTTCAAGGTGATATTACGCATCAAAAAGGTTCTTTGTCAGTTTTGTGTTCGGTGATGAATGGTAATCTTGCGCACGCGTAACATTCACGTACCGTTACATGCATTGCCATTCCAGACTTTTCGTATTCTTTTTATACTGTTACTTGAATATAGAATTATAGAAAACGTTTAAAAGTACAAAAGTACAAAGATACAGAAAATATAAAAATATAAAAATAAAAAATTACAAAACTGTCAAAATTATAGAAAATCAGATTAAACATTATGTTACGCCATGCGGCTTACCATAGGTCATATCCTCAACCGTCGATCGCGGCACTATAATGTCGCAGACGGATCGTCGCGTCTGCCCGGCAAACAAACATTGTAGTGGCAAGCGCATGGTTCATTAAGCACGGCGACTTCCAGAAACGTCGACTCGTAGCCGTTATTTTTACCTCGCGTAAAAGAAAGTGGCGTGATCCGAACGTAGTGGGGTCGCCTTCCAGAAAAACGAAAAAATCGAAAGGCGAGCAGAACTTTTCGAGAAGTCGAACCGTCAACACATATCACACGTCGCGCATTACACATCAACCAAACGCAGTTACATTTTGTTTTTTGTTCCATTTATATCTCTCTAGTTAATAAGTTGTTGAAATAAACATTAATTTATTTGTGTTAATTCTGTGGAATTTCATTGAACTACCCTTATTATCATAATCGAAATAAGGGGATCGATCAGTTCGTGGCGTCGATTATTTAATCGTAACGGGAACTTACAACTCTCGTTGACGTGCTGTTACGTCGCGTAACACTACCTAGAAACCAGGCCCACACCGCGGGCAAGATGGCAACCAGATGTCTTCGGATACTTACTGCGTTCCCTCAATATTCTCAAGTATCCGCCATAAATCTCGGGAATTTACTAGTCGAGGTCCTTCAAACCGAACAAATATCTGTTTTCCATACCATTTCTAAAGACCATTGTCTACTACGGCTTGACAAGGGAAAGTTAGTTTTTCTCACGTATGATGCAACTTTCCTCCCACTAGCCACTTTCTCTCGAGGGCTGCTAAGACCCTTCCTAGTCCACCAACCTTCGTTTTAACCAATTAACAACGAAGCCTATTTCCCCTCACTCTCTTAGCCAAATTCGTCACCAACAAATCGGATGGTCCCGTGCGCTAGCCACACCCATCCTTAGCTTTCCTCCGCTACAGCATCGTCTCCGAACATCACTGATTTTACGTCCTTCGAACAGTCAACATCCTAGACCGGGATACACCCGTAGATCAGTCACTCATTCATCTTATACATACGCACCAGCGTAACTGTTTCATTTACAAGTTGTGAGAATAAACTGTGATATAACTTTATACCGTGTTACATTCAATTAACCACCTCTGTTATCTTAACCGAAACAGGGGAACGACTATTTCGCGGCGTCGATTAACCGAATCGTAGCGAGAATTTACGCCTCTCGCTGACGCGTTTTCCTAGCGACCGCGTCTCTCCGCGTACGGTCGTAACAAAAGCAAGCGCGATGCGAGAAGCGATCGAGACATAAGAATCAAAACAGAAACCCTGATATAGTTCTTATATCTGAAATCAATCATATAATATAATCAATAATATCATAAATCATATAATAATAATCAATCAATATTAGAACTGCTCTTGTTCTAAACATGTGTCCATTTATTAAAAGGCTCATGTTTTTCCGGCGTAAACACCTAAATCATACGTATAACCGCTGGGTAAACACAATTTGTAATATTTGATGTCGTATTTATGACATTTCCCTTTGGTATATTAGCGGAAATGTACATGTCCATGCCATAAAATCATACTTTCGTCTATTACGACAGTTTTTCTAGATTTTACCATTATTTTTCAATGTAGTAATTATTTCCGATGTTGCTAATTTTTGTTTAACAGCTTCCTCGACTCTACATATGGTATTATCGGAAAAATGTAAGCATTTCAAAATAGCTAAAAACGATCGAGTTTTAAAAATAAATTTAATTTTGATTTTTAAAAGTGTGATCTATCTGGCATTTGTATTATCTCCATGATTGATGATATAGCTATGAAATCATTTATCTCGTATATTGTAACAGGTTTCGAGCATTCATCATGTTTTTTCCTTTTGCACATTGCATGGCGTATTCCTTTGTTTCGTCAACTATAAGTTGATTCGATAGTATATGAACGATAGTATACTTACTCTCGGTCAGAAATAATTTGTATAGCGTCAAAGGGGCATGTTGTATTGTATACGTTCATGTTGTATTATAGTCCTCTCTATTTCTGTTCATTGAATCGGTTGCTTTCTTCCTTTTAATGTTCTACGTTCGTATCTAAATATGAATTACTAAATACAGTGCATGGATTACCGACGAGATTACGTTCCAGTGTCTAATGGATCTTCCTCTGAAGAGTAACAAATATGTCGCGACATATTCCTCCGATAAGATATATCCATAGATTTTTCCGATGAATCATCCTTTTCCATAAAATGCATGGTTGACATCGAAATGGGTGATAATTTGAAGAATATTGAAATACGAATGGATTATAATATAGACATATATTTACAAAAATTATATATATCTTACGTATGAAAATCTCAAAATAAAGGACATCATTACAAGACAAGAAAGATACAACAAAAGAAAATTTATTACCGAGACTAATAACAAATAGTACATTTTAAACAAATAGTAATAGTAATTCTTCTGTAGATGTACCGTTTAAAATTTTTGCAATTTTTCATTTTTAATTTTCCTCCAAAACTAATATGTACGTTATGAAAAAGAAGTCGAAAATATAGAATAAAAATTTTTCGTTTGAGGCTTTGTTTTCGAGAAAATCGACTTTGAACTTTCGCTCGGTACGCGTGCACTTTATCACGTCTCGTTATAACGGATCTCACTGTAGATCGTTGTCTCGATGGAAAAATTAAAAAAAAAGAAAAAATTTGTATTCTATATTTTCGACTTCTTTTTCGAGTAGAATTATCCCCTTTCCGTTTGTACCACCAGTTACCAACCACCCTGTATTTTAAATTCCTAGCAATAGCCTGAATCGGACTCACACAATTTATAAAATTTAACGCCAAACCTTGTCCTTTTTGATGGGTTAAATTGCCTATAAGATAGGCGCCCCTTGAATTTCATGAGCGATTCATCAATAGCAATGTCTTCTTTCATTATATATACTTCTTTAAATTTTTGGTTCAAAAAAATTGATCACAGGTTTAATCTTGCTCAATTTATCTGTGTTGGTAACCAGATTATTGTTTGCGAAATGCAAACACCTTGTAATTTGCAGATATCTTTTCAAGGGCATTGGTTTTCTAAATATCGGCGTTTCGTATAACAGCCCAATTCATTTGTATTCTTGGTTTTTTTTACCTGTGCCATTATTATCTACCATGCGAAATATCTTTTAATTTCGTTAGAATCTGCAGTGTCCAAAAACCAAGTGTGGTCGATTTCTCGTGTTCTGCGTGGATTCGCTCGTATTTGATCTGCATACCGGTTAGTTTCGGTTACAATATTTTCCCAGAATATTTCATCAAATATTAGATTAAATATATCTAATTCTTTTCTACTTCCTCCTAATTGACATAAGGCTGCCTCTCTTATGCCAGGAGTCATCGTATTGTCCCAGATTTTTGAAATATTTCTTATTTCTTTTCCAAAGCCAGGGCTCTTTGTTACTACTTCAATATTTGGAATGTGCCTGTTTTTATAAATGATACATTCAAAATATATCTCCACTTCACTGTTCTATTTAATTTTTCTCATTCTTATCCTATTATTTCCTTTGCTGTATACTAGTATTTTTATCTTACTGGTATTCACTCCAATATGGGTTCTTATACAGTATTCTTATAACTCACCAATTGTATCTTATATATGTTTTATGTTTCCTGACATCACCAAGTCATCTGCATAATATACATCCCCTACTATTTATTTATGTTCCTTATTAATAAAGTATTTATTTGAAAGTTATAAAATATTGAGTGTCGTATTAAGCCCATAAATAGTATGTATATCTTCTCCTTTGCCCTTGTTACTGTTACCTAAGCCCCTCGGCTGCTATGTCCCCAGTTGTTTTGATCGTACTTAACTACTCTTTTGCAAAGCAATGTTGCGTCTTTTAGCTTGGAGGTACTTTTCTTTGCTGTAAAACTTTAAAATTCAAAAATTGCAAGCTTGTCTGTTTTATACTTTGCAATAAACACTTATAGTAGTCGTTGAGTAAGACTACATTTAAGAGTGGCCAAGCTTAACAGTGTTGAAAGCTATTTTAAAATGTCCATATATTTGTTTTTAGTAACTTCATTAATTATTTTTATTAATGCAATTAAAAGCACCTTCCTCTATTCTAGTCTTTTTATGCTGTCATGTCGAGGAGAATATCAATATATATGTCGGGTTCACATTATGATTAGGGTTAGGGACGTGTAACAAATCTTCATTTGTGATTTTTTTAGACATTGTTGTTATGCTTTTCCGCGTAATTTATGTACGTAATAACCCTAAGAAACTTCTCGACGTTTACAATGCTTGTAACAATTGACTGTAAAAAATGCTAGATTTTGTGGAGGTTCCTTAGGATTATCATGGGCCTAAGTTGATATGTCTTGATAGCTGGTGGCTATCTTGATCGAGGGATGGATTATTTTATGACAAGAATTACGGGTGTAACAGCTGTTATTATTTGTTATTACTGATTTTTTTGTCATCTAACTTTGAAGTAGCCTTTTCTTTGTACTGATTGCATTCATTTCAAGAATAACTAAAATATTTTGCCGGGCGGTTAAACGGACCGCTCACTACAACCGACTACATATTCTGAATGTATGTTTGAAATTTTGTATGTACATGTCGGAGATGAAAGGACACCCTAGCCTTTGGAATTCTGGATAGTCCCACAATATTGTAATCTAGAGTCTACTATAGCTGTAATTAAACAATTGTAGTTATTCAATCCGATTGTAATTGTTCGCGAGTTGTGATGTTGAGCCTGGGCTCGGGGCGACGGTCAGTCGCCGGACGTAGCCGCGGTCACGGGATGGACGCTTTGTCTGACAAAGGCACGGAGTAATTCTATAGCTCTCTCTAAAAAGGAAATAGTTGTAATACTCGGCAGTAAATATTCCAACGGTCTCTGTCCCGTAGCGCGCCACACGCAGACCCTATCCTTCGAGTAAGATGTTTACCAGATGTCGATGCGTCTTCGCAGTACACGTTCAGCTAGCCTGAGGGGCCCGTTATAAACACTAAGATCCAGTTACCTAAAGTCCTTCAAATAGACAAACAGCCTTTGTCCCAACTACGGGAAGATAGAGGAGACATATTTTCCAACGAACGACGCCTCCCACCCGCAACTTTCTCTCGAGGGCGGCTAACGACTTTTTCTAACCACCGATATAGAGATTGACCAATTAGCAGCTACGCCAATTTCCCTTACTTCCTGAACGAAGGTTGTCTTCGACGAATCCGATGATCTCGCGTCCTTAGTCACACCCCATCATAGTTTTCCTAGGTGGCATCATCGGGACAGAGGTGCATTCTTTTGTGATCTCATGGACGAGAAGTAACGCCTT
The DNA here is from genome assembly GCA_019677175.1 of Bombus sylvicola. Classification (NCBI taxonomy): domain Eukaryota; kingdom Metazoa; phylum Arthropoda; class Insecta; order Hymenoptera; family Apidae; genus Bombus; species Bombus sylvicola. Next base: position 30,306 of record JACSOB010000134.1, read on the forward strand.
ACGTTTCGCGTGTGCGACACGCTTGAGTTAACGTAGTGTGCGAGTAGATTTAGCATCCCGTTGGCCGCGGATTCGTTATTGAACCTAAGACCAATATCACAAGTATCGCGATCGTTCAAGATACCGAGGCGGTTGTCAAGCCTGTACTGTCCACGCTCGTGTCAGCAAATCGTACCCTTGTTATATCACAACGATGGCCAGTCCCAACGAAGATTTATCGAACGCCCATAACTCTATCTCTGACGCTTCTCCGACATCAGAAGTGGGATAAAGTGCCGGTTATAACAGTGCCAGAGCTTACGACCATCGTGCGCGAGTTAATTTGTTCGCTAGTGCAAAAAATCGAGAGTGGAACCTAACAATTTTTCGCCACCGCGTGTTAACCCTGAAACCGCGGGCTTCGACTCCGCTGCATGGTGCGGAGCCGCCAATCTGATTATGGAGGAAAATCCTTTACAAAGCAGTACCCTGAATATAATTTCAATAACGAGTGTCGAATCGACTTCTACGTAGTGGAGGCACCAACTGGTAGATCAAGTCATCCGGGTGAGTCGTTTCCATTTTACTCCGATTTTGGAGCCGAGTGTTCGCTAACTAAAGAATCCGTAGCCTTGAGAATTTCTGGCAAAGGAACGATTGATATAGTAGTAATGCGAGGAATAAGAAATATTTGTACTAAACGTACCCCTCAGATTTTGTCCGTTGCAGGTGTTACTGGTTAGAGATAAATTTTCGTGTCCTCGCTGATAGTTATTTAAAATATGACATCGCGATCGATGTGAAATTTTAAGCTAAGGGTTTGACGTAATATTACACAAAATAGCCTCGCTATGTGTAAGACATAAATAATTAATGCCTGTAATAAAACCGCCAAAAAACGAGATCGATGTTAATGAAGCTGAGAACGAGGTACGTGATAGTGATAAGAGTCGATTAATTTCTCTTTTCGAAAATTCAAAGATTCATCCGTTACGGGTTTCCTACGTACTTGCGTAAATACGGGCGAGTTAGAAGTACTATTAATTGATCCTAACATCACCGTACAAGGAATTCTAATAGACTTCGCGAGGAAGAGCATAGAATAGTACGTGAGAGAATAAGCGAATTAATTAGAGCAAAAAATCACAAGGCCTAGTAATTCACCGTTCGCGAGTCGTATGTTACTCACGAAGACGAACGACGGTTCGGATAGATTGCGTGTAGATTTTCGAGAACTAAATAAAAATGCGGTCGCGGATCGGTATCCTTTACCCCTTATTGCGGATCAAATCGCGAGATTGCAAAAAGCGAGATACTTTATTAGTCTGGACGGGGCCAGCGGATTTCGCCAAAACCCTATTCACCCTAATTCTAGGAAGTATACAGCATTGGTTACCCTCGATGGACAGTTTGGACAATAATTTATTGTTTTCTTCAAATTCTTTTTGTGCCTTTGTTCAGTCCATCCGACGTCTTTTATTTGCACAGCATGGTTGCGTGCGCGTCTAGTGCTTCTTTTCGGAATCGTTTTTCCGAACGGCAATACTATGCCGACTCCGTTGAAAACAGGGATCTTTGCGTTTTCGGATAACCCTAATAATTTCGCGACTAATACTTGTCTAGATGTTCTAATGTTTATGTTGTTCCTTGCTGCAATTTTGTAAACCATCAAAGCATTTACCACAGAAATCCTCAGGAGGAGACGCATGCCAAGTCTTCTGTACCATTTGATTCTTTTTCTAATTGTGGTGACATAAGAAACCATTTGGTCGAAATGATCTGTGCCACACTTTCCTTCATTATATTCAGCAGCGACTCGTGATTTTAATGTTGTGAACAAACGAAACGAGAGAACATTCTTGAGATTCTTTTGAAAAACACGTGTGGCAGCCAACGTGCCATTTGTACGTTGTTGTCTATTTGGATGATGTCCTAATTATTGCCGACTCGATAGATCAAGCTCTAAAAAGAATTGCACACCGTACTAGATACCCTCGTAAAAGCCGGATTCTCCTTTAACTTTCCAAAATGTTCTTTTCTAAAGACATCGGTACTCTATTTGGGATACGTAATTCATAACGGAGTAGTTCGTCCCAGTCCGGGTAAAATACACGCCTTGAGTTTTTTTTACCTGCGTCAACAACCTTCACGCAGTTCAGGCAGTCCATAGGTTTGACCTTTTATTTCCCAAAATTCGTCCCTAAAGCTTCACAGGTAACGAAACCCTCGTATGCACTTACTTACGGTGATAGAAACATAACTTGGGCGCATAGGCATGAAAAAAAAAAATAATAATAATAATAATAAGGCAAAAGGAAATTTCCGTTCTGATCGACGCGCCGATGTTAATGGTGTTTGACCCGAACCATCCGATAGAACGCCATACCGACGCTAGTTCGGACGGATATGAGGTTGTTTTAATGCACAAGATCGAAGGTAAAAATAGAGTAATAGAATATTACAGTACAAGAAGTAGCCCTGCGGAATCTAGGTATCATTCTTACGAACTAGAAAACGTTAGCAGTTGTAAACGCCGTCAAACACTTCCGTCATTATCTCCACGGACGAGAATTTCTTGTCGCCTCCGATTGTAATTCTTTGAAGGCATCCAGTAGTAAGGTAAATTTAAATGACAGGGTTTACAGGTGGTGGGCTTATTTACAAACTTTTACTTTTGACATTCTGTACCGGGAGGGTAAACGAATGGCCCACGTAGATTTCCTCTCGCGAAATCCCGTAGACTTGGATCACCGTACGATCAACGAAGTCATATAGAAGGAAATTAGTATGACCGAAATCTCCGAAGATCGGCTATTAGCGGAATAACGTCGCGATCCACAAATTTCTGAGATTGGCAATAAATCGCAAAACGAGGAGCTCACGGAAGATACCGCGAATACGTATGAATTACGGTCCGGTACCCTTCATCGTAAAACACAGAGAAAAGACAAAACTCTCTGCTTGCCCATCGTCCCCAGAAGTTTTAGGTGGTCCGTTATTAACCATGTGCAACAGTCAATTATGCACTTAGGTTGGGATAAAACGCTTGAGAAACTGTACGAGTATTACTGGTTCGAAGGAATGGCGAGATATGTTCGTAAATTCATTGAGAACTGTCGTGCTTGTCGAGTTTCGAAGGCTAGTTCAGGTAAAATACAAGCTGAATTACGTCCTATACCTAAGACCAGCATACCCTGACATACCGTTCACGTGGACATAACGGGCAAACTAAGCGGTAAAAGTGATTCGAAAGAATAGATCATTGTTTTGGTCGACGGCTTCGCTAAATTCGCACATCTGCATCATACTCGCAAAAGAAGATTCCCTTAGTACCATTGAAGCACTTAAGTATGCTATGTTTTATTCGGCAGTCCTTGCTTGATAATAGCGGATCAAGAGAGGTGTCCTACGGGTAAAGAGTTCCAAGATTTCTGTCAAGGTAAACACTAAACTCTACTTAATCTCAACCGGTGCGAGTAGTACTAACGGACAGGTAGAGCATATCATGGGTACGTTGAAGATTATGTTCACAATTATAGAAACGACCGGGCTAGACGCGATTGGCGAGGTGCAGTTGGCTTTGAATTGCACCACCAACCGCGTGACTAAATCGAGTCCATTGGAACTATTAATTGGTAGAACAGCAAAGACCTTACGACTCGTTGATACCCGATAATATCAAAAAAAGAGAAGTAGATATCTCGGATATAAGACAGCAGGCAATAGAGAATATAGAAATTAGTGTTAGATACGATAAAGATGGATTTGACAAAACTGGGGCTGGAGTGGTTGAGTTTAATTTTGGTGATTTTGTATTACGCAAAAACGAGGAAATGAAATGAAACTAAATTACATCCAAAATTTAAGGGCCCGTTTGTAATAACAGAAATTTTAGACGGGGATAGATATGTGTTGAAAACAGTAGGTGGTAAACGATCCTATAAATATAGTCATGATAGGTTGAGGAAAATGCCGAATAGTCGCATCCCTGCTGGATTGGACGTCTGTAGCGATGGCGAGAACAGTGACCATGGCGATATGAGTACCTCGATCTCGGAGGATCACAAGCACGACGATAATAACGCCTAGCAGAGTAATGTAGAAAAGGTCAGTGAGGCTGTGCAATGGTTAAATGTACCATTGGGTGTAGGCTGTGCAATGGTTAAATGTACCATTGGGTGTAGGCTGTGCAATGGTTAAATGTACCATTGGGTGTAGGCTGTGCAATGGTTAAATGTACCATTGGGTGTAGGCTGTGCAATGGTTAAATGTACCATTGGGTGTAGGCTGTGCAATGGGTTAAATGTACCATTGGGTGTAGGCTGTGCAATGGTTAAATGTACCATTGGGTGTAGGCTGTGCAATGGTTAAATGTACCATTGGGTGTACACTGTGCAATGGTTAAATGTACCATTGGGTGTGGAGGGGGTGCAATGGTTAAATGTACCATTGGGTGTAGACTGTGCAATGGTTAAATGTACCATTGGGTGTAGACTGTGCAATGGGTTAAATGTACCATTGGGTGTAGGCTGTGCAATGGTTAAATGTACCATTGGGTGTAGACTGTGCAATGGGTTAAATGTACCATTGGATGTAGACTGTGCAATGGGTTAAATGTACCATTGGGTGTAGACTGTGCAATGGGTTAAATGTACCATTGGGTGTAGGCTGTGCAATGGTTAAATGTACCATTGGGTGTAGGCTGTGCAATGGGTTAAATGTACCATTGGATGTAGACTGTGCAATGGGTTAAATGTACCATTGGGTGTAGGCTGTGCAATGGGTTAAATTGCAATGGGTTAAATGTACCATTGGATGTAGACTGTGCAATGGGTTAAATGTACCATTGGGTGTAGACTGTGCAATGGGTTAAATGTACCATTGGGTGTAGGCTGTGCAATGGGTTAAATGTACCATTGGGTGTAGGCTGTGCAATGGGTTAAATGTACCATTGGATGTAGACTGTGCAATGGGTTAAATGTACCATTGGGTGTAGGCTGTGCAATGGGTAAATGTACCATTGGGTATAGGCTGAGCAATGGGTAAATGTACCATTGGATGTAGACTGTGTAATGGGTTAAAGTACCATTGAGTGATAATGTAAGAAAGGTCAGGAAGGCCGAGCAATGGATTAAATGTACCATTGGGCGATAATGTAAGAAAGGTCAGGAAGGCCGAGCAATGGGTTAAATGTATCATTGGGAGATGATGTAATAAAACTTTGGGCGGTCGTGCGATCCAGTAAACGAGATTCACTTGGGTGCGAAATCGAAAGCGGTCCACCGCGTCATTGCGACCAGATTAACAACCTGCAGGATGCAACTGGCATTTTGAATACCAATCATGGTGTTATTAATTTGTTTTTCTTATTCCTTTCGTTACCAAATCTCTGAACAAATTACTGTTAAACCGGACCCTTGATCTAGCTAGGCCGTAAATAATGCTATTTGTACCAAATCTAATATTGGAAAAACTCAATATTTTAGCTGTACACGGGGACGTGTGATAGTCAGGATGGCCGTGTCGGAGATGAGAGGACATCGGAGACCTTTCTCTGGAACTTCAGAAAACCCGCAAAATCGTAATTAAAGTTTACAGTTGTAATTAAGCGATTTGTCATCATTGTACTCGTTTGTGATTTTTGTGATAGTGAGCTTGGGCTCGGGGCGACGGTCAGTCGCCGGACGTAGCCGCGGTCACGGGATGGACGCTTTGTCTGACAAAGGCACGGAGTAATTCTATAGCTCTCTAAAAAGGAAATAGTTGTAATACTCGGCAGTAAATATTCCAACGGTCTCTGTCCCGTAGCGCGCCACACGCAGACCCTATCCTTCGAGTAAGATGTTTACCAGATGTCGATGCGTCTTCGCAGTACACGTTCAGCTAGCCTGAGGGCCCGTTATAAACACTAAGATCCAGTTACCTAAAGTCCTTCAAATAGACAAACAGCCTTTGTCCCAACTACGGGAAGATAGAGGAGACATATTTTCCAACGAACGACGCCTCCCACCCGCAACTTTCTCTCGAGGGCGGCTAACGACTTTTTCTAACCACCGATATAGAGATTGACCAATTAGCAGCTACGCCAATTTCCCTCGCCTTTTGAAAGAAGGCTATCCTCGACGAATCCAACGATCTCGTGTCCTTAGACACACCCCCATCATAGTTTTCCTCTGCAGCATCATCGCGACGGTGAGGCATTCTCTCGTGAGGTCGTATTGGCGAGTCACGGAGTATCTGTACGCTCGGTTGGTATTCCACGTTTTGTAAAGAGTCCGACTTAGATTTTTGTGAGCACGTACATCTATCATCCCGTTGACCGCGGATTCGTTATTGAACCTAAGACCAACATCACTAGTATCGCGAGTGTCCAACCGCCGCGGTTGATTGTCGAATCGGTTGCATCCATACTCGTATTAACAGACCGTACCTTCGTTATAAACCAATGATGGCCAATTCCAATGAAGATTTATCAAACGCCCATAACTCTATCCCTGACGCCTCTCCGACATCAGAAGTGGGATAAAGTGCCGGTTATAACAGTGCTAGAGCTTACGACCATCGTGCGCGAGTTAATTCAGTCGCTAGTGCAAAAATCGAGTATGGAACCTAACAATTTTTCGCCACCGCGTTTCAACCCTGAAACTGCGAGCTCCGATTCCGCTGCACGATGCGCAGCTGTCAATTCGATTATGGAGGAAAATCCTTACGAAGCAGTGCCCTGAATGTTATCTCAATGATGAGCGGCGAATCGACTTCTACGTAGTGGGAGCATCAACTGGTGGATCAAGTCATCCGGGTGAGTCGTTTCCATTTTACCCCGATTCGTCGTGTCTTCGTTGATATTCATTTTAAAACATGATATCGCGATTGATCGTGAATTTTTAAGTCAAGGTTTTGACGTACTGTTACACAAAATAGCCTCGCTATGTGTAAGACAAATAATTAATGCCTGTAATAAAACCGCAGAAAACGAGATCGATGTTAATGAAGTTGACAATGATGTACGTGGTAGCGATAAAGGTTGATAAATCTTTCTTTTCGAAAATTCAAAGATTCATTCGTTACGGATTCCCTACGTACTCGCGTAAATACAGGCCCGTTAGAAGTACAATTAATTGATCCTAACATCGCCGTACAGGGAGTCCTAATAGACTTCGCGAACGCAGGGTAGTACGTGAGAGAATAAGCGAATTAATTACAGCCAAAAATCATAATGCCTAGTAATTCACCGTTCGCGAGCCCTATGTTACTCGAAGAGACGAACGATGATTCAGATAGATTGTACGTAGATTTTCGAGAACTAAATAAAAATACGGTCGCGGTTCGGTATCCTCTACCCCTTGTGGCAGATCAAGTCGCTGGATTGCAAAAGCTAGATATTTTATTAGTCTGGACATGGCCAGCGGATTTGGCTAAATCCCTATTCATCCAAATTTTAGGAAATACGCAGTATTGGTTACCCTCGATGGACAATTTGGGCAATAAGTTGTTATTTTCTTCAAATTCTTTTTGTGCCTTTGTTCGGTCCAGTCGACGTCTTTTGTTTGCATGGCATGGTTGCATGCGCGTCTAGTGTTTCCTCCGGAATCGTTTTCCGAGCGGCGATATTGTGCCGACTCCGTCGAAGGCGGGAATTCTTGCGCTTTTGGACGGCCCTAATAATTTTACAACTGGTACTTGCCTAGATATTCTAATATCTTCCTTGCTGCAATTTTTCTACCGTCGGGGCGTTTGCCACGGAAATCCCCAGAGGTAGTCGCATGCCGGGTCTTCTGTACCATTGGATCCTTTTCTAATTGTGGTGACATGGGAGGCCATTTGGTCGGAGTGATCTGTACCATACTTTTCTTCATTGTATTCAGCGGCGGCTGGTGATTTTAATGCCGCGAACAAGCGAAGCAAGAGATCATTCTTGAGATTTCTTTGAAAATACGTATGGCAGCCAACGTGCCTTTCGTACGTTGTTGTTTATTTTGATGATGTTCTAGTTGTTTGCCGACTCCATAGATCAAGCTCTGGGAAGGTTGTACACCGGATCGAATACCCTCGTAAATGCCGGATTTTCTTCTAGTTTTTCTAAATGCTCTTTCCTAAACATATCGGTGCTCTATTTTGGACGTGTAATTCATAACGGAGAGGTTCGCCCCGATCCGGGTAGGATGCAAGCCTCGAGTTCTTTACCTGAACCAGCGACCGTCGCACAGTATAGACAGTTCATGGGTTTAGTTTCTTATGTCCAAAAATACGTCTCTAAATTTTCACAGGTAATGAAACCGCTACGCACACTTACTTCCGGTAACAAAAACATAACTTGGACAGATAAACGCGAGAAGATGAGGCGAAGAGTAGTTTCTGTCCTGACTGATGCTTTGGTGTTAACGATATTTGACCCTAATTACCCGATAGGATTACATACCGACGCTAGTTTGGATGTATATGGGGTTACTTTAATGCGTAAGGTTGAAGGTAAAAATAGGGTGGTGGAATATTGTAGTGAAGGACCTAGCCCTGCGGAATCTAGGTATTTTTCAGATGAACTGGAGACGTTAGCAGCTGTTACACGCTGTTAAACATTTCCGCTACTATTTACATGGACGGGAATTTCTTGTTGTTGCTTATTGTAATTCCTTGAAGGCATCTGGTAGTGGGGTGAATTTGAATGACAGGGTTCATAGATGGTGGACTTACTTGCGAACTTTTACTTTCGACTATGTATCAAGTGGGTAAACGAAAGGCCCACGTGGATTTCTTCTCGCGAAAACCCCGTAGACTTGGATCACCGTACGATCAATAAAGTCGTAGAGAAGGAAATCAATCCGGCCGAAGTCCCCGAAGATTGGCTATTAGCGGTACAACATCGCGAGCTCCAAATTTCTGAGATCGTCGGTAAATGGCGGAACGAGGAGCTCGCGGAAGATGTTGCGGATACGTATGAATTACGGTCCGGTACTCTTCATCGTGAAGTACAGAGAGGGGGCAGAACTCTCTGCCTGCCATTGTCTCAGGAGGATTTAGGTGGTTCGTTATTGACCGTGTGCATCAGTCAATTGTGCACTTGGGTTGGGATAAAACTCTCGAGAAACTGTACGAGTATTACTGGTTCGAAGGAATGGCGAAATATGTTCGTAAATTCGTAGAGAACTGTCGTGCGTGTCGAGTTTCGAAGGCCAGTTCAGGTCAAATACAAGCTGAATTACATCCTATACCTAAGACCAGCATACCTTGGCATACAGTTCACGTGGACATAACGGGCCAACTAAGCGGTAAGTGTGATTCGAAGGAATATGTCATTGCTTTGGTCGACGTCTTCACTAAATCCGTATATCTGCATCATACTCGTGAAGTAGATTCCCTTAGTACCGTTGAAGCACTTAAGTATGCTATGTTTTATTCGGCAGTCCTTGCCGGATAATAGCGGATCAAGAGAGGTGTCCTACGGGTAAAAAGTTCCAAGATTTCTGTCAAGGTAAACACTAAACTCTACTTAATCTCAACCGGTGCGAGTAGGACTAACGGACAGGTAGAGCATATCACGGATACGTTGAAGATTATGTTCACAATCATAGAAACGACCGGGCTAGACGCGATTGGCGAGGTGCAGTTGGCTTTGAATTGCATCACCAACCGCGTGACTAAATCGAGTCCATTGGGACTGTTAATCGGTAGAACAGCAAAGACCTTACGACAAGTTGATACCCGATAATACGGAAGAGAGATATTCAGATATCCCCGACGTAAGACAGCAGGCAACAGAGAATATAGAAATTAGTGCTAGGTTCGATAAAGGTGGATTTGACAAAACAAAAGCTAAAGTAGTTAAGTTTAATTTTGGTGATTTTGTATTACGCAAAAACGAGGAAATAAAATCAAACTAAATTACATCCAAAATTTAAGGGCCCGTTTGTAATAACAGAAATTTTAGACGGGGATAGATATATGTTGAAAACAGTAGATGGTAAACGATCCTATAAATATAGTCATGATAGGTTGAGGAAAATGCCGAATAGTCGTATCCCTGCTGAATTGGACGTCTGTAGCGATGGCGAGAACAGTGACCATGGCGATATGAGTACCTCGATCTCGGAGGATCACAAGCACGACGATAATAACGCCTAGCAGAGTAATGTAGGAAAGGTCAGTGAGGCTGTGCAATGGGTAAATGTACCATTGAGTGGAGCCTGTGCAATGGTTAAATGTACCATTGAGTGGAGGCTGTGCAATGGGTAAATGTACCATTGAGTGGAGGCTGTGCAATGGGTTAAATGTACCATTGGGTGTAGACTGTGCAATGGGTTAAATGTACCATTGGGTGTAGGCTGTGCAAAGGGTGAATGTACCATTGGGTGGAGCCTGTGCAATGGGTAAATGTACCATTGGGTGTAGTCTGTGCAATGGCTTAAATGTACCATTGGGTGTAGGCTGTGCAATGGGTGAATGTACCATTGGGTGTAGCCTGTGCAATGGGTAAATGTACCATTGGGTGTAGGCTGAGCAATGGGATAAATGTACCATTGGGTGATAATGTAAGAAAGGTCAGGAAGGCCGAGCAATGGGTTAAATTTACCATTGGGTGATAATGTAAGAAAGGTCAGGAAGGCCGAGCAATGGGTTAAATGTACCATTGGGTGATAATGTAAGAAAGGTCAGGAAGGCCGAGCAATGGGTTAAATATACCATTGGGCGATAATGTAATAAAACTTTTGGCGGTCGTGCGATCCAGTAAACGAGATTCACTTGGGTGCGAAATCGAAAATGGTCCATCACGTCATTGCGACCAGATTAACAACCTGCAGGATGCAACTAGCATTTTGAATACCAATCATGATGTCATTAATTTGTTTTTCTTATCTCTTTCATTACCAAATCTCTGAACAAAATTAGTGTTAAACCGACCCCTTGATTTAGTTAAGTTGTAAATAATGTTATTTGTATCGAATCTAATATTGTAAAAACTCAATATTTTAGTTTCACACGGGGACGTGCGATAGTCAGGATGGCCGTGTCGGAGATGAAAGGACACCGTAGCCTTTGGAATTCTGGATAGTCCCACAATATTGTAATCTAGAGTCTACTATAGCTGTAATTAAACAATTGTAGTTATTCAATCCGATTGTAATTATTCGCGAGTTCTGATGATGAGCTTGGGCTCGGGGCGACAGCCAGTCGCCGAACGTAGCCGCGGTCACGGGATGAACGCTTTGTCTAACAAAGGCACGGAGTAATTCTATAGCTCTCTCTAAAAAGGAAATAGTTGTAACACTCGGCAGTAAACATTCCAACGGTTCCGTAGCGCGCCACACGCAGACCCTATCCTTCGAATAAGATGATTGCCAGATGTCGATGCGTCTTCGCAGTACACGTTCAGCTAGCCTGAGGGCCCGTTATAAACACTAAGATCTAGTTACCTAATGTCCTTCAAATAGACAAACAGTCTTTGTCCCAACTACGGGAAGATAGAGGAGACATATTTTCCAACGAACGACGCCTCCCACCAGCAACTTTCCCTCGAGGGCGGCTAACGTCTTTTTCTAACCACCGATATAGAGATTGACCAATTAGCAGCTACGCCAATTTCCCTTACTTTCTGAACGAAGGTTGTCTTCGACGAATCCGATGATTTCGTGTCCTCGGACACACCCCATCATAGTTTTCCTCTGCAGCATCATCGCGACGGAGAGGCATTCTCTCATGAGGTCATATTGACGAGTCACTGAGTATCTGTACGCTCGGTGGATATTCCACGTTTTGTAAAGAGTCCGACTTAGATTTTTTGTGAGCACGTACATCTATCATCCCATTGACCGCGGATTCGTTATTGAACCTAAGACCAACATCACTAGTATCGCGAGTGTCCAACCGCCGCGGTTGATTGTCGAATCGGTTGTATCCATACTCGTATTAACAGACCGTACCTTCGTTATAAACCAATGATGGCCAATTCCAATGAAGATTTATCAAACGCCCATAACTCTATCCCTGACGCCTCTCCGACACATATAAAATTGAGTATCTCGTCCCATTCTTTATCGTCGTTGTCCCGTAGGCTAGTACGAATTAAATCTTTAACTACTGCGTAAGTGCGTTCTAATGATCCGTTGGATTGGGGATGAAAGCTAGTCGTCTTGATATGTTTAATCTTAAAAGCTTCGTCAAATTTCATTACGAGCTCGCTAATAAAATTCTGTCCTTGGTCAGTAAGGATTGTTTTGGGTGCAGAGAATATATAAATGTAGTGGTTTAATAGCGCGTTGATAATGGATTCACTTTGTTGCGTTTTTAGTGGAACTAGTATCAGGTACTTCGTTAACTCGTCATGAATTGAAAGGATGAATTGGTTTCCTCGTTTGGTCTTTGTCATTGGTCCTATAATGTCCATGGCTATTTTGTCGTTAGGGTTTAAAGGTGTGTCTGAAATTACTGGTTCTTCTTTAGGTCGTATTCTGACTAATTTTTCCTTTTGGCAAACGTCACAAGTTTTAATAAAGTCTTCGATTCTACTCACTAAATTTGGGATCTTGTATAGTTCTTTGATTCTTTGATATGTCTTTTGGATCCCTAAATGTCCTATCGTACCATTATGATGTTCTTGGATTACCTTTTCTATCTCCTCCCCGGTTAACTCTTGAATTGGGTCCCAGGCAAAGGTGACAGGATATCGGGTATCGTTAAAATATAAAAGCATGAGTTTAATTTGATTCTTTTCCAATTCTGCAAACGCTTTGTCTCCTATGCCTATTTTCTTGTTATTTCGTAGGATATCGTTAATTTTCCGTAACCATATTGCCTCGTCAAACTCCCCTAATTCTGTTTTAGTCAATTGGTAGAAGGAGTGATCGTTGGGTTTCATTTCTAGTCGTTTTGGGATTTCTGACTTCTTTTTCCATTTCGTAAAATGTTGTAAGATATCTAAGACTACTGTTCCTTCAGGGGTTTCTACCTTTTTGAATAGCGTGAATTCTAGACAAACTGTCCGCGACTGGGTCCTTAACGTACTCGATTGTGTATTCGTACTCTTCTAATTTTAATCTCCATCGCATTAGTCTAGATGATGGGTCTTTGCAATTATTTAGCCATTTCAAGGCTTGATGGTTCGTTCTAATGATAAATTTTCGTCCTAACAAGTACTGTCGTAATCGTTTCAAAGACCAAACTATTGCTAGTAGTTCTTTCTCGGTCGTCGTATAATTCTTTTCGGGTGGATTCAACGTTCTAGAAATAAAGCAGCATGGGTGTCCTCCTTGTGAAAGAACTGCTCCTAGTCCTTCGTTCTTCGTAAAGTCGGGGTACGTTAAAACTGGTGCTTCGCATAGTCTCTGTTTTAATGTCTCAAAGCTGTTTTGTTGTTTGTCTGTCCAATGAAAGTTGACGTCCTTTTTGTCAAGTCTGTTAGAGGTTTAGCTATTTTAGAAAAATTCCTGATGAACTTGCGGTAATAACCCGTTAGTCCTAGGAAAGATTTGACTTCTGTTGGGTTTTTCGGTGTCCTAAAGTCTGTTACTGCTTGTATTTTCTTCGGATTGGGTCTTACCCTTCGGGTGTTACTATGTGTCCCAAATATTCTAATTCCGGTTTCAGGAATTCGCATTTATCGGGTTGTATCTTGAGTCCTAGTCCCCTAAGTCTTTGCAGAGCTATTGCTAAATTCTGATTATGTTTCTGGATGGTCTCTCCGAATATGATTATATCGTCTAAGTAGGCAAAACAGTGTTTGTTGATTAAACCTCTCAAATCTGTGTCCATCATGCGTTGGAAAGTCGCGGGTGCATTCTTTATTCCAAATGGCATTCGATTGTAATGAAAGTGTCCCTGAGGTGTTGAAAACGCGGTATACTCTTTCGAATTTAAATCCATGGGTATTTGATGGAATCCTGAGGATAAATCTAACGCGAAAAAGAACTTCGCATTCCCTAATTGACTCAGTATGTCTTCTACGTCAGGTAAAGGGTAGGCGTCTTGGTCTGTCAGCTCGTTAAGTTTCCTGAAGTCTATCACTATCCTCCACTTTTGTTTTCCTGAAGCGTCTATTTTCTTTGGGACTACCCAAATTGCCGAATTGTAAGGTGAATCCGATTCTTCGATAATATTTTTATCTAACATCTCTTTTATTTGTTTCTCAATCTCGGCTTTGTGACATTCTGGGGGTCTATAGGATTTGGTGTTAATAATTTTGTCTTATTTCAGTGTAATCACGTGTTTCGTCAAGTTCGTGCAAGGTAAAAGGTCTGTCTCTAAGTTGAACACATCTATATAGTGGATTAATATTTTTTCTATGGGTTCTTTACATTCGCGTTCGATATGATTTGTCCTCAAAGTGGCTTTGAATTTCGCAATTTGGTCTAGATCCTTATTGTTTTCAATATGATGGGAAATTTCGTGATTTTTCTTACCAGTGTTGAAGAAACATACTCTCGTTGGTTGTCCTTCGAAGTAAATCGTCTGAACTCTCTTTTCTCCCGGTCGAATTACTATGGGTTTCTGTAAGTACAGAACGTTATCGTCTAGTTTTAATGTCTCGTTTGATATATCGTATCGGTATTTTTCTAGACATGGCAGACCTAATTTAGCGTCTTCAATTAATGGGAAATCCTTAGGTACTACAAAAAATTTGTGGTCTTTTCCGAATATTCTAAGTAGGACGTATTTGTTAGTTTTATATTCATTCTGCCCCATATAAAACGTTCGTGGTTCGTTTATACAATAAACGGTTGATATCACCGATTTTCTTTAATTAAATTGATGCCGGCTCCTGTGTCGACTAAGTGCGTTACTGGTCCGTCATTCCTCCTAAACTGTACCCTTGGTACTTCTTGTTCCAATAGCTTAGTTCCTCTGTATCCCGGTTGATTTCTTCTGTTATGTAGTCCGGTTCCCTCTTTATTTGGTTGACACGTGAAGGTGGTCGGTTTCTTTGGCTGAGTAGCTGAAAATTTGGGCACCGAGGTGCGATGTGTCCGATTTTACCACACTTGAAGCATGTAGGTTGCGTTGCGTCATTTGTCCGTACTGGGTTTCTGCTCGGTATGGCTCCTCGACCCGCGGTGTATCTTTCCATTTGGGGTCGTTTCTCTGGGTATCTGTTCGTGGGTTGTACCCGTCTTTGTTGTTCTTCCCTTAGGAATCTTTCGATGTCTCCAGCTTCTTTCTCGGCTTCTATTAAGGTTGATGGTTTTACTCGGCATTAACATTCGTCCTATCTCGGGCGTAGTCCTCTCAGGTATGTCCGGTTTACTTCCTTCATTACTTTCTCAAGTGTTATTTTTCGTGTCAGCGGTTGCGGATTCTCGTTGGTTATCGCGTATGTCAATCTTTTAAGCACTTGTCGGAACCTAATGTTAAAGGATTGAACGACTCGTCTCCTCCTTGCCTTAGTTCCCGGAGCTGTTCTGCGTATTCGTCGGATGTCGCTACGTTTTATCGTAATGCGTCGAATAGATCGGTATAGTTCTCTATTCGTATATTCCGGATGCCCTGTGCTGCTCGGCCTATTATTTTGTCGATTTTAATGGCCCTTAGTAGTAATTCCTTTTGCGAACATAAGTTTCTTATTGCTCTGACATCTGCTATAAAATATTCTACACCTATGTTGTCATCCCCGTTTAGTATCGGGATATATTTTACAGCTTTTTCTGCTGTCAGGAGAGATTCACGTGTGTTTCTTGGCTGTGTTCGCACGTCATCGTCATCGCTTTCTGTCTCTGGTGCAGACGCCCAGGTGCGTCGAAGCGCATCATCGTAGACTGACTCAAAGTCTTCTGTCATTAACGTGGCTCGGTCATCGTCCAGCCCTACCTTTATTTTAGCTACCGAGCGGCCCAATATTTCGATTTCTTTAGCTCTTTGCTTGTTCTCTCTATTTGATTGTTGGGCTAAAAGGTCTAGGCGTCTTTCTATTCGCGCGATTCGTTCTTGTAGTCGGTCTGATACCTCAATACTTTGTTTGTCTCTGCATGCTTGATCTTTCGACATCGTTTTAAGTGTCTCTAACTCTTTGTCTGAGTCTTGTTCAAATCTAAATAGTCTGCCTCTATATGTAAAATGAATCCAGCGTTTACCTTGGTTTGTTAGCTTCCGTAGATGCTGCCAGTTCCAAAGGCCTTCTGGTTTCGTGGATTAAGAATTCGTCGCCGAGGATGACCGTAGTCCAAGTTAGTCCTTCCCGTAGGTATGGATGTCCTTGTTTTCCAGACGAAGCGATGTTTCACAATTCTGGGATCTAGCGTCCGTAGTTGCTTTATGTTTTATGAATGTTTCTTCCGGTTACGCTGATAGTTACTTCGTTGTCACGGATGACCGTAGTCCCAAATGATTCTATCTTCCGTAGATGATGAATGTCTTTTGGTTTCCGAACAAACAATTTTCAGTATCCTGGCAGGATCGCCAAAATGTCACGTAAAGTTGGTACTCGGGTTGTAGTAAGAAGGCTGAGTCGTAACCCAACTACTGATTTTCTTTTATAAAACTTTATTAGAAATGTTAGCACTTACAAAATAACACCGAACCGGAGAAAAGGGGGTAGTATGAGTACAGCTACTAGAAGAGGAACAAGAACTACTCGACCTGGGTGAAGTCTCGGTTTATATATGTCGGAGACGAAGGAACGCCGGAGCCTCTGGAATTCTGGATAATCCCGCAACATTGTAATCTAGAGTCTACGATAGCCGTAATTAAACAACTGTAGTTATTCAACCCGAGTGTGATTATTCGAGATTAGTGATAGTGAGCTTTGGCTCGAGGCGACAGCCAGTCGCCGAACGTAGCCGCGGTCACGGGATGAACGCTTTGTCCGACGAAGGTACGGAGAAATTCTATAGCTCTCCTTAAAGAAATATTTGTGACGGTACGCGACGGTAAACATCCCAACGGTCATTGTCCCGTAGCTCGCCACACGCAGAGCCTATTCTCCAAATAGGATGATTTCCAGATGTCGATGCATCCCCGCAGTTCATGTTCATCTAGCCTGAGGACCCGTTATAAATCTTAAGTCCTCCAAACAAACAGTCTTTGTCTCAACTACGAGAAGATAGAGGAGACCTATTTTTCCAATGAACAACGTCTCCCACTAGCAACTCTCCCTCGAGGGCGGCTAGCATCCTTTTCTAACCACCGATAGGGAGATTGACCAATTAGCAGCAACGCCAATCTCCCTTACTCTCCGAACTAAGGCTTTCTCGACGAATCCGAAGATCTCGTGTCCTTAGGCACACCCCAGCATAGTTTTCCCCGTGGCATAATCGGCACGGGAGAGGCATTCTTTTTGCGACCTCGCCGACTAAAGAGTAACGCCTTGATAATCAGTAATTATTCAGACTTAGATTCCGTGAAAACGTTCATCTACCATCCCGTTGACCGCTGATGCGTTATCGAACCAAAGATCATTGTCACTAGTGTGCCGCGGGCGCTTAATCGCCGTGTTTGATTGTTGAACCTGTGTAATCCATACTTGTGTTAATAAACCGCACTGTTACTATACCGCAATAATGGCTAATCTCAATGAGGCCTCACCCAACGCTTCCAACTCCGTCCTGAATGCAACCCCCGACATATATGTTGAGGTTATTTGGTGTGTAAACAGAGAAAACACGTGGATAAATTGTAAGGTAGAAAATATATTTAAATAGAAATGTAATAATTAAGAATACAATTTGAGCTGGTCCAGATCCGCACGCTAGCTGTGTTACCTAATAACTGAAAACCCGAAGCCAACGTCGCCTGTCTACTGTTTATGGCGTGACTTCGTCGCAGTCTTTTGTCTACGCGCTGTCGATGGCTTCAGTGCTTGAGAAAACTAAAAAGACCAGATGTAGAGTTTTTCTTAGAAGTGGTAATCACTTCAACAATATACGTTTTGGTTTTAGGGTGTTGAGGGGCTAGGTGTGACCGATGATGCGTCGGAGATCAGGGGTCGAAGCCTTTATCTATGATATGTACTAAGGTGCGTCATGTCTTCTGTGTAACCGATGATAAGGTGGTGACGTGTCCAAAGGAGTCCAAAGCTCGGGGTCGTTATCTCATGGTTGAGACAAGATTGATGTCACACATTCGTCGTTTTTGAAATATTGAAAGCCTTAGCGGCTTGTCTTTGGGTCATTTTATTTTCGAGAAGTAGCTTCAAAGCCGTATTTTTCAAACATCTTCTAATTTAATTTGTCAAGAGATTGAACTTGCAGATAAAAGAAATTTACTGTCTGCACTGATCGACAGCTGATTGATTGCTACTTAACGACGAACATGTCGAAATGTTTTCGGGATTGCAATGTATATAACATACTGTTACGTTTTTTGTTTGGTTCGTTTTGGTTGTGTTGCCGTTAATTTTTGAATTTCGATTAAAGCGTTGTAATGTGGTAGCGTTGTCTGATGTTTAATGCGATTGGCAATTAAACTCCACGTTTCGGCTAACCTGCTACGCGCAGGAGTACTGGCACGGGAGAGGATTAAAGTTGGTGAAAATAAATGTTCGCTTAATCCTATTATATTATTAGACAAATATTCTTCACAAAAAAATGTTTATTCGTATTCTAATTGGATATTGACAGAATTGTCGTTGAAATTTCGAATACTCGGAGTTACAATCGTTCGCAATACGTTTTCACTCTTATTAATTACAAACACGTCGATTAACAAGACTAACAAGAACTGGGAACTAATGAAACAAAGAACTAAAAGCTAAAGAACTAAAGGACTAAAGAACTTAAAAACTGAGAGCAAAAAACTAAGAGCTAAAGGGATTAAGAGCTGAAAAAACTAAGGAACTAAAGAATTAAAAAACAAAGGAATTGAGAAATTAAGAGCTAAAGGAATTGAGAACTAATCGCTATGAGCAAGGAAATTACTTGCCAAGAATTGGGAAACTGATCGCCAAGAACCAAGAAATTAATCACCAAGAACTGAGGAACTTATCACACAAAACTGAGGAATTAACTACTCTGAACTAAGGAATTATTTCTCTCTCTTCTATGTCGCTACGCTTATTTATATTTAGGTCTACCGTGGAGGGGTCGTCATGTGACGGGTTATTCCGTGGGGGTTGTGAGGCTCGAATTTGGCTTCTATACAAATTATTAAAATTTATTTAAATTTCAAATTGGAACGCTCACTCACGCTATTGGTAGTTTTAGTCTACGTTACTGCGCGTGCGCAGGCGGAACAATACAAAGAAAATTGCAAAACTGAGGCTGCTAATTACACTTAATAGACTAGATATAGTATACATAATAGAAAAAAATCATCTCCTTACCTGGAAAACAAAATATCAGCTCTAGAAAATAATGTTCAACGCCCGGAATATCAATGTATACGCTTAACGTGCCAAAACAGCGAAAACAACGGAATGAACGATATGGTTCCGAAATATGTTATACGAATTTATTATATTAATTTGTTTATTCAAACAAAAGTGCTACTATCTGATGCAAAAAAATCGGAACTAATTTTGTATAGTATGGTAGAACGAAAATTAACAAATGAAATGCTGAGAAACGTGTAGAAATAATGATGACTAATAAAAAAGTCGAAGAAGGACTGTGAAGAACTGTGAAGAAAGTAAACGAGATGAACAGGAAAAAGAGGTTGACTGGCAGCAATCTTTTCTAATGGCAGTAAATATTGCATTTGTAATTCGCACAGAAGAAGTATAAGTAAGTGTGGTGGAGGACAAACCTAGTATTAAAAAGCTAAACGATCACAAATTACTTTGAAACACGGAGCTCTGTAATTCTGCACGGGAACATTTTGAGTATTCGAGTTGGTGAAAATTTGCTAAAAAGTGCGCGTAAAATGCGAATATAAAATATATCTACGTTGTACTAAGATAACGATACCGAATTTAAGATTTAAATAATGTAAACAATCGGGTGTCTAGGAATTTTATATTCACGTTTTATCAATTTTTCCTGAATTGAATCTCAGAGAAAATTTATGGGATGAGTTACATGAGAGGGTTCGTGAAACATCAATTAAGCAATGACTTTTAGAATCCTGTTACTTTTTATCAAGAGAGAGATTTATATTCTATGAAAGTATTTTCATTTATTAGACGCTCTATTTACCGATGAATTTACTTATGACAACTATGAACAACTAAATACGCAACGTGCGTTATTTTACTGGAAACCCGAAATCGTTTAAACCAGTCAGTCATAAAGTATAGATGATGGTAGTGACAACATTATCGGATGTTTATGTTCTAAACGTTGCAAGTTCTTGTACATTCGAAAATACGCAGAAACCGATCAATTTCCAGAGCTGCTAAAGAAGTTGTCCAACTTCAAAAATAGCGAATGTGGATTCGAATGACAAATGTCCGATGCACAATGCATCAATAGTCTGTCACGTAATGGATCAAAAGTTTTCGTAACGTTGAATCGATCGTGATGCAGATACTCGGTATCTCTGTACGTTGGATAATTCTGCGCCTCTAATCTCTTCTGCGTGGGATTTAATTAAAGTAACGATCCATGCAGATATTTCCATGGTAGCGGAAAATAGGAAAGAACTGTATGTATTAATATTAATCAGCAATTTATAAGGCCAAGGAATCGTACAAAAAATGTATTAAAGTAAATTTTTTGAACGCTTTTTAAAATTACTTTTCTCTTCGTAAATCTCCCTATTGTACTTATTTTATTGTTCGCATATTCCAAGCATTTCCGAATATCTCATACTCGATGTCACGTAAAAGTCACGAGTATTATAGTGTGCCAGATTCAGTTTCACTTTAATTGTTATACTATGATGATAAAAATGTTTGGTGCCGTCGAAAATCGATGACTTTTGGATTTTTGAAACATCTAATTTTAAGAAAAATTGTCTGCTTATCATAATGTTTTCGCACGTTCGCGGGGAGACACGATCTCGAAGAAGCGCGCCAACGGGAGTCGTAAATTCCCGTTACGATTTGCTAATCGACGCCGCGAATCGTACCATTTTGGACATTTAAAACAGCAGTGTACTGGTACATTAACAAATCGCCATTGCATAAAACAAAGTATTCGATCGCTCACGTAAAGTAAATTATTCTCCACTAAGTGGTAACATATCATTTCATATCCTTATCATGTCATTAAGTGGATTTTCATATGACCTATACATGTTTTAAAGAAATGTTTACATGAAATTACGTGCTACCCGACACCATGCAAATTTATCGTGACACATTTTTTTCTGTCACCAATAACGATCGAGATATTCCAGTGGCCTGCTTCACGTATCTCAGCCTGTGTGTGACTAATGCCACCCTCACATTGCGTGCCGGAAAGAAGAAGAAGAAGAAGAAGAAGAAGAAGACGGGAGCATAATGAGTGGAGAGTTTTCTTCTCGTCTTGAAAGTTGGCAAAACGCGCACGCGCCTGCGCAAATGTCCTCGGAGTATTGAAATAAAAAGGTCGTATTACTGATCAAAATAAAGGTGGCACCATTTGGGAACTTAATCCTGTATATATATGTCGGGTTTACATTAAGAGTAGAGTTAGGGGCGTGAAACGAATCTTCGTTCGGATTACACGTTGTCGTTATGCAATAGAGAAGACATCGACCAGTGCAAATACGATTATTAGAGAATTAGACAAGTAACCGTGGTAATCAGGTACTCGAGAAACTAATGACAATGAACTTAGGTTCAATAACGAATCCGCGGTCAACGGGATGATGGATGAACATGCTCACAATATCTAAGTCGGACTCTTTGTTAAAACGTGGAATATCCACCGAGCGTACAGACACTAAGTAATTCGCTAGTACGACCTCACGAGAGAGAATGACTTTCCGTCGCGCTGATGCTGCGGAGGAAAGCTATGATGGGGTGTGTCTAAGGACACGAGATCATTGGATTCGTCGAGGATAGCCTTCGTTCAGAAGGCGAGGGAATTGGTGTTGCTGCTAATTGGTCAATCTCCATATCGGTGGTTAGAAAAAGATGCTAGCCGCCCTCCAGGGAAAGTTGCTAGTGGGGGGACGCCGTTCGTTGAAACATAGGTCTCTCCTATCTTCCCGTAGTTGGGACAAAGACTGTTTGTCTGTTTGAAGGACTTTAGGTAACTAGATATTAGTGTTTATAACGGTCCTTGGGCTAGCCGATCACGTACCGCGGAGACGCGTTGACATCTGGTAAACATCCTGCCCGGAGAATAGGATCTGCGTGTGGCGAGCTACGGGACAGAGACCGTTGGAATGTTTACTGCCACGTGCAGCTACAAATCTTTCTTTTAAGGAGAGAGCTATTGAATTATTCCATGCCTTTGTTAGGCAAAGCGTTCATCCCGTGACCGCGGCTACGTTCGGCGACTGGCTGTCGCCTCGAGACCAAGCTCACTATCACAAATCTCAAACAAATACAATCGGATCGAAAGACGACAATTGTTTAATTACGCCTATGATAGAATCTAGATTACGGTGTTGGGGATTATCCCGAAGTTCCAAAGGGGAGGCTTCGATGTCATTTCATCTCCGACATATATGTCGGAGAGATATTATTAGTGGGGTTATGGGCGTTCGATAAATCTTCATTGGGACTGGCCATCGTTGTGGTATAACAAAGGTACGATTTGCTGACACGAGTGAGGACAGTACAGGCTTGACAATCGCCTCGGTATCTTGGACAATCGCGATACTAGTGATATTGGTCTTAGGTTCAATAACGAATCCGCGGCCAACGGGATGCTAAGTCTACTCGTACACTACGCTAACTCAAGCGTGTCGCACACGCGAAACGTAAGGCGTTACTTTTCGTCAATGAGATTACAAAAAGAATGAACCTCTGTCCCGATGATGCCACCGAGGAAAACTATGATGGGGTGTGACTAAGGACGCGAGATCATCGGATTCGTCGAAGACAACCTTCGTTCAGGAAGTAAGGGAAATTGGCGTAGCTGCTAATTGGTCAATCTCTATATCGGTGGTTAGAAAAAGACGTTAGCCGCCCTCGAGGGAAAGTTGCTGGTGGGAGGCGTCGTTCGTTGGAAAATATGTCTCCTCTATCTTCCCGTAGTTGGGACAAAGACTGTTTGTCTATTTGAAGGACTTTAGGTAACTAGATCTTAGTGTTTATAACGGGCCCTCAGGCTATCTGAACGTGTACTGCGAAGACGCATCGACATCTGGCAATCATCTTATTCGAAGAATAGGGTCTGCGTGTGGCGCGCTACGGGACAGAGACCGTTGGAATGTTTACTGCCGAGTATTACAACTATTTTCTTTTTAGAGAGAGCTATAGAATTACTCCGCGCCTTTGTTAGACAAAGCGTTCATCCCGTGACCGCGGCTACGTTCGGCGACTGGCTGTCGCCCCGAGCCTAAGCTCATCATCACAACTCGCGAACAATTACAATCGGATTGAATAACTACCATTGTTTAATTACAGCTATAGTAGACTCTAGATTACAATGTTGTGGGATTATCCAGAATTCCAAAGGCTACGGTTTCCTTTCATCTCCGACACGGCCATCCTGACTATCACACGTCCCCCGTGTAAAACTAAAATATTGAGTTTTTCCAATATTAGATTCGGTACAAATAACATTATTTACGGCCTAGCTAAATCAAGGGTCAGGTTTAACAGTAATTTTGTTCAGAGATTTGGTAATGAAAAGGAATAAGAGGAACAAATTAATGACATCATGATTGGTATTCAAAATGCTAGTTGCATCCTGCAGGTTGTTAATCTGGTCGCAATGACGTGATGAACCATTTTCGATTTCGCACCCAAGAGTGAATCTCGTTTTCTGGATCGCACGACCGCCCAAAATTTTATTACATTATCACCCAATGGTACATTTAACTCATTGCACAGTCTACACCCAATGGCACATTTACCCATTGCACAGGCTCCACCCAATGGTACATTCACCCGTTGCACAGCCTACACCCAATGGTACATTTAACCCATTGCACAGGCTCACTGACCTTTCCTACATTACTCTGCTAGGCGTTATTATCGTCGTGCTTGTGATCCTCCCGAGATCGAGGTACTCATATCGCCATGGTCACTGTTCTCGCCATCGCTACAGACGTCCAATTCAGCAGGGATACGACTATTCGGCATTTTCCTCAACCTATCATGACTATATTTATAGGATCGTTTACCACCTACAGTTTTTAACACATATCTATCCCCGTCTAAAATTTCTGTTATTACAAACGGGCCCTTAAATTTTGGATGTAAT
Source organism: Bombus sylvicola (assembly GCA_019677175.1). Classification (NCBI taxonomy): domain Eukaryota; kingdom Metazoa; phylum Arthropoda; class Insecta; order Hymenoptera; family Apidae; genus Bombus; species Bombus sylvicola. The sequence continues at coordinate 54,446 of JACSOB010000134.1, forward strand.
TTAGTTTGATTTTATTTCCTCGTTTTTGCGTAATACAAAATCACCAAAATTAAACTTAACTACTTTAGCTTTAGTTTTGTCAAATCCAACTTTATCGTACCTAACACTAATTTCTATATTCTCTGTTGCCTGCTGTCTTACATCGGGGATATCTGAATATCTCTCTTCCGTATTATCGGGTATCAACTTGTCGTAAGGTCTTTGCTGTTCTACCGATTAACAGTCCCAATGGACTCGATTTAGTCACGCGGTTGGTGATGCAATTCAAAGCCAACTGCACCTCGCCAATCGCGTCTAGCCCGGTCGTTTCTATGATTGTGAACATAATCTTCAACGTATCCGTGATATGCTCTACCTGTCCGTTAGTCCTACTCGCACCGGTTGAGATTAAGTAGAGTTTAGTGTTTACCTTGACAGAAATCTTGGAACTTTTTACCCGTAGGACACCTCTCTTGATCCGCTATTATCCGGCAAGGACTGCCGAATAAAACATAGCATACTTAAGTGCTTCAACGGTACTAAGGGAATCTACTTCACGAGTATGATGCAGATGTACTTTTTGTAAGACGTCGACCAAAGCAATGACATATTCCTTCGAATCACACTTACGGCGTTATTTGCTGTTGTTTTCTTTTTTGTACGTAACTGTACACCAAGGTATGCTGGTCTTAGGTATAGGATGTAATTCAGCTTGTATTTGACCGGAACCGGCGCTTGTATTTGACTGAACTGGCTTTAAACCCCACCCCCGAAACTCACACGAAACAGTTCTCTACGAAATTTACGAACATATTTCGCCATTCCTTCGAACCAGTAATACTCGTACAGTTTCTCGAGAGTTTTATCCCAACCCAAGTGCACAATTGACTGATGCACACGGTCAATAACGAACCACCTAAATCCTCCTGAGACAATGGCAGGCAGAGAGTTCTGCCCCCTCTCTGTACTTCACGATGAAGAGTACCGGACCGTAATTCATACGTATCCACAACATCTTCCGCGAGCTCCTCGTTCCGCCATTTACCGACGATCTCAGAAATTTGGAGCTCGCGATGTTGTACCGCTAATAGCCAATCTTCGGGGACTTCGGCCGGATTGATTTCCTTCTCTACGACTTTATTGATCGTACGGTGATCCAAGTCTACGGGGTTTCGCGAGAAGAAATCCACGTGGGCCTTTCGTTTACCCACTTGATACATAGTCGAAAGTAAAAGTTCGCAAGTAAGTCCACCATCTATGAACCCTGTCATTCAAATTCACCCCACTACCAGATGCCTTCAAGGAATTACAATAAGCAACAACAAGAAATTCCCGTCCATGTAAATAGTAGCGGAAATGTTTAACAGCGTGTAACAGCTGCTAACGTCTCCAGTTCATCTGAAAAATACCTAGATTCCGCAGGGCTAGGTCCTTCACTACAATATTCCACCACCCTATTTTTACCTTCAACCTTACGCATTAAAGTAACCCCATATACATCCAAACTAGCGTCGGTATGTAATCCTATCGGGTAATTAGGGTCAAATATCGTTAACACCAAAGCATCAGTCAGGACAGAAACTACTCTTCGCCTCATCTTCTCGCGTTTATCTGTCCAAGTTATGTTTTTGTTACCGGAAGTAAGTGTGCGTAGCGGTTTCATTACCTGTGAAAATTTAGAGACGTATTTTTGGACATAAGAAACTAAACCCATGAACTGTCTATACTGTGCGACGGTCGCTGGTTCAGGTAAAGAACTCGAGGCTTGCATCCTACCCGGATCGGGGCGAACCTCTCCGTTATGAATTACACGTCCAAAATAGAGCACCGATATGTTTAGGAAAGAGCATTTAGAAAAACTAGAAGAAAATCCGGCATTTACGAGGGTATTCGATCCGGTGTACAACCTTCCCAGAGCTTGATCTATGGAGTCGGCAACAACTAGAACATCATCAAAATAAACAACAACGTACGAAAGGCACGTTGGCTGCCATACGTATTTTCAAAGAAATCTCAAGAATGATCTCTTGCTTCGCTTGTTCGCGGCATTAAAATCACCAGCCGCCGCTGAATACAATGAAGAAAAGTATGGTACAGATCACTCCGACCAAATGGCCTCCCATGTCACCACAATTAGAAAAGGATCCAATGGTACAGAAGACCCGGCATGCGACTACCTCTGGGGATTTCCGTGGCAAACGCCCCGACGGTAGAAAAATTGCAGCAAGGAAGATATTAGAATATCTAGGCAAGTACCAGTTGTAAAATTATTAGGGCCGTCCAAAAGCGCAAGAATTCCCGCCTTCGACGGAGTCGGGCACAATATCGCCGCTCGGAAAACGATTCCGGAGGAAACACTAGACGCGCATGCAACCATGCCATGCAAACAAAAGACGTCGACTGGACCGAACAAAGGCACAAAAAGAATTTGAAGAAAATAACAACTTATTGCCCAAATTGTCCATCGAGGGTAAACCAATACTGCGTATTTCCTAAAATTTGGATGAATAGGGATTTAGCCAAATCCGCTGGCCATGTCCAGACTAATAAAATATCTAGCTTTTGCAATCCAGCGACTTGATCTGCCACAAGGGGTAGAGGATACCGAACCGCGACCGTATTTTTATTTAGTTCTCGAAAATCTACGTACAATCTATCTGAATCATCGTTCGTCTCTTCGAGTAACATAGGGCTCGCGAACGGTGAATTACTAGGCATTATGATTTTTGGCTGTAATTAATTCGCTTATTCTCTCACGTACTACCCTGCGTTCGCGAAGTCTATTAGGACTCCCTGTACGGCGATGTTAGGATCAATTAATTGTACTTCTAACGGGCCTGTATTTACGCGAGTACGTAGGGAATCCGTAACGAATGAATCTTTGAATTTTCGAAAAGAAAGATTTATCAACCTTTATCGCTACCACGTACATCATTGTCAACTTCATTAACATCGATCTCGTTTTCTGCGGTTTTATTACAGGCATTAATTATTTGTCTTACACATAGCGAGGCTATTTTGTGTAACAGTACGTCAAAACCTTGACTTAAAATTTCACGATCAATCGCGATATCATGTTTTAAAATGAATATCAACGAAGACACGACGAATCGGGGTAAAATGGAAACGACTCACCCGGATGACTTGATCCACCAGTTGATGCTCCCACTACGTAGAAGTCGATTCGCCGCTCATCATTGAGATAACATTCAGGGCACTGCTTCGTAAGGATTTTCCTCCATAATCGAATTGACAGCTGCGCATCGTGCAGCGGAATCGGAGCTCGCAGTTTCAGGGTTGAAACGCGGTGGCGAAAATTGTTAGGTTCCATACTCGATTTTTGCACTAGCGACTGAATTAACTCGCGCACGATGGTCGTAAGCACTGTTATAGCCGGCACTTTATCCCACTTCTGATGTCGGGAAGCTTCAGGGATAGAGTTATGGGCGTTTAATAAATCTTCATTGGAATTGGCCATCATTGGTTTTATAACGAAGGTACGGTCTGTTAATACGAGTATGGATACTACCGATTCGGCAATCAACCGCGGCGGTTGGACACTCGCGATACTAGTGATGTTGGTCTTAGGTTCAATAACGAGGGAGCATGAGGCGGGTGTGGGTTCCCGGGGCATAGGACCATGCCCTGAGAAACCCCGATGGATCTGATGTTTCCTTATAGTCGGGTGGCAGCTAGTCGGTGCCTCTGGCACCCGTCAGTTCGCCGATTCGTTGCGGAGAATTTCGGGGAAGTTGGTGGGCCCATACCTGTCAAGACCACTCACCTCACCTTCTCGTGGGGCTCCCTGTCACCCCTGCACCGGCCTTGACCGGGGTAGTGGTGCGAAAGAGTGAGTGGCGCCAGGATGGAAACTCGAGGACGACCTAGGCGAAATAACCTTACAAATACATGGATTGTGGAAAACAGAAGAAAAACGTTTACGGTGCAGAGGAGGGATACCCCAGTACCGGCGCAGTTGTGGGTAGTGAAGTGGGCCCCGCTGCGTCGTCATCTCGCGACCACGGCCGTTCGAGGGTGGACCGCCAGGCCTTCGGACGCGTTTCTGCGCCTGGCGAGGCGACGAGGAGGGAAACAAGATGGAGACTACGGAGAGTCTCCGCGGAGGGTGACGAGAAGTTCGCTGAGAAGCGCGGTCAGGTGCGAGTGCGTCTTTCTCGCACCGGTCATGATAGACGATGGCACGTCATCTATCGCAGGAGGATTGCGGGCGCGAGCAAGGTCCGACGACGAGAGTCGGTCGCTTCGATCGCCTCGCGCTCGTCGCGGGCTTCCGCGGCGTCCAGAAGCAAAAAGCGGAGGATCGCCATCACGACCCCGGACGTGTCCGAGGAGTTAGAGACCGATATTAGGACGAGTTCGGCCGCAGACGTCAGCGCGGGCCTGATGATGCATGTCTCCGAGATCATTCGGGTGGCGACGACGTCGTCTAACCTCACGGGGACATACATCAGATCCCTGAAAGATGCGGCGAGCTACATAACCGCCGCCTGGAAGGCGTAATCCTCGAGGGAGGACGAGGCCAGCGCGGGATAGCGACAACGTAGACACGAGGCTGTCCGCACTGGAGGAGGAGAACGCAGCCCTCCGACAAGAACTGAGGAGATGGGCTGCTCGCGCTCACGAGTGCCCGCGGTGCACCGGCGCGACGACCGAGTACGACCGCCCTCCGCCGGAAGGCGGGAAGCGACAGGGCACGAATAGATGCCCTGGAGAGGATGGTACGAGGGCTAGGACCCTCCATTTTGAGGACGATAGAGGAGCGCTTCGGGGGCACGCGACGGCAACACACCCCGAAGCACGCCTGAGTAAGGATCGTTCCGCTGATCTACGCGCCACCCAAGCGACGTCGCTCCCGAGGGAGCAGGAGGGTGGGGGTGGAGATTGGTGAATGCAAGGAAGAAAAGGAAGAGGAGGAAGAAGACAGGTCCGGAGAAGACAGCCGTCGCCGCTGGAGGAGAGGCGACGAGGAAAGGGGCGAACGCGGTACCACCGACACGGGTACGCCAGCAGCAGCCCCAGCCTAGCAGGACGACAGGCGCGCCGAACGCGAGCGCCCCCGCAACGCAGAGAGGACCACCGCAGGCACCCAAGGTGGTCACGCTCCCCTCGTGCGCCGCGAACATCCGCGGTGACCCTGACGCTGAACGAGGGAGCGAGGATGTCGTACGCCGAAGTTCTGGAAGTAGCGAGAACGAGGATCCCGCTATCGGACCTCGGCGTAGAGCGCCTAGAAATGAAAAAGGCGATGACGGGGGCCATCATAATAAAGGTCCCCGGAGATAAGGACAGGGCAAAGGCGACGACACTAGCGACGCGGCTGGCCGAGACGCTGGACCCGACGGCGGTGAGAATCGCAACACCAACCAGGATGGCGGAGCTACGCGTGACCGGGATAGACATTTCGGTCAAGAAAGAGGATCTGCGAAGAGCACTGGCCTCGGCGGCGGGATGCGGCAGCGCGGAGGTGCAGGTGAGCGAGATCGGCGCCACCAGAGGCGGCCTCGGGTCGGCATGGATAAAGTGCCCGGCAGCAGGAGCCCGCAAGCTGGCCCAGGCGGAGAAGATAGCCCTGGGCTGGTCGACCGCGAGCGTGAGGGCCATACCGAAGCGGCCGCTCCAGTGTTTCAGGTGCCTGGAACTGGGGCACGTGCGCGCCACCTGCGTATCCGGAGTAGACCGAGGGAACCTGTGCTACAGGTGCGGCGGGAGCGGACACCGCGCCAGAGACTGTCCCGCAACCGCTCCCAAGTGTCCCCTGTGCGAGTTGCTCGGGGCGCCCGCGAATCACAGGATGGGTGGGGAGGCATGCAACCCCCGAAGGTCAAGAGGAGGAGACCGACCCGCCAACCAGCAGCGGTAGCAGCAGCAGCAGCAGCAGCAGCCACCGCGGTAGGGACACCAGGAAGCGCCGCCGTACCAGAAACAGCAGCGGATGGCCGGGAGGAGGCCATGGAGGTGACCGCATAATTCAAGCGCCTGCTGCAATGCAACCTCGGTAGGTCGAGGAGAGCGCAAGATCTGCTCATCCAGACCATCCGGGAGAACGAGGTGGCCCTAGCGACGGTGGCCGAACCGTATCGCATACCCGACTCGCCCAACTGGATCGGGGACCTGGACGGATCCACAGGGATAACGTGGACGTCGACCTCGTGCGTCCTGCTGGACCGCGGCAGCGGCTTCGTCGCGGTCGAGTGGCTAGGAGCGGCGGTAGTGGCGGTGTACGTCTCCCCGAACATCGACCTGGCCGCGTACGGGAATTTCCTGGACCGAGTTGGCGAGTGCATCGGAAAATGCCTCCCCCGCCAGGTACTCGTCCTGGGGACTTTAACGCCCACTCGACGCAATGGGGAAACTCAAGGACCAACTCCCGAGGAAGAATGCTCACCGACTGGGCAGCGGGTCTGGGGCTCCTGCTGGCGAACAGGGGCTCGGCGAGTACCTGCGTGGCGTGGAGAGGATCCTCGGTGGTGGACACCACATGGGCTACCCCCGAGCTGCTCAGGCGAATCCGCGACTGGAGAGTGGCCGAGGGGATGGAAACGCTGTCCGATCACCTCTACATACTGATGGAGGTGACCCTGGGGACCGGGACGACGACGCCGGGAGGAGACGACGTCGACCGGGAGAGAACCGTCGCTGCCCGCCGCCGCCGCGATGGCGCCTGAAGGAGAGGGACAAGGAGATGCTGCGGGCGGCCACGACCGTGTCCGCCTGGAGCTGGGACGCCCGGCGGACGACCGAGCAGGGAAGCATCGACGAGGAGGCAGAGGAGCTCCGACGATACATGACCGCGGCGTGCGACGCCTCGATGCCGCGCTCCGTCCCGGGGGTGGACGAGACCAGGGAACGTACTGGTGGACCCCGGAGATCGCCGAGATGCGAGAGAACTGCGTTCGGGCCCGCAGAAGATTCCTAAAGGGCCCGTCGCCGCAGACTGACGCGCGACGAGGAGGAGATCTCCAGCCTCTACGAGGAGTACAGAGAGGCGAGACGGACTCTTCAGCGGGAGATCAAGACCGCGAAAGCTCGGTGCTGGACGGAACTGATCGAGGAGGTCGAATCCGACCCGTGGGGACGGCCTTACAGAGTGGTCACCAAGAAGCTACGACCCTCGGCGCCTCCGCTGACCTCGGACATGGACCCGACGCTGTTGGACAACGTCATCGGGACGCTGTTCCCGCCGGAAGACACGGACGCGAGCCAACCGGCGCCATCCTCCCCCTCCGTCGACGACGACGAAGGGGCGGCGACGACGACCGCGACGGGATGGAGCGAGGAACTACGAGTCACCGACGAGGAACTCTTCGAAGCAGCCAGGAGGACGGCGTCCCGCGACGTGGCGCCAGGCCCCGACGGAATACCGGGCCGAGCGTGGGCGGAGTCGATCGTCACCATGGCTCCCCGCCTGCGACACCTGTACGACAGATGCCTGGAGGAGGGCGCCTACCCCCGGACATGGCGGACGGCCAGGCTGGTGCTGCTACGGAAAGAGGGCCGCCCGCCGGACTCGCCGTCCGCGTACAGGCCGATATGCCTGCTGGACGAGGTGGGCAAGATGCTGGAAAGGATCGTCGCCGCCCGGCTGGAGGCTCACATGACCGAGAGAGCGCCCGGATGGCACGACAGCCAGTACGGATTCCGCCGTGGCCGCTCGACCGTGGACGCGGTGAAGAGGCTGAAGACCATGGCCGAGGACAAGGTCTCCCGAGGAGGAGTGGCGGTGGCGGTGTCGCTCGACGTCACCAACGCCTTCAACTCTATCCCCTGGGCCAGGATCGTGGAAGCCCTGCGACACTTCGAGGTCCCGGCGTACCTGGTAGGGATCATTCGAGCGTACCTTACCGACAGGTACATCGTCTACGCCGGAAGGAACGGGGAAGAAAGAAGACGGATCGAGCGCGGCGTTCCGCAGGGGTCGGTGCTTGGACCGATACTCTGGATCACGGCCTACGACTCGGTCCTCCGATGCCCGATGCCCCCGGGAGCTGGAACGGTGTGCTACGCCGACGACACCCTGGTCCTGGCCGGGGGACGATGGTGGCACGACACGGCGAATCGCACGGAGGACGCCGTGGCATGCGCGATGGGCGCCATTCGGAGGCTCGGCCTGACGGTGTCACCGGCCAAGTGCGAGGCACTGTGGTTCTTCGACCAGCGACGAAGAGGAACACCTCCCCCGGGCTGACGGTGAACATCGGCGGAGAAGAGGTCCCGGTGAGACGCCAGATGAGGTACCTGGGTCTCACGATCGACAGCGGATGGACCTTCGAGCCGCACTTCGAGCAACTGGTTCCGAAGGCGACGGTCGCGGTCAACGCCCTGTGCGGCCTCCTACCGAACATCGGCGGGGCAGGATCGAGAGTCCGCCGACTCTACGAGGGAGTAGTTCGGTCCCGAGTTCTCTACGGGGCACCCGTCTGGGCTGGAAGCCTGGCGACCAGTCGCCGCAGCCTGACCTTGCTGCGGACGGCTGCAGAGGACGACCGCTATCCGCATAGCGAGAGGCTACAGGACGACATCGTACGCGTCGGCGACCGTGCTAGCGGCGTCCCCTCCGTTCGAGCTGCAAGCTCTGGCGCTCGAACGCGTATACGAACACCAGAGGACGAACCCGACGCCACCGACCGCTGGCCAGCCAGCCTCGAACATCCGGGAGGAGGCGAAGAAGGAGACGTGGGAACGATGGCGCACGCAGCTGATCCAGGAGGACGCCGTGCGGCCGCACCGGGCCGTGCGCGCCGTGCTTCCCAACTGGGAGACGTGGAGGGATCGAGGCGGAGCACCGCTGTCCTTCAGGATGACACAGGTGCTCACCGGCCACGGGGTATTCGGCGAGTACCTGCTGAGGATTCGGCGAGAGGCGACGTCCGTCTGCCATCACTGCGAGGAAGAGGAGGACACGGCGCAACACACGCTGGAGTTCTGCCCGGCGTGGGCGGAACCCCGTCGCGTCCTACGGCTCGAAATCGGCGAGAGCTTAGCCCCCGAAGCGGTCGTCGCGGCCATGCTCAGAGGGCGCCAGGAGTACAACGCTGTCCGCACCTTCTGCGAGCAGGTCATGCTGGCAAAGGAACGGGCAGAAAGAACCAGGGAACGAGCTCGCGACCCGTCCAGGATATCGCAGCACCGGAGGAACACAAGACGCCACAGGGGCGCGACGCCGCCACCGGCGCCGCCGCGGCCGCCGTAGGAGCGCGAAGAAACCAGGAAGAGACGTCAGGGACGGGGTCCCCAGGACGTCGCAGCAGGAGCGAGGCGCTAGGGGGCGTGGTCCCCCCTAGCGGTCCAAGAAGAGCAGGACGCCTCCCCTTCGTCGAAGGAGAGATAGACGCCCGGGGGTAACCGGTAGTAATTCGGGAGAGAGCCCGGGTGCATCTCGACTCAGGCGTCAGGACAGGCCACCGTGGAGTTTTAGTCGGTAAGAGTCCGACACTACCCGCTAGCGGGTGTCCATGAGGATTTCTCCACGATAAAGGTTGGGGTTAGGTTGGGGTTAGGTTGGGGTTAGGTTGGGGTTAGGTTGGGGTTAGGTTGGGGTTGGGGTTGGGGTTAGGTTGGGGTTAGGTTGGGGTTAGGTTGGGGTTAGGTTGGGGTTAGGTTGGGGTTGGGTTGGGGTTAGGTTGGGGTTAGGTTGGGGTTAGGTTGGGGTTAGGTTGGGGGTTGGGTTGGGGTTAGGTTGGGGTTGGGTTGGGGGTTAGGTTGGGGGAAATTGCCCCACGGGGGGGGGGATGTATCTGATGTTCCCCAATAGTCGGGTGGCGGCTGGTCGGTTCCTTGAACCCGTCAGTCAGCTGATCTGATGCGGAGAACTTCGGAGAAGTTGGTGGGCCCATACCGACCAAGGACCACTCACCTCACCTTCTCGTGGGGCTCCCTGTCACCCTGCACCGGCTCCAGGGGGGGGGGGGGGAGAGAGGGGGGGCAGGGGGGGGGGAAAGGGGGGGGGGCGGGACAAAACAATTTTCACCAAAACGGTTTTTTTAAAAAAAAAAAAAGGGGGCGGGGAGGGGGGGGCTGGGGAAGAGGGGCGGAGGGGAGGGGGGGGGGGGGGGGGGGGCGGGCCGCGGCGACGGGCGCGGGCGGGGGGGGGCAAGGGGGGGAGGGGGGCGGGGGGGGGGCCCAAGGGGGGAAGGGAAAAGGACCAGGAGGCACACAAGAAGAAAAGAAGAGAGAAAGGGAGAGGGGGGCAACGGGCAGAAGAGAAGGAACCTCCGCCCCGTGGACGGGGGAAGGGGGAGAAGGGGGGGGGGGGGCGCGGAAAAAAGAAAGAGGGGGGGGAAAGAAGAGGAAAAGAGAAGAAAAAAAGAGGGAAAAAAAAAAAAGAAAAAAAGAGGGGGGGGGGCGCAGGAGGGGGGGCCCGGGCGGGCCGGGGGGGGGGGGGGGGGGGGGGGGGGGGGGGGGCGCCCCGCCCGGGGGCCGGGGGCCCCCCGGGGGGGGCGCGGCGGGCGCGGGGGGGGGGGGGGGGCCAGAAGGGGGAAAAAAAAGACAAAAGGAAACCCAACCCCAAAAAAAAAAAAAAAAAAAAAAAAAGAAAAAAAGGGAAAAGGGAGATCGAACCTCCGAAGGAAAAAATGGTAGGAGGCCCCCAGAAAACCCAGGAGGAGGGAGAGACCCTTTCAGGATTCCTCTGACAGAGGAATCTAGGAGGCGCAAGCACAAAAAGAAGGCGCAAGGGTCCCCACGGAGGAGGAAGAGTCTGACGCCTCGATTGCATCGGTGGCGTCATCCTCAAGATCAGTCAGGGGAAAAAAGGAAGTTAGCCCCGGAAACGACTGGACCAGAGATACCCGACAAGCTACTGCAGGAGATCGGGTCCAGCTCGTACGCAGATGTGAGTGCGGAGCACGCACGTCAGGTGGAGCGAGTGCTGTGGGTTGCTAGGAACTCGTCTCACCTGAAAGGCACCTCGATTAGAGATCTGAAAGCGGCTGCAACGTACTTTGCAGCGGCTTGGAAGGATTGCAACAGGAGGTCGCCCAGAGAAAACCGGGGCAGGAAGACAGGTCAGGAGAGATGGACCTGCTAAAGGAAGAGTTACGAAGGTTGAGGAAAGAGAATGAGGAGTTACGAGCTCAACTGGCCGAAGATAGAGTGCAAAAGGGCAAGCGAGCTCCGAGAAATAAGGAGCCAGGGAGCCCAAAACGATAACCACCACCGGCTGGGCGCGCTCGAAAGGAAGGTAGACATGATCGTCCCACAGATAACAAGGGAGATCATGTCTCAGGTGGGGAATGCTGGGACAGAGAGGCATACAGCCCACAGTACCACAGCCAGTCCCCAGAACCAGATCACGGGGAAGGAGCCAGGGGATGGAGATGGTAGAAGCAAAACTGCCTCCCCCGCCCCTCCAAAGCAAACGGAGGAGGAAGAATGGGTGATAGTGAGACCCAGAAAGAAAAAGGAGGGTCAGCTATGCAGCCGCGGCGGCCACCCCAGTAAGGATACCACCTCCCGCGGTAGTACCGAAAGTGGCACCCAGGAGACAACAACAACAAGTAAGGAATGAGTTCCCTCCACTAGTGGGATATATTAAAGATAAAAGAAGTGGACGAACACCAGGAAAGGCCGGAGTGTTACCTCGCAACCCGCGATCCTCCGCAGTTACGGTGACTCTGCAGGATGCAGCAAAAACCACCTATGCAGAGGTCATCGCAAAGGCGAGGGAACGTATACCCCTAAAAAGAGCTGGGGTAACAAGATTGATATGAAAAGAGAGTCACTGGGTCCGTCATAATCAGGCTGCCTGGCGACAAGAACAGAGAAAAAGGCGACCATGTTGGCGTCCAGGCTAGCTAACGTACTGGACCCAATGGCGGTGAAGGTGACGGCTCCGGTCAAAAGGGCGGAGGTCAAGGTGGAGGGAATCGATATATCGATGGGCAAGGAGGAGTTGAGACAGGCTGTGTCCAACGAGACTGGATGCAAAGCAGAAGAAGTGATTGTGGGCGACATCATAGTCATGAAAGGGGGTTGGGCACAGCCTGGATTAAATGCCCGGTGGCTGGGGCCAGAAGATTGGCAGCGATAGGAAAATTGGCAGTGGGATGGTCCTACGCTGGGGTGACAGCAGTTCCCAGAAGACCTCTACAGTGCTTCAGGTGTCTGGAGACAGGGCATGTCAGAGCTACTTGCCCATCGGCGGTAGACAGAAGTGGGCTATGCCACAGGTGTGGTAAGGAGGGACACCTGGCACGTGCATGCACAGCCACCAGACCCAACTGCCCGCTTTGTGAGGCATTGGGAGTACCAGCTGGGCATAGAATGGGGGAATAGCATGTGCGCCCCCAAAACAAGCAGGAAACTAAAGAGGAACAAAAGAGACGAGAACGAGAGGCGTTGATTACCAACAATGGCCTGGAGGAGGCCATGATGACCGAATAAAATTCGATCTAAAGGTGATCCAATGTAACCTGGGGCGCGCGAGGCGAGCTCAAGACCTGCTCTCCCAGACCATCAGGAGAACAGGATAGCCCTCCGCAGTGATTGCAGAGCCATACAGGGTCCCAGTCGAGGCAAACTGGACGCAGGACACCGGCGGCAAGGTGGCGATCATGTGGGATCAAAACTCAGGTCCAGGCGGCAAGCTGCTCGACCGAGGAGAAGGGTACGTGGCGGTCGAGTGGGCTGGAGTCGCAGTGGTAGGGTGTACGTCTCCCCGAATAGCGGGATGGAGGCCTTCGGGGACTTCCTGGACGGGGTGGGTAGTTGTGCTAGGAATTGCCTACCGCGACAGGCGCTGGTCCTCGGGGACTTCAATGCACACTCTGTGCTATGGGGAAACTCAAGAACCACTGCGAGGGGAAGGCGGCTGTTGGACTGGGCGGCGAGCTCGGGTCTTGTGCTGGTCCAACACGGGCAGCGTCCAAACATGTGTGGCATGGAGGGGCACATCGGTAGTAGACCTCACATGGGCCACACCGGGACTACACCCTCGAATCAAGAACTGGAGGGTAGTGGAGGAGGCAGAGACGCTGTCCGACCACCTCTATGTGTGCATGGAGGTGGAACAACGTCACCAGCACAAGAACAAGGCCCGAAAAGGAAGATCGAAGCCGACCCAGCATAGATGGAGTCCTAAAAGATCTGGACAGAGACATGCTAGAAGCAGCAGCCGTTGGACTGGCCTGGAGCTGGGATGCCCGTGACGTCACGGCCCAGAAGACTGTGGACGAGGAAGCAGAAGAATTAATTAAGGATATGAAGAGGATATGTGACGCATCGATGCCACGTGTCTCCAACAAGAACGGAGGGAAAAGGCCGGTGTATTGGTGGAATCCGGACATTGCCAAAGCCAGAGAGGAGTGCTGCAGAGCCAGGAGGGAGTACACCAGAGCACAAAGGCGCAGGCGAGCAAGGGATGAGGAGGAGATCTCCAGGCTTCACGCCAATTACAGCCAATTAAAATGGGAGCTGAAGCGGAAGATCAAATCCTCAAAGGAGCAGTCCTGGAAGGAATTAGTGCGGTCGGTTGATGCGGACCCATGGGGAAGGCCGTACAAAATAGTAACAAGAAGATGACGAGCGGCGGCCCCCCATTAACCGGAGCATGGAACCGGAGCTACTTGATAAAGTGATAGAAAGTCTATTCCCCAGACAGGAAACAGGGGTAATAGACAAGGAATATTTCCCGTCCCTCTCCTTCCCGGAAGAGGAAGAGCGTATAACATCTCCATCGCCTTCCTTGGACGGGAGGGAAGAGGAGTCAGAAATAGAAATAGAAGAGGAAGGGGAAATCACTGAAGAAGAGCTTCGAGAGGCGGTCAAGAAAATGGCCTCTCGAAACGTAGCTCCGGGACCTGATGGAATTCCAGGACGGATATGGGCCTTAACTTTCCACCTGATGGCCCCCCGCCTGCGATACCTCTACAACAGGTGCCTTGCTGAAGGAAGTATCCCAGGAAGTGGAAGATGGCAAGGCTGGTGCTCCTGAGGAAGGAAGGCAGACCCCAGACTCGCCATCCGGATACAGACCTATCTGTCTCCTAGATGAAGCAGGCAAGTTATTAGAAAGAGTAATTGCTGCTCGTCTAGAGAGACACATGAGGAGGGAGTCTGGCTGGCACGACCGGCAGTACGGATTCCGCCGGAATCGGTGCACCGTAGATGCCATCGGTGAAATGAGGAGAAGAGCGACGGACCTCACGTCCGGCCAGGGAGTGGCATTGGCAGCTCTCGTTGGACATCACCAACGCGTTCAATACGATCCCTTGGTACAGGATCATGGAGTCGTTGCGGGGAGGAACACCCCAAAACAGCTAGTAGGAGTGATCCAAGCCTACCTCAGTGACAGGTGGGTAGGCTATAACAGCAAAAGGGGAAGTGAAAAGAAAAGAGTGGAAAGAGGAGTCCCACAGGGATCAGTACTGGGACCAATCCTCTGGATCACTGCTTACGATAGGGTGTTAAGAAGCCCAAGGCCGCATAACACGGATGTGTTCTGCTATGCGGACGACACCATGGTAATCCGGGGGATCGATGGTGGCATGAGACTGCCAACCTGACCGAGGACGCGGTGGCATGTGTGATGAGAGAAATAAGAAAATTGGACCTACACGTGTCACCGGCCAAGTCAGAGATGATCGGGTTTTACGACGCGAGAAGAAGAGGCCCTCCTCCCCCAGAGTTGGGTATAGACGTAGGGGAAGGCAGAGTGATGGTGAGGAAGACCATAAAATATTTGGGACTCACCATCGACGAGCAATGGACCTTCGAGCCACACTTCCAACAACTAGTGCCGAAGGTCGCAAGGTCAGCTAACGCCCTCTGCGGATTACTGCCGAACCTGGGAGGAGGAAGTACAGGAGTGCGTCGACTGGCCGTGAAGGAGTGGTGCGTTCTCGGGTCCTATACGGCGCTCTGTGTGGGCAGAAGATCTTAACAGGAGTAACCGATGCAAGACCCTCCTAGAAGCCTACACAGGAGAACGGCGATTAGGATCATCAGGGGCTATAGAACGGTGTCATATACATCAGCCACCGTTCTAGCAGCGTCCCCTTTTGAGCTTCAAGCATTAGGCGCTCAAAGGAAGGTACGAACATAGGAAGAGAACCCTGCAGGAACCCGATGAGGTGGAACAACATAGTGACTTGGATGAGGTCCAGGATCGTCTATGGAGACAGTGGGAAACGGAGGTGCGTCAGGAAGTCCGGGAGAGACCACACCGGGCAGCGTGCGCCGTGCTTCCCATTGGGAGAGGTGGAGCAGAAGAGAGGAGCTCCACTTACCTTCAGGTTGACCGTATGCTTACCGGTCACGGGGTGTTTGGGAATACCTGAAGAAAATAGGAAAAGAAAATACGTCCCTTTGTCACCACTGCGGGGCGGAGGACACGGCGCAACACACGCTGGAGGTCTGCCCGGCGTGGGAGCTACCAAGATCCCTACTAAGGGCTGAAACAGGAGAACAACTTAACCCAGGAAACATTGTGGAAGCTGTTCTTGAGGGTGGACGTAGAGCTGCCGCCGTCCGCGACTTCTGCGAGCGAGTTATGCTGGCGAAGGAGTGGGCGGAGAGGGACAGGATAAGAACCCGACATCCATCAAGAACAGCTAGAGGAAGAAGGGACAACGCAGAAACGGACAATAACAACAACAGATGAGGAAGGACGCCAGAGGGTGGTCCCTCTGGCGGTCACTAAGAAAATAATATATAAAAGGAAGAGTCTTGAAGACGAGACGGGGGCGTCGTCGATGGAAATCGAGGGAACTCGAGGCGCCCCAACACGTCAGGAGGCCACCGTGGAGTTTTAGTCGGTAAGAGTCCGACACTACTCGCTCTCGGCGAGTGTCCATGAGATTTCTCCACAGGTTGGGGTTAGGTTGGGGTTAGGTTGGGGTTGGGTTGGGGTTAGGTTGGGGTTAGGTTGGGGAGCATGAGGTGGGTATGGGATCCCGGGGCATAGGACCATGCCGGGAAACCCCGATGTATCTGATGTTCCCCTATAGTCGGGTGGCGGCTGGTCGGTTCCTCGAACCCGTCAGTCAGCTGATCCGATGCGGAGAACTTCGGAGAAGTTGGTGGGCCCATACCGACCAAAGACCACTCACCTCACCTTCCCGTGGGGCTCCCTGTCACCCCTGCACCGGCTCTGACCGGGGTAGGGTGCGAAAATGAGTGGCACCAGGACGGGAAAAACGATGACGACGTGGCAAAACAATTATCACAAGAAATCATGGATTGTACAAAAAATAAAGAAAAAGTTTACGGTGCAGGGGAGGGATACCCCAGTACCGGCGCAGAGAGGAGGTTGTCAAGTGGGCCCCCATGCGTCGTCAATAAGCGACCACGGCCACCGAGAGTGGAGCACCAGGCTCTCGGATGCGTAAATGCGTCTGGCTCAAAGGAGTGCGGTAGGGGAAACCAAGAACCGCACCAGAGAAGAAGAAAAGAAAGAGAAAAGGAAGAAGGGGAAAAGAACCTCCGAAAAGATGGAGATCGAATCTCCGAAGGAAAAAATGGTAGGAGGCCCCCAGAAACCCAGGAGGAGGGAGGAGACCCTTTCAGGATTCCTCTGACAGAGAGGAATCTAGGAGGCGCGAAGCACCAAAAGAAGGCGCAAGGGTCCCCACAGGAGAGGAAGAGTCTGACGCCTCGTTGCATCGGTGGCGTCATCCTCCCAAGATCAGTCAGGGGAAAAGAGGAAGTTAGCCCCGGAAACGACAGGACCAGAGATACCCGACAAGCTACTGCAGGAGATCGTGTCCAGCTCGTACGCAGATGTAAGTGCGGAGCACGCACGTCAGGTGGAGCGAGTGCTGTGGGTTGCTAGGAACTCGTCTCACCTGAAAGGCACCTCGATTAGAGATCTGAAAGCGGCTGCAACGTACTTTGCAGCGGCTTGGAAGAGATGAAAAGGAGGTCGCCCAGAGAAAAACGGGGGGCAAGGAAGACAGGTCAGGAGAGATGGACCTGCTAAAGGAAGAGCTACGAAGGTTGAGGAAAGAGAATGAGGAGTTACGAGGCTCAACTGGCCGAAGATAGAGTGCAAGGGCAAGCGAGCTCCGAGAAATAAGCCAGCGGGAGCCCAAAACGATAACCACCACCGGCTGGGCGCGCTCGAAAGGAGCATGAGCTCGTCCCACAGGTAACAAGGAGATCATGTCTCAGGTGAGGGAATGCTGGGACAGAAAGGCATACAGCCCACAGTACCACAGCCAGTTCCCAGAACCAGACAAGGGGAAGGAGCTAGGGATGGAGATGGTAAAGCAAAACGCCTCTCCCGCCCCTCCCAAAGCAAACGGAGGAGGAAGAATGGGTGATAGTGAGACCCAGAAAAGAAAAAGGAGGGTCAGCTATGCAGCGGCAGCCGCGCCCCATCCCGTAAGGATACCACCTCCCGCGGTAGCACCAAAAGTGGCACCGCAGGAGACAGCAACAACAAGTAAGGAATGAGTTCCCTCCACTAGTGGGATATATTAAAGATAAAAGAAGTGGACGAACACCAGGAAAGGCCGGAGTGTTACCTCGCAACCCGCATCCTCCCGCAGTTACGGTGACTCTGCAGGATGCAGCAAAAACCACCTATGCAGAGGTCATCGCAAAGGCAAGGGAAGCGTATACCCTAAAAGAGCTGGGGGTAACAAAGATTGATATGAAAAGAGGAGTCACTGGGTCCGTCATAATCAGACTGCCTGGTGACAAGAACAGAAGAAAAGGCGACCATGTTGGCGTCCAGGCTAGCTAACGTACTGGACCCAATGGCGGTGAAGGTGACGGCTCCGGTCAAAGGGCGGAGGTCAAGGTGGAGGGAATAGATATATCGATGGGCAAGGAGGAGTTGAGACAGGCTGTGTCCAACGAGACTGGATGCAAAGCAGAAGAAGTACTTGTGGGCGACATCATAGTCATGAAAGGGGATTGGGCACAGCCTGGATTAAATGCCCGGTGGCTGGGGCCAGAAGATTGGCAGCGATAAGGAAAATTGGCAGTGGGATGGTCCTACGCTAGGGTGACAGCAGTTCCCAGAACCTCTTCAGTGCTTCAGGTGTCTGGAGACAGGGCATGTCAGAGCTACTTGCCCATCGGCGGTAGACAGAAGTGGGCTATGCCACAGGTGTGTGAGGAGGGACACCTGGCACGTGCATGCACAGCCGCCAGACCCAACTGTCCGCTGTGTGAGGCATTGGGAGTACCAGCTGGGCATAGAATGGGGGAATAGCATGTGCGCCCCCAAAACAAGCAGGAAACTAAAGAGGAACAAAAGAGAACGAGAACGAGAGGCGTTGATTACCAACAATGGCCTGGAGGAGGCCATGATGACCGAATAAAATTCGATCTAAAGGTGATCCAATGTAACCTGGGGGCGCGCAGGCGAGCTTAAGACCTGCTCCCAGACCATCAGGGAGAACAGGATAGCCCTCGCAGTGATTGCAGAGCCATACGGGGTCCCAGTCGAGGCAAACTGGACGCAGGACACCGGCGGCAAGGTGGCGATCATGTGGGATCAAAACTCAGGTCCAGGCGGCAAGCTGCTCGACCGAGGAGAAGGATACGTGGCGGTCGAGTGGGCTGGAGTCGCAGTGGTAGGTGTACGTCTCCCCGAATAGCGGGATGGAGGCCTTCGAGACTTCCTGGACGGGGTGGGTAGTTGCATTAGGAATTGCCTACCGCGGCAGGCGCTGGCCTCCGGGGACTTCAATGCACACTCTGTGCTATGGGGAAACTCAAGAACCACTGCGAGGGGAAGGCGGCTGTTGGACTGGGCGGCGAGCTCGGGGTCTTGTGCTAGTCAACACGGGCAACGTCCAAACATGTGTGGCATGGAGGGGCACATCGGTAGTAGACCTCACATGGGCCACACCGGGACTACACCCTCGGAATCAAGAACTGGAGGGTAGTGGAGGGAGGCAGAGACGCTGTCCGACCACCTCTATGTGTGCATGGAGGTGGAACAACGTCACCAGCACAAGAACAAGGCCCGAAAGGAAGATCGAAGCCGACCCAGCATAGATGGAGTCTGAAAGATCTGGACAGAGACATGCTAGAAGCAACAGCCGTTGGACTGGCCTGGAGCTGGGATGCCCGTGACGTCACGGCCCAGAAGACTGTGGACGAGGAAGCAGAAGATTAATTAGGATATGAGAGAGGATATGTGACGCATCGATGCCACGATGTCTCCAACAAGAACGGAGGGAAAGGCCGGTGTATGGTGGAATCGCGGACATTGCCAAAGCCAGAGAGGAGTGCTGCAGAGCCAGGAGGGCGTACCAGAGCACAAGGCGCTGGGCGAGGCAGGGATGAGGAGGAAGTCTCCAGCGCTTCACGCCAATTACAGCCAATTAAAATGTGGAGCTGAAGCGGAGATCAAATCCTCAAAAGGAGCAGTCCTGGAAGGAATAGTGCGGTCGGTTGATGCGCCCCCTAGGGGGAAGGCCCGTACAAAATAGTAACAAAGAAGATACGAGCCGGCGCCCCCCATTAACCGAGCATGGAACCGGAGCTACTTGAAAAGTGATAGAAAGTCTATCCCCCAGACAGGAAACAGGGGTAATAGACAAGGATACTTCCCGTCCCTCTCTCCTTCCCGGAAGAGGAAGAGCGTATAACATCTCCATCGCCTTCCTTGGACGGGAGGGAGAGAGTCAGAAATAAAGAGAAGAGGAGGAGGGAAATCACAGAAGAAGAGCTTCGAGAGGCGGTCAAGAAAATGGCCTCTCGAAACGTAGCTCCAGGACCTGATGGAATTCCAGGACGGATATGGGCCTTAATTTTCCACCTGATGGCCCCCCGCCTGCGATACCTCTACAACAGGTGCCTTGCTGAGGGAAGTATCCCAGGAAGTGGAAGATGGCAGGAGGCTGGTGCTCCTGAGGAAGGAGAAGGCAGCCCGGACTCGCCATCCGGATACAGACCTATCTGTCTCTCCTAGATGAACAAGGCAAGTTATTAGAAAGAGTAATTGCTGCTCGTCTAGAGAACACATGAGGAGGGGGTCTGGCTGGCACGACCGGCAGTACGGATTCCGCCGGAATCGGTGCACCGTAGACGCCATCGAAATGAGGAGAAGAGCGACGGACCTCACGTCCGGCCAGGGGAGAGGAGTGGCATTGGCAGTCTCGTTGGACATCACCAACGCGTTCAATACGATCCCTTGGTATAGGATCATGGGAAAGCGTTGGGGGAGAGGACCCCCAAAACAGCTAGTAGGAGTGATCCAAGCCTACCTCAGTGACAGGTGGGTAGGCTACAACAGCAAAGGGGAAGGAAAAGAAAAAGAGTGGAAGAGGAGTCCCACAGGGAATCAGTACTGGGACCAATCCTCTGGATCACTGCTTATGATAGGGTGTTAAGAAGCCCAAGGCCGCATAACACGGATGTGTTCTGCTGTGCGGATGACACCAATGGTAATTGCCGGGGATCGATGGTGGCATGAGACTGCCAACCTGACTGAGGACGCGGTGGCATGTGTGATGAGAGAAATAAGAAAATTGGACCTACACGTGTCACCGGCCAAGTCAGAGATGATCGGGTTTTGCGACGCGAGAAGAAGAGGCCCTCCTCCCAGAGTTGGGTATAGACGTAGGGGAAGGCAGAGTGATGGTGAGGAAGACCATAAAATATTTGGGACTCACCATCGACGAGCAATGGACCTTCGAGCCACACTTCCAACAACTAGTGCCGAAGGGTCGCAAGGTCAGCTAACGCTCCTCTGCGGGATTACTGCCGAACCTGGGAGGAGGAAGCTACAGGAGTGCGTCGACTGTACGAGGAGTGGTGCGTTCTCCGGAACCTATACGGCGCTCCTTGTGTGGGCAGAAGATCTTTAACAGAGTAACCGATGCAAGACCCTCCTGAGAAGCCTACACAGCAGAGAATGGCCATTAGGATCATCAGGGGCTATAGAACGGTGTCATACACACCAGCCACCGTTCTAGCAGCTTCCCCCCTTTGAGCTCATAGCAGTAGCGCTCAAAGGAAGGTACGGGCACATAGGAAGAGAACCCTGCAGGAACCCCGATGAGGTGGAACAACATACTGACTTGGATGAGGTCCAGGATCGTCCTATGAGGCAGGGAAACGAGGTGCGTCAGGAAGTCCGGGAGAGACCCACACCGGGCAGCGTGCGCCATGCTTCCCCCATGGGAGAGGTGGAGACAGAAGAGAGAGAGCTCCACCCACCTTCAGGAGTTGACCCAGATGCCTCCCGGTCACGGGGTGTTTGGGGAATACCCAGAAAATAGGAAGAAAATACGTCCTTTGTCACCACTGTGGGACGAGGAGGAGGCCGCGCAAATACCACGCTGGGAGGCTCACACCGTCTGGCGTGGGAGCCACCAAGATCCTACTAAGGGCTGAAAACAGGAGAACAACTTGCAACCCAGGAAAAACATTGTGGGAAGCTGTTCTTGAGTGGTGGACGTAGAGCTGCCGCCGTCCGGCACCTGCGAGTTTTGTTAGTGGGAAATGAGGGTGGAGAGGGACAGGATGTAGAAACCCGACATCCATCAAGAAACAGGCCAGAGGAAGAAGGGACAACGAAAAAAAAAAAAAAAAAAAAAAAAAAAAGAGAAAGGACAATAACAAACAACAACATGAGGAAGGAGCCAGAGGGTCCTGGGGTCACTAACAAGAAAGTGGCCAGGCAAAGGGGAAGAGTCTGAAGACGAGAGCCAAGGCGATTGGAAATCGGAGGGGAACCCCGAGGGCCCCAAATGTCAAGGAGGCCACCGTGGGAGTTTTAGTCGGTAAGAGTCCGACACTACTCGCTTCGGTGAGTGTCCATGGCAGATTTTCCACGAAAATTGTTTTTTTTATATATATTAGTACTGAATTGTATATTCTTAGTCAATTATGGTTATGTATGTATGGTTTTGTATGTATGGTTTTGTATGTATAATTGTATGTACAGGTTTATGTGGATATTTGTATTTTTCTATATATATTTGTACTGAATTGTATATTCTTAGTCAAGTCTGTAGGTGAATAAAAACTAATGAAAGCTTAAAAACTTGTTAACTCTCTCTTATCCTTCCTTCCTATTCACACAAGTAATACAATATTAAATTTAATGTTCAGCTGTACGAATTGTAAAGTACAAAATAAAAAAAAGAATAAAAAAGTAAAATAAAAGAAAGAAAGGAATAAAAGAAATAAAATAAAATAAAAAAAAAAAAGTTAAATTTAAGATATCTTTCAAACTAATAATTTTTCAAATGAAGTACTTGTATACTCTTCTGTAGAGAATTAAAAACTGCATCGAATCGCGTCTAAAAATCTTGGAATTGAACTAATCCGCGAGCTGGTCATGTTTCTATTTTTGGTAATAAAATAAAAAATACAAAATGAAGTAAATAAAGTCCAGCAATCGAACAATATCCTATTGTGCAATTACAGCTTAACATGTACAGCTTTTATTATTATTACATTCATGTACATTATACATGTACAGCATTATTATTACATTCAATTGCATAATTATACCTGATTAAGAAAATTAGATTCTTCCCTGTAGTGGATTTTCTAATAAAAATCACTTTTAAAAAAATTCGTTTAATCCGTATGTTTTATTTTTTACTTTTTTAGTCTTTACAGTTGTCGTCACAGTTGTCACATAAAAATGTATTTTCTCAAATTTCTCCTCGGCTAAACCAACAATTATCTCCAATAGAAAATTGTCAAGTTTTTGAAATGAGCATTCGTTTCAAATTTCAGCTTTTACAGCTGTACGCAAAATGAACGTTATTTAGCTTCGATAGTATTACACAGGCATACTGAAGGCACCACGAAGTGCAACGCGTCTATTGAGTGGTCCAGTGGATCCAGAGTTACTAACGATGTACACCGCGGTGAAACGATTCAGGCACACAGACGAAGGGAGAGATTTCGGGATCTACACGGATAACAAACCCCTAGTATACGCGTTTGATCAAAATCCCGATAAGTGTTCGCCGAGGCAATTTCGTCATCTGGACTACGTCGGACAATTTACGACCGATATTCGACACTTAAAAGGGATAGACAACAATGTAGCCGATACTCTATCCCGGATCGAAACGATGGGGAAATCAGTCGATAATCAAACGCAAGCCACAGCGCAATTGAACGATGCCGAGCTGCGCGAGTACATTAGGTCCGCCTCTAGTGCGCTGAAATTAAGAAAGGACAAATTCCCGATCAAGATGTCGGAATATATTGTGATCTTTCGACCGAAGACCTGCAACCATTCGTATCGGAACCGTTACGACGCACAGTATTTCGTATATCGCGCACAGTATACCGGGCAAAACAATATCGCCGCTACGTCGAACAAAGACGAATTTGAATCATCCGCCCCCCCCGACCAGTACAGATAATCCGACGCTAACGAAAGAGTAAAGTATCTTCGAGTATCTACGACTATCAACGAGCGATCTACCGAATTACGTGATTGATCATTTATCAAGTTTTCATCCGCGATTTTATTTTGCAATTTGTACTTTGTATTAACGACTCAGCGATTATAGGATGTACCTTAATTTATTATTTGAATAAATTCGACGGTTACGACAACGAACGATAACCTCAAATAAAGCTCACGGTCAAGCTTCCGATATACTTTTAGCGCCGGGCCCGCCGCCCCCCTCCAGAGGGTTCGAGCTTGAACGCTTGGCGGCTCAGCGCCGCGGGGCCGCCAAGCAGTCCGGTAGGGGAACCGAGCTGCCTCGCACGGCGGCTCCGGCGACGAGACGGTGTGACAATGGTTACACACCGCTCCATCATCGGTGGTATTAGGCGCGCGGGGAGGCCCCGTTGCGACGCTCACAGCGGTTCCCGAGCCTCGCTCGATCGCAGCCAGGACAGTTATCGTGGAGGTTTTAGTCGGTTGGAGTCCGACTTTACCACGCCGCTTTCCCCGGAAGCGACCTGGCGTCCGTGCGGATTTCCTCCACGTGAAATATAAAAAAAAGAATTTACTCGCAACTGCGACGAATCACTCACAAAGCTCGTAAGCGACTCACAAGTTCCAGGATCAGGCTTTTTCCTCATCGCAAACGATTCGGCGATAAAAACAAAACACGAGTTACCTAAACACGATCTAAGGTCATTATGCCCGCGTACCTTGTCATTATAAACGACAAAATTATTTATTTTATTATAAAATATTATATACACGTTTTTTACTATAAAACAAAGGAAGTAAAGTTTCATATATATTTTATAATGAATAATACATTTTTTTATTTGTTTATTTAGCCCCAGATACAGTTTTGGATACATATTCACAAAAACGGTGAATTTTTGTAATGATACGTTAGGCAAAGGTACCGATACGCGGCGGTACGTCGTAGCCATGCTGTATTATGTGTCGGCGCTTTACATTTTTCGTGTATAATACAATTTTTGGGTTTAAGCCGCTGGGAAGCGGAGCTTTTTATGAATTTTTTTATTTTCTTCCGTCCTGATAACTTGGTCGCAAAACAGGACGCTTCGGTAGTCTGCTTTTTGGTGCTGTGTAACTTTGGGGAGTGGCCGAATGAGAGTTTAGCCTCAAATAAGAATTATGGAACTACAGTTTGTACAGGACGACGGTGGCTATGTTGTTACTGTAGCTGACTGCAAACACATAGGTTGGCGGTTCGAATCCATTCCCTCCTGGATTTTTGACATAAGTGTGTTCAGGATCAGAAGTAAAATGTGATGTGTGTGAGAATCCGTACTTGGGCGACGCAGCTTCTACGTCTTAGGTCTCTCTAGGAAATTACCTCCCCAGATGAGAAAAATAAAAGTAAAAATAAAATAAAGAAAAAAAAAAAAAAAAATGTAAACAAAAAAAAAAGGCTACCTATGAAAACAACATAGAAAAAATGTGAAAAAAAAAAAAAAAGCCTACCTATGAAAACAACAGAAAAAAAAAAAAAAAAAGAAAAAGGAAAGAAACTCTTCCTCCTCATATTCGTAATACTTGTAACACAGCAACATTGATACTAATCCCGAACAACGAAACGAAGGTCACCTGTCATCAAAATGATTGTGAAGAAGAATAAGGTTGTGAATATCCGTACTGCCATTGCCTTAGTGTAGTAGTCCAGCTACAGATTCCAGGTTTACATCCCCCTGGGGCCCCGTAGTCCATATTTTTGATAATTCCTACAATAAAATTTTATAATTAGACTTACAGATTTTTATGCAAATTTATCTGCGAGAATATATTTAAAAAAGTAAAATCCCGGTAAAAAGACAAAAGGGTGGACAATTGCATTACCTATTAAGTATTATAGAAACATATTAAAGGAAGCATATATATGTCGGATTAACATTAGAATTTAAAGTGCATAACGACTCTTCGTTTGAATTAGCCATCGTTTTACGAAACCGAGATTATATTTACGCGTATATACAAGATTTTACAAAATATTATGAATATTGAGTTTAATGAAAAATAAGATTAACAAACGATAAGTTTAATTAATGATTAGATTAAAGAATAATAAGTTTAATGAATAACAAGGGTAACGAATAATATGTTTTACGAATAAAGAATTTAATTAACGCTATTAATAATGCTCCTGGGTTCAAACGAATCCACGGTCAACAGGATAACTATTTACTATGCGTAGAATAATTTCAAACACAAAAAAATACGATTGCTGAGACACTCGGTAAATTGCTCGATGTAACACTTTCCAAGGCGATCACACGAATGAATATCTGATCAAAATCTTTTCTCGCTGTACGACTGCATTTGTTTGTTATATGCGCGCTGGAAGCATCGAGAAGGTTCCAATCGCCGTTGCTAGGCAGTTTCTGCCAAGGGTTTGTTGTATACTCTTTGGAAGCATCGACAAAGATCCAAACGCCGTTGCTAGGCAATTTCTGTCTGGAATTTGATTCCTAATACAACGTGTGTCCCATTATTTCGACATCTTCAAAGTACAATTCTATGTGATTTCTAGTGAGAACTATACAGCCGATCCACACCTTCGTCAGGCAAAACGTTTATCCCGTGACCGTGGCTACGTTCGGCGACCAGTTGTCACCTCGAACCCACTTTCGCTATCACAAATATCGAAGAGTTACAATCAGATTGAATGACAACAATTGTTTAATTACAGCTATGATAAAGTCTAGGCTAAAGCATTAGAAGACTTTCCCAACAGTGCAAGGGGAAGGCTCCGGTTTTCCTTTCATCTCCGACACGGCCATTCTGACTATCACACGTCCTCGTGTGCAGCTAAAATACAGAGTTTTTTTTCAACATTAGACTCGGTGTAATTGATATTATTTACCATTCGATTAGATGTTCATAAATAAGTCGAGGGTGCAGTTCAACAACAAAACTTTGTTCGGAGGTTTGACAAGCAAGGAAATGAAAGAGAACGCAAATTAGTAGTGTTATAGTTTGTATTAAAAGTACCAGTTGCATTCTGCGAGCCACCAGTCAGACCGCAATGACACGACAGGTCATTTTCGATATCGCACACAGATCTCAGTTTGTTGGATCGTATTGCCACGTTGGGTGCATTACAAGAGGCGCAAGACAGCACACTGGGCGTATTACTGAAGGCGCAGGACACCAGTGTGCGTATTACAGAAGGCGCAAGACACCACTGAGCGTATTACAAAAGGCGCAAGACACCACTGAGCGTATTACAGAAGGCGCAGGACACCACACTAGGTGTATTACAGAAGGCGCAGGACACTACACTGGGTGTATTACAGAAGGCGCAGGACACTACACTGGGTGTATTACAGAAGGCGCAGGCGCTACACTGGGTGTATTACTATGACTACAACGCGGTGTTAATGATCCTCTGAGGTCAGTGTGCTCGCATCTATCGCAGCTATCCGGCATCCTTCTCAGTTTGTCGTGTCTATCCTTATATGACCGTTTGCCGTCTAAAGTTTTTAAAGTATACCTATCCCCGTCCAAAATTTCTGCTACCACGAATGGACCCTTGACTTTCGGATCTAGCTTCGCTTGGTTTCTTTCCTCGTTCTTACGTAACACAAAAGTCACGGAAATTAAATCTAACTATCTTCGCTTTCGTTTTGTCCAACCTGTCTTTATCATAACTGGCGCAAGTCTCTATGTTCTGTATCGCCTGTTGCCTTACATTGGAGATGTCTACTTCCCTTTCCTCGATATTATCAGGCAACGATAAGCCGTAGGGTCTTGCTACCTTCCCGATTAATAATTCGAGAGGACTTGATTTGGTTACACGATTGGTGGTGCAATTCAAGGCTAGTTGTATCTCGCCAATCGCGTCTTGCCAAGATCGCCCGGTCTTTTCCACCGTCGTAAGCATATTCTTCAGCGTACTCATAATACGCTCTACTTGTCCATTGGCCCTACTAGCACCGGTTGCTATTAAGTGGAGTCTAATGTGTCTATCCTGGCAGAAATTTTGAAAATCTTTACCCGTAAAGCATCTTCCTTGGTCCGCTATTACCCGGCAAGGATTGCCGAATAAAAAATATGGCGCACTTAAGTGCTGTAATGGTATTAAGGGAATCTAGTTTACCGGTATGATGCAGGTATACAAATTTTGTAAAAGCGTCGACCAAAACAATGATATACTCCTTCGAGTCACTCTTACCGCTTAACTTGCCCGTTATATCCACGTGAACCGTATGCCAGGGTATGCTGGTCTTAGGTATGGGATGTAGTTCAGCTTGTACTTTACCTGAACTAGCCTTCGAAACTCGACAAGCATGACAGTTTTCAACGAATTTGTGAACATATTTCGCCATTCCCTCGAACCAGTAATACTCGTATAGTTTCTCAAGCGTTTTATCCCAATCTAAGTGCATAATGGACTGATGCACATGGTTAATGACGGACCACATGAAACCCCTTGGTACAATGGACAAGCAAAGAGTTCTGCCTTTTCTCTGAATTTTACGATGGAGTGTACCGGACCGTAATTCGTACGTGTTCGCGATGTCTTCCGCGAGCTCTTCGTTTCGTAACTTACGGACGATCTCAGAGATTTGTGGGTCGCGACGTTGCTCCGCCAGCAACCAATCGTCGGAGATTTCGGCCAGATTGATTTCTTTCTCTACAATTTTGTTGATCGTACGGTGGTCCAGATCTACGGGATTTCGTGAAAAGAAATCCACATGGGCCATTCGTCTGCCTTCCCGATACATAATGTCAAAGGTAAAAGTTTGTAGGTAAGCCCACCACCTGTAAACCATGTCATTTAAATGTACCTTGTTCCAGATCTCAGTTTGTTGGATCGTATTGCCACGTTGGGTGCATTACAAAAGGCGTAAGACACCACTGAGCGTATTACAGAAGGCGCAGGACACCACACTAGGTGTATTACAGAAGGCGCAGGACACTACACTGGGTGTATTAAAGAAGGCGCAGGACACTACACTGGGTGTATTACAGAAGGCGCAGACGCTACACTGGGTGTATTACTATGACTACAACGCGGTGTTAATGATCCTCTGAGGTCAGTGTGCTCGCATCGTTATTATCACAGTCGCTGTCATCACCGCAGACGTCCAACTCAGCAGGAACGCAACTAAAGGAAGTAAAGTTTCATATATATTTTATAATGAATAATATATTTTTTTTTAATTGTTTATTTAGCCCCAGATACAGTTTTGGCTACATATTCACAATAAACGGTGAATTTTGTAATGATATATTAGGCAAAGGTACCGATACGCGGCGGTACGTTGTAGCCATGCTGTATTATGTGTCGGCGCTTTACATTTTTCGTGTATAATACAATTTCTGGGTTTAAGCCGCTGGGGAGCGAAGTCTTTTATGAATTTTTTTATTTTCTTCCGTCCTGAAAACTTGGTCGCAAAATAGGACGCTTCGGTAGTCTGTTTTTTGGTGCTGTGTAACTTTGGGGAGTGGCCGGAATGAAAGGGAGGGGCGGGGAGGGGAATAATGAATAATATATATCTAATAGTGCGAGATCAGAATGTTTAGCTTCAAATAAGGATTATGGAACTACTGTTTGTACATATTTCAAGTATATGCATCATACTTTTAAGATAAATTATCATTTATTTATGCAATGTGCTTGCGTAGAGAACCGCATTATCCGTTACATATTGCAGTGCTGTATCTTTATGCGTCATTTGCGTCAAACTCTGCCGTACAGAGTAACAGCCCCGTACAAAATTTAATCGGTGCCTAAGACGTTAAACCGATCCTTTGCTAGTTTCTTTCAAAGATATCCGCGATACGACTTCTTGTTGCATTGTAGGGCTTTTTCTTCTTCTTTTTTTCCTCCTCTTTTCTATTTGCTCCTTTGTTTCTCTTTGAACGTCAGTATTTTTTGCTTTAGTGGCGAAGAGAAATAGTTGGAACGAATTTGATTTGCCTAGTTTAAACTCAGCTCTTTGTCGATATCCGATTCGTAGTTTAGTGAATGACTATTATTAAAGTAGTGAAAAACACGTTGTATTTCTTGTGTTTTATGGAACACCGCTTTTAAATTCAATATATACGAAATTCACATATCTTCTCGCATCGGATAGGTGGAATTTTATATGTATTTAAGTTTTCTTACTTGTATAAATTCGAAAGTTTTCATTTTGGTACTTTGTCTCCTCTGGATTGTGATTTAGTCCGAAACTCTTTCCGGACAACTTCCTTCATACATTGTGTAGATGTCTCATGGGTTTATACGCTTGGGTTAGCTTATTCAGCGAAGTGTTGATAAATTCACCTCCTCTGTTGTCTTAACGGGGGGACAGGGGAACGACTATTTGCGGTAGTCCGTGGCGATGCAGCACCATCAGGTGGCGGCGGGGTGCATATTTGCCTCCTAACCGACACAACGCCATCTCTCCACTGAACGGTCGTAACAATATAAAATTATTACTTTTTCCAAACCACCTCTGTATACCACCTTTCTCTCCTTAAAAATATGAACTTTTTCATCTTAATGTCTCCCAAAACGGATTTAGCAGAAAGTATACGACATCTATAACGATCAATTAGAAACTACCGGAGCATGTGTATTTTAAGCGGACCTTTAAACGTCGATTAAACGCGTTCTCTATCCAAGCCTGGCTGAAACATAATTACTCACACCCCCAGTAACCCACCTCTAAGTCATTCTAATCAACGTACCATGTAAACACGAATCCAACGCGTTCCAGGAATAGAATCAACTGCCTGTAGTTGTTTAGCTGTACACGACGAGTATAATTATTTCGGGTATTCCTGCAGTTCAAAACAGACACCGAAACGACGTTATTTCAACACAAAAATATTTAAAACAATAGGTATAAAAGCATGATACTTAATACCGCACTTGACATCAGGTATAAGCAAAAATAAATTTCTTCAAACAAATTTCAAGTTAAATCTTTAGCTTGTGTAATTATATCAAACTTGTGCAATTAACAATGAGCAATTTCCATCATGTTTTGACAACTGACTCATCGATGATGTATTTCCTTGGAATTGAAAAAGGAATGTGCATAATTTTGTCCTCCGTCAACACTCAAAGTATTATCTACATGCTATACTTAGGGATTCAATTTTATAATACGTTGCCTCATTTTCCATCACTGCTTTCCTACTATCAGTCACCTGAACTGTAATATAAACCAGTCTTTTATTTCCATTGCTATTCTGCATACCATTTATCAGGAACAATACATTTTACTTGTTAATCTAGTAACATGCGAAGTTCCTCATTTCTCCGAATTATCTGATAGCCTGCACCCAGGAGCGGACGCCAAATTTATACTTTGGGTGACTGCATATCAGCCCTATCATATTAAACATCTTACGATATGTCTATTATTTTCAAATTAAATTTGCGCTACGTGCGTGAGATTTAGTATTCTGGATTATCTAGACTCAGCGAGGGTACGATTCAATTTACTCTATACCTCAAAAAGCTCTTATTATC
>JACSOB010000135.1:0-83936 GCA_019677175.1 Bombus sylvicola
TATTTGGAGATACTCGCGAGGTTTCGTCTATGTAACGCGGAGCGTGCCCATGCGGCCCAGCAGTCACGTACCCCCAAATAGACTCTGACCGTTTTTCCCATTCGGTATATGCTGAATATTTCAGTTGGAATTCAGGCGTCTTTGCCAATATCCTAAGCTTTCTCCTTATACTTTAAAGCCATCCAGACAATAAAGGTTATTTCCCTATGTTAGTATGTTTAGTTTCTCATGGTTATCGATAATGATTATCTTATTGTCTTGGTTATCCTAT
Organism: Bombus sylvicola; assembly: GCA_019677175.1. NCBI lineage: Eukaryota > Metazoa > Arthropoda > Insecta > Hymenoptera > Apidae > Bombus > Bombus sylvicola. The sequence continues at coordinate 272 of JACSOB010000135.1, forward strand.
TGTATTGGTTGTTTGGGCGGAAAACGCAGTTAATCGATGATGAACCCAGTTCTTTGGGTTTTTATTTGGATATGTTTTTAATTCTACTTTTACAGTAGTTTCTTATGGAGTTGTGGAAAGCTTTTCTAATTTCGTATTCACTCTCTTTGTTTCTCTGTTATTCTGCTGTTCTTTTTCTTTTCCAGCAACGCTAATAATGTTTCACCGTTGCGGTTGATCTTTTATTTTAATGTACAAATTCTTTGTAGGATGATTGGTTCCCCGTGTTACTATCCTTTTTTCTTGTTTTTATCTTTTGTGCTTGTAAATGATTTCTATCAGTATGATTTCTATAGGTAATCCGGGTACGGAATTTGATCTTTTCATGTTTTCGCTTGGTTTCAAGAGTATTTCCATGCACTGTATTACTTCCACTTCGTTTAATTCTTCTGTTATCCGTTTAGTCATTGGTGTTAATCCTATGTGAGACAACATTTGCATTATAAAAACTAGGACTTTATTTGAATATAACAGAATTTTTTGTCAAAATCCTGGAAAACGTACTTACTTTTGCTACGTTTATGACTCCTTTCATATTCTTGCACGGTGTGGTATTTCTCGAAGCAATTGCGTGTATGCAGGGCCGGTTTAACCAAACGAGTGGCATAATAGTACATCGATTCTCTTTTTCTACCTTTGATTTACCGATTGCAACATACCACACAATCTTTACTTCCTTCTGTGTCATCTTGCCGAATAGTGGGGAAAAGAAAGTTAAGGACGGTTACGCCTAGAACCAAACGGTGGAGGATCGTGTCTTCTATTAAGGGGACTAGCATACCCACCATGGAGAGTATTTCTCCAATAAAAATAATAAATAGAAAAGAACAATACTACATTCACAAAACAGCAGATACAACAAGAACAAGCCTACAAACAAACCAAGGACAAGACTGCTCAGCCACAATGGAAGTTGACACGGAAACCACCAAAGAAACAACTCATCAGGACGAAAGCTGGAAGGTAGCTAGCTATAACAAAAAAAGAAAAATTCTAGGAAATTCAGACACGGAAAAGCAGCGATGGCTGCAAGAATTACCGCTAAGAAACTCCTTCAGCTCGCTAACAGAAGAAATAGATCACGACCCAACAAGCAAGGACGCAACTCAATCAAAACATAGTACAAAACCACCACCAATATTTGTTGAGGCGCAAATAATAGACCCGCTTATAGATCAACTAAACAGAACAGTTGGAAAGGATAACTACTCAATAAAACAAACAAAAATAGAACAAGTAAAAATCGAAACAAACACACCAGAATATTATCGGAAAGTTATAAAAGAATTAAGGGAAAAAATGCCATATACCACACGTACCAGCTCAAAACGGAAAGGAGCTACAAAGTAGTTATAAGAGGACTGCATCCAAAAACCAACACAAAAAAACTAAGTGATGAACTAGCAAATATTGGCCACCAAACAAGATCCATAAACAATATTACAAGGTACGACACGAAACAACCACTACCGCTATTCTTATTAGAGCTAGAGCCCAAAAATAACAATAAAGAAATCTATGAAATAAAAAAAAAAATTTTAAACACAATAATCACAGTTGAGCCACCCAGGCACAAAAAGGATATACCACAATGCATGAGGTGTCAACAATATGGACACACAAAAAACTACTGCAACAGAAATCCGGCGTGTGTCAAATGCGCAGGAAATCACCTAACAGTGAATTGCCCACACACGGGGAAAATAAATGACGTAAAATGTCATAATTGCGGTGGAAATCACCCAGCCAGCTACAAAGGCTGCGTAGTTAGAAAGCAACTACAAAGCAAACTATTCCCGCCTATACGAAACAGGACACACAACAATTTCCACACGCAACAGGACAACACAGAACCTTTGTCAACACCAAATACACAGCAAGCAACGAACAACAACCACACTAACACCAACACCGTTAGAAGCCGAAGCTACGCGCAAGTAGTCAACAGGTCGTCACCATTAGATAATCAAAGCCAAAACAATAACAGCGACGACTCTACAGAAATTAAAGAAATGATAAAGCAATCCATTAAAAACACGGAAATGATAGCAAAAATGATAAGTGAACAAAACGCAATCCTTAAACAGCAAACGCAGCAAATCACACTCATGCTGCAACTACTCACAAACACGCTAACCAAAAAATAAAAACGGACACGCTTAAAATAGCAGCCTGGAACTCTAACGGCCTACAAAAAAGGGCCCTAGAAGCTAAAACATTCCTATACAACAATAATATCGATATACTACTCGTTTCAGAAACACACCTCACTATAAGAAACTATTTAAAAATTCCGTACTACACCATTTATGATACCAAGCATCCCTCAGGTAAAGCACACGGAGGGACCGCAGTAATAATAAGAAACGACATTAAACACCATTTACACAGCCAAGTTCGTAAGGAATATATCCAAGCAACCACCGTTACAGTACAAACTAGCAGCAATCATTTACAGATATCAGCAGTATATGTACCACCGCGACACAAAATTACATCACAAATGTGGGAAGAGTACTTTCAACATTTAGGTGACAAGTATTAGGTTAAGTAAAAAGTTCTGAGCGTTTTTCGCTAGATGTCTTTAGTGAGCCATATCTCACGATGTGCACATCGCATCGAGTCATAGTATACACCGATTTCAAGGTGATATTACGCATCAAAAAGGTTCTTTGTCAGTTTTGTGTTCGGTGAAGCCAGTTGTGTGTTACAGCGTTCGAAAATGGAGATAAAAAAAAGAGAAAATTCGATACATTCTTCAGTACCACTACGGCCAAGGTGAAAAGGCGGAGCAGGCGGCCAAAAAAATTTGTGCTGTTTATGGACCCAGTACAGTATCGAATGCAACAGCAAAGCGGTGGTTCCAACGATTCCGTTCTGGTAATATGGACGTCGAAGATGAGGCACGCTCTGGTAGGCCAATCGTCGAAAATGTGGATAAAATCATGGAAATCGTCGAGTCGGACCGGCATGTGAGCACTTATTCCATTGCCCAGGAACTGAAGATTAGCCAGAAAACCGTTTGGAACCATTTGCATAAGGCTGGTCTCAAGAAGAAGCTCGACGTATGGGTGCCACATGAATTGACGCAAAAGAACCTTTTGGACCGAATTGATGCCTGCGATTCTTTGTTGAGACGTAACGAAATCGACCCATTTTTGAAGCGGATGGTGACTGGCGATGAAAAATGGGTCACATACGAGAACAACAGCCGAAAAAGATCGTGGTCCAATCGCGGTGGGCCGGCCCAAACGATCGCCAAGCGTGGATTAACGGCCAAGAAGGTTTTATTGTGTGTTTGGTGGGATTGGAAGGAATCATCCATTATGAGCTGCTCCCATCGGGGCAAACACTTAATTCGGACCTCTATTGTCAACAACTGACCAGACTGAAGCAGGCGATCGACCAGAAGCGGCCAGAATTGGCCAACAGGAAAGGTGTTGTGTTCCATCAAGACAACGCCAGGCCGCACACATCTTTAACGACGCGTCAGAAGCTCCGAGAGCTTGGCTGGGAGGTTCTATCGCATCCGCCGTACAGTCCAGACCTGGCACCAAGCGATTATCACCTTTTTAAGTTTTTGCAAAATTTTTCTTGATGGTACAAAACTGGCCTCAAGAGAGGCTTGTGAAAATGAGCTGGTCAAGTTTTTTACCAATAGGGACGAGGACTTCTTCAACCGCGGAATTATGAAAATTGCCTTCAAAATGGACAAAAGTAATCGAACAAAACGGCGCATATTTAATCTAAATCGAATAATCTTGACTATGTTAATTTCATCGTCGAAATAAAGCGAAAAAGCGCTCAGAACTTTTTACTTCACCTAATATATTGCAGCGGGAGATTATAATTCAAAGCACACACTATGGGGATCAAGAATCACTACACCTCGAGGTAGAACCTTGGAAAAATACATTAGATACAATAACCTCAACATATTATCCACAGGAAGACCGACATACTGGCCGACAGACCCGAGCAAAATACCTGACCTACTCGACTTTGCAGTTACAAAGGGATTAAATGCAAATAAACTACATATAACACCCAGTCTTGAGCTTAGCTCAGATCATACACCCATAATTATTACATACAGAAACAAACCAATACTATATAACAATTCAGCGACACTATGCAATAATACCACCAAATGGCAAACATTTAAAGAAATAATTGAGAACAAAATCAATTGTAACATCCCATTGAAAACACCTGAACACATTGAACAAGCAGTAACAACACTTACAGAAACTATTCAAGAAGCAGCATGGGCAACCACTATACCTGAACCAACCAATAGACAAACAAAAATAATTCCGCCAGACATCCTCGAAACAATTAGAGAAAAAAGAAAAGCGAAAGCAAAATGGCAAAAACACGGATCAAAAGAAAATAAAAAACACCTAAACAAACTTGCAAAAGAAATTAAAAACAAAATAAAAGAACACAATAACAATGAGTTCACAAAATTCATAGAGTCACTATCTGCGCACGAGAACACCAACTACTCCCTATGGAAAGCCATAAAAAAAATAAAGAAGCCAATAGAACTAGTCCCAGCAATCAGAAAAGCAGATAATACATGGGCAAGAAGCAACGAAGAACAAGCTGAAGAATTTTCCAACCACCTAAGCAACATATTTACACCACATAACATCAATAATGGCAACCACAATGGTCATACCGATGAGGATGCGATAACCACTAGTATGTCAACTGACAAACACTATATCATACCTAAAACAACAGCACAAAAAACTAGAAACGAAATCGAGAAAATAAAAAACAAAAAAGCACCAGGGATCGACCTAATCAATGGAAAAATTTTGAAAAACCTTCCTCCAAAAGCGATACGACTAATCACAATAATTTACAACGCAATATTAAGACTCCAATACTATCCTAAACTATGGAAACTAGCACAGATCATAATGTTACCTAAACCAGGCAAAGATACACACCAAACAACATCTTATAGACCAATATCACTATTTCCCGTGTTTTCCAAAATACTAGAAAAAATAATTTACGCCCGCTTAAAACCAATAATAGAGAAGGAAAAATTAATACCAGATCACCAATTTGGATTCAGAAACAAACACTCCACGATAGAGCAAATGCACAGACTTACAAATGAAATAATAATAGCATTAGAAAACAAACAATACTGCACAGCCCTCTTTATGGACATCGAGAAAGCATTCGACAAAATAAACCATAAAAGCCTACTTCAATCAATCAGAAAACAATTCCCGGAACAGATATACCATCTAATTAAATCCTACTTAAGCAGCAGAACCTTCGTAGTAAAAATTAAAGACACATACTCTGAAGTTAAAGACATTAAGGCAGGGGTTCCGCAAGGAAGCGTCTTAGGACCAATTCTATACACACTATACACGGCCAACATACCAACAACTACTAATAGCAAGATACTGACATTCGCGGATGATACAGCGGTACTAGTCAGGCACACTGACCCTGCAACAGCAGTGTCATCACTATAAGAACATATCACAAAAATAGAAAAGTGGCTTCAAGTTAAACAAATTAAAGCAATCCCCGATAAATGCAACCACATTACATTCACACTAAGAAAACAGATACCTCCAAACATCATGCTGAACGGTACGCACATAATACAAACAAGGCAAGTCAAATACCTAGGACTCCACTTAGATACACGTTTCACATGGAAACGGCATATTAAAACTATAATAGACAAAATACAGATAGCAAGGAGACAAATGTATTGGTTAACAGGTCGAAAATCCAAACTAAGCATAGAAAACAAACTAAAAATATACAAAATGATAATAAAACCAATCTGGACGTACGGAATACCACTTTGGGGAACAGCAGCAAAGAGCCATATAAGCAAAATAGAGACAATCCAAGCTAAAATACTTAGAACAATAGTAAACGCCCCATGGTACGTTAGAAACGAGGACATACGGAAAGACCTTGGAATACCAACGGTCAAAGAGGAAATTAGCAGACACGCAGGAAAATATAAAGAAAGAATAGCAACCCACCCGAACCGGCTGGCAGCGGAAACGATCAACACAACCATAGAATGGAGACTAAAAAGGAAACACCCAACAGATCTCACAAAGGACATAACCTTACAAACACGATTATGGTACCCCGCTGGGGGTAGCCACCCACATGTTATATTATTAAACCGCTATAATATTTTACCAAATGTCCTACTGGACGAATTGTAAAATTTAAATAAATAAATAAAAAAAATATGTCGGAGATGAAAAAAAAATCTTGCCGAATGACATGTAAGAGGCCGTTTAGTCTTTCTGCTGTTCCAGAAGTTGATGAAGTATTCTTGGGGTCGGCGTCACGAAAATGCCCAATTAATTGACCCATCAAGCGACGTACGAATTGCAAATGCGTTACTTTGTTTTTATTCTATTTCTCCAGGTTTGCGTTATATAATAAGTAAGAATTTATTGTTGATACTTCCAATCCGCAAAAAAATAATTTTCGCCACCATTTTTGGGACTTTCGTATAAAACAGTATGTAGCTGTATACTGGTCTGCTTTGTCGACACCGCCCATATATTTGTGGCGGCACTCGACGACGGAACTCTTTCCGACAGCTTCGCGACACAAAGCGCTATACCATGAAAGTGTAAGGCCGACATGCCTAATGTACCATCGATATCTCTACGGTCCTTCCGTCGAATAGTTGGAAGAAGACGTACGTGGCAACGGTCGCGAACGCCTAACGAACGCGTGCGTAGTGCGGATATCGAGGGCCAAGAAAAGAAAAGAATCTGTGCAAAGATTCATTAGGTCTTGAACGGCGAAATGCTAAGGGTCCAGTGTAACAGCGAAGCAAACATAGTCGAAAAACGTGGAGGGTTGATTGTTGACTATTGGTTATTAAATAAACTATATTGTTGAATATCTAGAGCATTTCTTGGGCACTTACACCTTAAACCACCTCATATTTATTGTAATTTATCCGACATTTGGCTTCACTATATTGGTTCCTTCTTTTCGTGTTCTTTTAGTGATGTTTTCATAGTTGTGGTAGCACAAGTGCTAAACATTGATTCGTTTGTCTCTCCAAGCCAGTAGTAATATGTCTGCGTCTGTAGGCAACGATATCATTTTCCGCAATTTTTCGATTTTTTATATTATTCGGAATAAATTTTCCATTAGTTTGAATAGTTCCAGTTATGTGACATTTCATGCTTAATAATGCATAAGCCAAGGGAATACAAGTAAAATAATGGTCGGCATAAATATGGTATCCTGCAGCTTCAGGTTTGATTGTGATAAGTTTTGGTACAACTGTAAAACTATTCTTGTACTTATTGGGAGATTAGGTCTGACTAATTTCTCAGTCGGGAAAATGCCATAACATGGCAAAATGGTTTGTATGTAACCAATATTGGCATCCGCATGAACATAAATTTAGTTTTTGTGCTTTTGTGCTTCATTTGTTACTTCATTTACATGAAGCATCTAAAATATTTGTAAAAATCGGTCTTTTCTAACGGACAAAAGACAAGATTCATTGCAAACAAAATTAGTCGAATCTATACCAAAACTCTTAGAAGTCGTTTTACATGCAAATGAATATGCAACAAAATATTAAAGTTAGAATTATTAGATTGCCCCAAAAGTTCTTTTCGCGATCTTCGCATTCCGCTTTATAAGACAGCGTCTAAATAAACGTATGAGGTTATCCCAAAAGTTTCTTCCGTTTTATAAGGAAATAATAGACGCACACCATTTTTTGTTTTGTATTATTTTATTGTATTATATATGATCCATTTTGTTCTAACTGTAGAACAAAAAATAGAATAAAAAGATATGTAGAAATAACTGTAGAACAAAGTAGATCAGACATAATTCAATGAAACAATATAAAATAAAAAATATTACTATTATACTATTATTTCCTTATAAAACGATAGAAACTTTTTGGATAACCTAATACAACCTAATCTGTATTCTGTTGATGATATAGTCATCAGCCGTTTTGTAACTGTACAAGTGTACGTTTCGTTCTGAATAAAGCGTATCTTAAACCTTTCTTTGCATCTTGAAAGATAAAAGGTAAAAAAAAGCGATATATCATGCTTTAAAAAAAGGCAACAGTGTTAAGGGCATTGCATATGACTTATATTATGTCAATAAATGTGTAGGAAAAGTACAGTATAAAAGAAGATTTGATTGTACGGGAGTGCCTTTCATCCCTGTCGTTGATATAGCAAAACGTAGGAGAAGCTGGGAAGTTGCTAAGTAAGCTTTATTATTTTGTTTAGGTAGCATTAATGCGAAAAATTCGTACCGATAATTGATAATTTTAGGTTTCAATGAACATGATGCTTCAGGGATAAACTTTTTGAAATTGTAAATCTTGTTTCAATATAACTTCGAAAAGCAGAAATCGATGTTAAAATCATTGTTTGTGTCCAAGATAGCAAAGACAAAAGCTATTTAATCTCATAAATGTAACGTTGAGGCGTTCTCGTTTATTCAATGACATATTTTGACCTCGTCTTATGAAAATCTGGTAGCTGAATTGAGATCTTGCGATTAGATATGTGTATATAAATAACGAAATTATAATTTTTTCCAAAGATATACTACAAACTTGAGAACTCGATAAATCTTCTAGCACACCAAATTTATTACACCGCTTAACAGATAATCAATCATTTTAATCTTAATAGTTTCAAAAATATGAAATTAGTTTTTCGGTTACTTAACCGTCGAATGATTTTTGCCATTAAATTAGCAGTCTATTTTATCATTCACAATAAATTAAACTTCTGTAAAACACGTGCAAAATGGGTTTCAAAACAACTTACTGACAATCACGAAGAAACCAGACTGCGTGTGTGCAGGGAACTTGAAGAATGCTATTTGACCGAAGGAAATGAATTATTGGAAAGAATTGTGACTTGTAATGGGATTTGTATCCATCATTATAAGGAAAACAGCAAAGCACGTGGAAGCATCCAAATTCTCTAAGCAGAGAAAGATTCAACACCCAACGATCGGCTGGTAAAGCGATGTTAAATGTCTTTTGGGATGCCAAAGGTTCAATTTCTTCGTGATTTTTTCAGAACACCAGTATACTGTAAATGGTCAATGCTACAGAAAGACGCTTCAAAAGAATATGAAGCTTGCAAGCTACTGAAGAAACGACGAGATTTGCAGAGAGAAATAGTACTTTTCTTCAAGATAACGTGCGACAACATACTGCGAAATTATCTCTTGAAACCATCAAAAGGCTGGAAAATTCTACCACGTCCACCCATATAACCCAAATTTTGCACCACCTGATTCCCTTCTGTTGAACTTTTGTTCTTTGCAGAGTCAGGATTGAAAGAATTTACTTAGAGTCGACTTTCTTTAAGGAATTCAGTTATATTTCTGCGGACGAAAGCTTGTGCTGATATAATTGCAAATAACGTCCACAAGAGTTGGGTTACATTTATGCATATTGAACAACGAGAAATTTATTAAACAAATATCAAAGATGTTAAAGTATCTTTTTATTTTTTGGTAAAGCACAGAAATTATTTCCTTTTTTTCTGTGAAGCCTTTAATTTTTTTTAGTTTTGATCGGACCGTTTAGCGAGATTTCGTTGCTGATAACATAAAAGTATTATAGTGATTTGCCGTTATCTGTTTTTGAATTCTATTACTATGTGTCATAATTAGTTCCTTGGATGGAAAAATTTGTTCGCACTTATGCAGCATTATGTGAATTGCGAATTATATTAAATTTAATGCAGTAACTAATTTGGGCGCGCATTACCGGGTGGGAATGTCCATGTAACGACTAGAATATGGTGCGACGTAACGGTTCCGGTACGTACGGTCGCGGGGTTTCGTTCGTCAGATCGCAATAAATTCCGACATCCTCATCGGGAAATCGTATCTTTTTCAATTGCAGCGCGCTAGAGCCGGACTTAATGATTTCGCGCAGCTCGGTATCGTTCTCTTGCGCTGCGGCTAACGTTTGATGATCGACGGACTTCCCAATCGCTTCTATTCGGGATAGAGTATCGGCTACGTTATTGTCTATCCCTTTAATGTGTCGGATATCGATCGTAAATTGTCCGACGTAGTGTAAGTGTCTAAACTGTCTCGGCGAACACTTGTCGAGGTTTTGATTAAACGCGTATGTAAGGGGTTTGTGGTCGGTATAAATAGTGAAATCTCTACCTTCGACGGCGTATCTAAATCGTTTCACCGCGGTGTATATCGCGAGTAGTTCTCGGTCGTACACGCTGTACTTTTGTTGTGCGAGGGATAGCAGTTTTGTCATAAAATGTAACGGTAGCCAGGTTTCGTTAACGCGCTGTTGGAGTACCGCTCCTATGGCGTAATCGGATGCATCGACGGCGAGGCTGACGGGCACGCCAGGAATCGGATGCGCTAACGTTGTCGCGTTAGCTAAGGCGCATTTCGACTCGCGGAAGTTATTTTCAGCTTGTTCGGATCACTCGATAGATGCGTTGCATTTCGTTGTGTCTTTCAACAAATCGTTGAGTGGTTGAAGGATTTTCGCTGCCCCCGTTATGAAACGTCTGTAAAAGTTGATCATACCGAGTGTTTCGACCATTCGCGGAGAGACGCGATCGCGAGGAAGCGCGCCAACGGGAGTCGTAAATTCCCGTCACGATTAGATAATCGACGCCACGAAATGATCGATCCCCTATTTCGATAAGGGTAATAGAGGTGGTTAATTGAATATGACACTGATGTAAGAAGGTGTGAATGACGGTTTATTCCAACAACTTTGTGAAGAAGATAGTTACGCTGTTGCGTGTGTATAAGAGAAGTGAGTCACTGATCTTCGGGTGAAAACCCGGTCGAAGGATGTTGAATGATTGAAGGATGAAGAATCAGTGATGTTCGGTGACGATACTGTAGCGGAGGAAAGCTAAGGATGGGTGTGGCTAGCGCACGGGACCATCGGATTTGTTGGTGACGATTTTGGCTAAGAGAGTGAGGGAAATAGGATTAGTTGTTAATTGGTAAAACGAAGGTTGGTGCACTTGGAAGGTTCTTAGCTGCCCTCGATATAAAGTTGCTATTAGGAAACATCGTACGTGGGAAAACCCAACTTTCCCGTGTCCAGCCGTGGTAAACAATAGTCCTTAGAAAGTGATTTAGAAAAAGATATTTGTTCGGTCTGAAGGGCCTTAGCAAGCAAATTATTGGGATTTATGACGGGTGCTTAAGGCTATTGAGGGTACGCCGTTAGGATGAGCGGACGTCTGGTGTCCGTCAGGCCCGCGGTGTATGGCCTGGTCCAGGTAGAATGTTACGCGACGTAACACCGAGGTACTTTCGTAGATCTTCAACGATCGTGAGTAGCGGTACATTAATTATTGCGTCGACGCGTTCGGCTAATGGCTTTATTCCCTCGGCGGTAACCGTGTAACCGTGACGCTGAATTCACATTTTGCGAGATTTATTACGACCCGATATTCGTCGAGGCGTGTAAACAAAGTCCGCAAGTGTTCGCGGCGTCGTTTTTCGTTTTTGGACGCAATTAAGAAATCGTCTATGTACGCGTAGATAATTACTATATCCGGCCTATTTTCAATCGCGCATTGATACATCATGTCTTGCGCCATCTTGCATCTATTTAGATTAATTTGTAATATCTTCATTTTCTTTCCTGGCTACTTTGCCTCAACATTTTCCTATAGCCGGGGCATGCTAGTGACCCCGTCACGTGATTAAATCTAGCACCTATTTCCTTATTGCATATAGCACAGCGAGGCTCATTTGGGCACAAAGGTATTGTTCGGAATTTTAGTTGGCCGTCCGTTTATGACACGGACAGGCCCATTCCTCTCGTTAGGAAATTCCGAATTATATGTCCTCTCAGGGCTGTAAACGTAATGGACTCGAGGCCAGGAAAAACCCAGGAAAGGACCAGCCGGAAGGGCACGGGGGAGAGAAGAAATCCAAACGGCGGGAGGAGAGAATCAGGAACGGAGGAGTTTTGTTCATCTTCAACCATCGGACAGTACAGACTTAGGACGACAGTAGTCCTCACTTAGTTCGGTTAAGTGCTACAACTAGTACAAATAAAGTGCCGTCTAAATCTAACACTCGAGCTATTTCATCTCCTCCACTTTGAATGTTAAGTCATTCGAGGTACGCGATATCGACCGATCGGTTTGACCTGACCGGTTGCTCTTTAGTCGATAATACGCAACAAGTATTGTGTGATCCTTTCCTCTGCATTTCCTGCAGACCTCTTTGCGCGGACTTATCGTTCTGCATTTATTTGCCGTATGCCCAAACATGTGACACCTAAAACATTTAATCACGTTCGGCAAGATCCTTATCGCGGCTATGGATAGGCCCGTCCTCATCCTGATGTTAACGCCACCCTTATCAACGTAAACTTTCGGTAACACCGCAATCGCCGACTGTGTGCCCCACGGTGCCCGTCTCATTGTTTTGACCTCTACTTCCCTACTGTCTTTAATTTTTAGCTCAACGACTAAGGACTCGACAAGCTCCTTCCTACTTACGTAGGCCTCTTGTGATTTCGTCTACAATCGTTGGCATGTTTGAGCGGCGTTTCGAAGCCCAAACATCATATTGGTTGCTTCGAATAGACCGAATGGTATTGTGATCGCTGTCGTCGGTACGTCTTCCAGCGCGATCGGAATTTGATGGTAAGCGCGAACGAGATCGATTTTGGAAAATATGCGCTTACCAAGGAGATTCTGCGCGAAGTCCTCGATGTGCGGTGGTGAGTCTGAGGTGGTGCGGACGTTCAATGCCCGATAGTCGCCACACTGTCGAATTCCTCCGTCCTTTTTCGGTACGATGTGTAAGGGTGATGCCCACAGGCTTCTCGATGGCCGCATCATACCTTGTTCGATCATTACTTCGAATTCCGCCTTCGCCTGGTTGAGTCGATCGGGGGCGAGGCGGCGTGGTTTGGCGTGGACAGGAGGTCCGGGCGTCGTGCTGATGTAGTATTGCGCCCCATGCCGTATTGCACTTCTCCGGAACACTGGCGGTCTCGTGAGATCGGGGAATTCCGCCAGCAGTTTGTGGTACGGTGAATCTCCGGTGATTGTTTTTATCGATGACACGTCAGCCGTGGCGGCGAGTCCTTTCGTCGATAGTCGGGTTGTTGTGTCGAGGAACCGTTTGTTGCAAGGGTCCACGAGCAACCTGTAATGGCTCAGAAAATCAACACCGATGATAGACGTTTGCACATCGGCCACTACAAAACGCCATTTGAAAGCTCGGCGTAGCGATAAATTGAGGGGAACTGTAACGGTACCGTATGTCGGGATCCGCGTTCCGTTGGCCGCGAACAGTTTGTAGTCGGTTTTGTTCGTGTTTCCGCGGATCTTACTGTGCGGATAAACACAAGTGTCAGCACCGATGTTCACTAAATACGAGGTGAAAATATTTCAAGACAAGAATTTTTATTCCAATTAGCTACAGAGCTAATTTGAGAGTTGAGTATACAGAATCGTTGGAAGAAAATCGAGCGATAAAACTATCAACAAGTTCAGATACATTACCACGAAAAACTTGTCAAGTGAGAAATTGTAAAGGTTACAAAACTACAAAAATCTGTTCAACATGCGGGAAATATGTATGCGGCAAATGCACATTTGATAATAAGATAATTTGTAAAAAATGCAGCGGAGTTGAATAAGATATCTCTATATAAATTAGCGTGTAATTTTATTTAAGTCTATAATTGAAATTAAATAAATGTAAATTTGGACGACATTTCCTGACAGATCATCATTTTATATACATTGAGTTATAAATTAACCATTATTTAAGTTAAATTATAAAAACTATTACTTTTTAAATCAGCGGTCATTTTGACCGCGCCCGGTAGGAATAGGTAGCACGAAATGTCGGTAGGTTTAGTGTTAAGCCGTCGGCGTTCGCCGCGTTTACGGACGGCTGGTCGCCTTTTCCTGTTTCCACCTACACGGGGATCGACACTTTCTCGCACGTTCGTGGAATACTTCGTAATAATAACACAGGCCGGAATCATGCGTCCTTTCTCGCGACCTGGAACGGCTCCGACTTCTTGATCGCCAGTGTCGACGCGGACGGTGGTTAATGTTGATCGCACTCACCTCGGCCCTTAATTGGTTCATCTGGTCGTTAAACGTATTAAAAAGCGCAATCCAGGGAGCCTCAGCCGGTTCCGCGTGCGCCGGGTGGTCCGCTATCGTCGCTACCTGCGAAGTATGTCCCATATCTCCTTTGAATTCCTCCGCGATGAGGTATCGCATCGTATGCGCCTGATGCGGTCGGCGAGCTTCCTCAGATGGTGGTAAAATTGGGACGGTTTCCTATCGCCCATTTCTTCACTCTCCACCAACTGTTTTACGCGATCGCTATCAGAGTCCGTAAGGATGCGAATGAGTTCATTTTTTAATTTTACATACCGTCAGGTGGCTGGCGGGTCCGTCATAACGCTCTCTACCTGCTGGCGCAGCTGGCCGTCCAGGCTCTTTGCAAGGGTCGCGAACCTCACCTTATCGGACGTAACGTCCGCCGCGTCTAGTTGCGTTTCCAACAATGCAAACCAAACAGTAATGTTGGAGGGTTGCAGCGGAGGCATTGTAATCGCGACACTACCCGTAGCCTTAACATCGTCTTTCGTAGTCGCCATCTTAATGTTTTCTATCACGTCGGGGTCACCAATGTGGAGGTTGTTTACTCATGTTCAACTCACGTCGGGGTTACCAATTTGTAGAGGTTTATGTGTAGAGAGCGGTTGGTCCGCTAATGGATCACTAATGACTCGTTAATTAGATCGCTGATAATTCGTTGATAACTGGTTGATAACTGATCGACAACTGACTGTAACTCATTTCCTTGCGATCGCGTCCGTTTATTTCTACTTGTTGAGATATGTATAATTTTCTGTGCTAGAATGGGTTAAATGTGTAGTGGAGATGCTTGTATGTGAGTGTCGGTGTGTGGAGGTGTGTGTGTGCGTGGCATCTCGAAAACAGATGAGTGTAAATTTGTCAGTCGGTTAACAGTCGGGTATGGAAGAAAGTGCTGAAACGCGTGCAAGTGTGTATCGATGAATATATAAGAAATCGTCCATGAAATAAATATATTACTATTTTAATATGAATCCTCAGTGTAAATTTAGTGTTCCTATAACATTATTTCGGCTTCAAAGATCCACAACTCTCAACAATACTGGTCGGGTCAGAACCGGAAAATTCGAATTCGTCTACGTTTGACGGTTGCGCGAAGCGGCGACATTGTTTTTCCCGGATTATTTGTTCTTACATTACTTGGAACCTAATGGTCTTGATACTCCGAAGCAAAACAACAACATGATTTGAATTGTTCTCTAAATCATGTGCCGCTATATATTGTAACCTGTTAACCTCAGTGTTATACTAACTTAACCACCTCTATTATCCTAATAGAAATGAGGGAACAAACAATCACCAAGGAAGAATTTTGGACATTCATCGCAGTTATTATAAATATGGGGACGATGCCAGTGGCCCATATACAAGAATACAAGAATATTGGTCAAGGCACCAAGCAAGCCACATTCCATTTTATTCCGAAACATTCACAAGAGATAGACTTACGCAAATTTTCCGGATGCTACATGTGAAAATAGTTTCAGCACAAGATGCTAACTCTACAACACGTTTGCAGCTAATAAGTGGTTATCTTGATTATATAAACTCCAAATTTTTGAACTATTTTATAACGAGCGAGTAAATTTCCGTCGACGAGTTTGATGCAAAATTCAAAGGTCGAATTTCGTTTATCACGTACAAGCCGAAAAAACCCAACAAAACGGGGTATGAAGCTATACATTAGCAGATTCTAATACTTGCTACGTTATCAGAAACTACAGTTGTTATTTTACTTTTCAATTACCAATTCCGAAATACAGCCTCTAAACTATCCGCACTTACTTTGCAGAGAGAATATTTATATGTCGGGTTTACATTCGAATCAGGGTTAGGGGCGTGAAACGAGTCTTCGTTTGGGTTACACGTGTCGTTATGCAATACAGAAGACTTCGACTAGTGCAAATACGATTATCATAGGACTGGACAAGTAACCGTGGTAATTAGATACTCGAGAGACTAATGACAGTGATCTTAGGTTCAATAACGAATCCGCGGTCGACGGGATGATAGATGAACGTGCTCGCAAAATCTAAGTCGGACGCGTAATATTCACTGGTCGTAGGGGGTTACTCTTTTCGTCGATGAGATCGCGAGATAGAATGACTTTCCCGTCCCGATGATGCCACAGAAGAAAACTATACGGGGTGTGTCTAAGGACACGAGATCATCGGATTCGTCGAGAGAAGCCTTCGTTCAGAAGGTAAGGGAAATTGACGTTGCTGCTAATTGGTCAATCTCCATATCGGTGGTAGAAAAGATGCCAGCCGCCCTCGAGGGAAAGTTGCTAGTGGGAGACGCCGCTCGTTGAAAAATAGGTTTCCCCCTATCTTCCCGTAGTTGGGACAAAGACTGTTTGTCTGTTTGAAGGACTTTAGTTAGATAATCTTAAGATTTATAACGGGCCCTCGGGCTAGCTGAACATGTACTGCGGAGACGCATCGACATCTGGCAATCATCTTACTCGAAGAATAGGGTCTGCGTGTGGCGAGCCACGGGACAGGAACCGTTGGAACGTTTACTGTCGAGTGTTACAACTATTTCCTTTTTAAGGAGAGCTATAGAATTATACCATGCCTTTGTTAGACAAAGCGTTCATCCCGTGACCTCGGCTACGTTCGGCGACTGGCTGTCGCCTCGATCCCAAGCTCACTATCACAAATTTCGAATAAATACAATCGGACCGAAGGACGACAATTGTTTAATTACGCCTACGATAGAATCTAAATTACGGTGTTAAGGGATTTTCCCGAAGTTCTAAAGGGATGGCTCCGATGTCCTTTCATCTCCGACACGGCCATCCTCACTATCACACGTCCTCGTGTGTAACTAAAATATTGCGTTTTTCCAACATTAGACTCGACGTAACTGATATTATTTACCGTTCAACTAAATGTTCCAAATAAGTCAAGGGTCCAGTTTGACAACAAAATTCTGTGCAGAGGTTTGACAAGCAAGGAAATGAAAGAGAACTAAAATTAGTAGCGTTATAATTTGTCTTCAAAGTGCCAGTTGCATTCTGTGAGTTATCAGTCAGTACGTAATGACGCAACGGATCATTTTTTATTTCGTACACGGGCGGTTCTGAGTTTTTTGGATCATATTACTACGTTGTGTGTATGAAGGCGCAGGGAGTCACTGTTGACGTACTAAGGCGCAAGAAGTCATAATTGACGTGCTAAGGCGCAAGAAGTCACAATTGACGTATTAAGGCGCAGGAAGTCATAATTGACGTGCTAAGGCGCAAGAAGTCATAATAGGTGTGCCCCAATGAGGCATTAATGATCCTCTGAGTTTCGTGCACTTGCATCGTTATTGCCACCGTCGCCGTTGTCACGTCGATTCGGGGTAATTTCACGTTCCGCAAGTAAGGTGAGAGATTCGTACTTCAATTATGAACGTTATTACAAAATTTATTAGAAACTGACAGAGTAACGATACAGAATGTTTTTATAGAACCGAATAGAATCGAGTACTGACTTGGGAGGTATTTTTATATCAAGAATTTGGTTCCTGTGGAGGGGTTATAGCTGGATGCCGGATGCATAGGGATTCCGTTACTGCTTAGTTACTGTTTCGATGGCTAAAGTATGTGAGATATAATTACGCTTTCGCTGCATTCCAACGGTCGCCTTGACATTCCCCCCTCTTTAGCTTCGCTTTGCTCCGCTAAAGCGTAAGGCTCTGGTGGGGCTTCTAAGTTGAATGATCCCCTCATCTCCGTCTTCGATGATATTTTCGAAGGTGACCGTCCTTGGTACTGTTGATGTTTGATCGATCCTGTTTACGCGAGCGGTAGGGCAGAGTATTTTGATACATACATTTTTAGGAAGTGATCGGCGTAGACATTCGAAAAGTTTACATTTGTACATTACATATATTGTTCCTAATCCTAGGGCTACGATTCCTAATATTTGTAGTGTGGATATACCATATTCCTTCAGTGAATTTATGCGTCGTTCAAATTGAAGGGTACTGATTTGTGTTTGTAATGTATCGAGGTTGGCTTTATATCGGTTAAAATTGTGAGTTACCTTTGGAGCTGTTTCTAATATTTTCTCTAATATTGGAACATCTGTTTCTTCGAAGCTGTATATACTATTCTTAAATTTGGTTTCATAAGAGATATTTTTTACGCGATCCTCCTATTTTCATGACATTATGATCGTATGTGATTATGCACCCGGTTTTACTGCTAATTAAGCTTGGTTGTCTAATTTCTAGGATTTTATGTGTTTTACATAACGCGTCGATTTGTACATTTTTCGCAGGAATAATAATATAATGGTTTTCCGTCTGCAAAGGTACGAACGTCAATTCTTCCAGCTTGAAGACAGCAGTCGGGCAAGTTTTGACTGTCTGTCGATTATTAATTAATTCTGATCTGCATTCAGGTGAATTGATTCTATTGTGACTCGGTTGAGTTCTTTTTACAAATGTGGATGATTGCTGTTCGTTTACAATATTTATTTAAGTAGTGACTATCGGCAAAGGTGTATTGTTCTGAGTCGGTTAGTATCAAGTCAGTTTCTATTACAGGCGCAATGAATACAGAGTTTTGTTTAGAAGGTATCGGATAAATTTTAGTTATTTTCCATTCGTTGTTTTCCAAAAGCGGCACAGTTATTGTATATATAAGTTTGTTATCTCTTATCCATACCTTTAGTTTACTTAGATCTAGAATTAGTTGAAAGTTTTGAACTGAAGGTTCGATATGGTTAGTCATAAAATTTTGTCTCGTTATTTGGTCAAGTGTTTTTAAGAATTGTTCAGGTTCTATAACTTGTGGGTTTATGATTCCTTGTTTTCCTAACATGACAGTGTTAAAAATTTCGTCGATGTTAATATGGAGTTCTGATATGGTAGATTCAGTTTGAATTAGTAGGGAGACTAATATTTCGTTTTTTTCATTGTGGTTTTCAATCTTGTGTATATTGTTGGCTAAGTTTTCAAGTTGATTTGTTTTGGTGTCGTCTAGCACGCGTCTGATGAGTGCGGTTTGGTTACTAAGGATTGTTTTTATTTTGTTGTTGGAATCAAATAATATATCGATGTTTTTGTTAATGACTTCTAGATCTTTTTCGTCGAGAGTTCCGAATAAAGTTTTGGATACTGAGCCTATGACATTGAGCAATCCGCGTTTGTTTCTATAACGCAATAATAATTTGAGTTGCCGAGTCAGGTTTTGAAGATTTCTATACTTAAATTTTAGGCTGCTTATTTCTGGTATGTAAGCGCAAGGTGGTTTACATTGACGGTCTATTAAATCTATTACGCGTTGTAATCTATTAACTTGGTCAATTGGATCGTTAAGGCCTACTACAAGGGTGATGTCTATTTGTTCATTGTACAGATAACAATCGTCGATGTGTTCCAAAAACATGTTGGCGTAATTTAATGGTTTTACTACTAGATCGCTTCTAATGTACTCGAGTGTTATGATGATCCATATTATGGTCTTCTTCCTGAAAGGTAGGGTTTTAGCCTGTTACCGTGGATTCTTTGCGTGTGACCATTGGAATATTCGATAAGATAGGTGGGTGGATTGGATGAGAGGATTTCTGCAGGTCCTAGCCATTCGTGGTCTAGTTTGTTAGTTTTGTGATCGTTATGTACCCATACTTTATCTTTAACTCGGAATATCGTCTGTGTTTTAATAATTTTTCGTACTTGATCTCTTTGATATCGCTTTTTGTTAGATTCGGTAATTCGTCTTGTTTTAGCTATATAGGCGTTATGTCGATTTTTCCAGAGGTTAAACAATTGTTCTCTAGTTAGGCTAGGAGTGGTTGATATTGAGGATGGCATGTTAGCTTGTCGTCCAAATGTTAATTCGAATGGGGTATGTCCGGTCGTCTCGTGTACTGAAGTATTATATCCCATGCATATTAATTTTAAGTTTTCATCCCAGTCGTTCTGTCGGTCGGTCGTACAAGTTCGAATAAGGTCCTTTACTACAGCATGCGTTCGTTCAAGGGATCCGTTAGATTGTGGATGGAAAGAAGTGGTTTTTATATGTCGGATTTTGAAAGCCTTTTCAAATGTGTCCATCAATTTACATACGAAATTTCGTCCCATGTCCGTGAGAATACTTTTTGGTGCGGAAAATATATACACATAGTGATCCAAAAGTTCGTTAATGATTGAGTTGGCTGTTTGGTCTTTTAAGGGTATGAGGATGAGATATTTGGTTAATTGATCTTGGATAGACAGAATAAACTGATTGCCCCGTTTGGTTTTGGTGAGAGGTCCGAATATGTCCATTGCGATTTTGTCATTAGGATTAAGGGGTGTGTCAGTTATTATAGGTTGTTCTTTGGCCCTGATACGATTTAGCTTTTCTTGTTGGCAGGTTTCGCAGTTTTGTATGAATTCTGTAACGTCTTGTTCTAGGTTTGTCCAGTGATGGTGCTCTTGTATTCGTTTCACGGTGCGGTGTATACCTAAGTGTCCTACTATTTCGTTATGATTTTCGCGTAGTATCGTTTGTTTTTGTTCGTTATCGTAGTCTACTGGCGGATCTTGTCCAAATATTAATTTAATTTGAGGGAATCTAGTGGTTAGAAACCTTAGCATGAGTTGAATATTTACCTTTTCTAACGTACTGAAGCTATTGTCGTTTATTCCTATTTGTAAGTGTCCGGTTCGGTGTTTAATAAAGTGTTTGGTTAATTGACGCAACCAATGCTGTTCGTTAAAGTCTCCTAGTTCAGTCTTTGTAATTTGTTTAAAGTGTGGTCTGTTAGGTTTTTGAGTTATCGGAGCTGGGGTGATATTGATTTTCCAGTCTATATACTCGTCCTAATAGTCCGGGTTTTCTACATTGGGTTGGAGTTCTTCATTAGTGATAGGATACAATCGAGATAGAGCGTCTGCAGCCGTATTTTCTTTTCCTTTTTTGTATTCGATTTCATAATCGTACTCCTCGAGTCTTAGACGCCATCGCATAAGTCTCGATGAGGGATCTTCAACATTCTTTAACCATTTCAAGGCTTGATGATCACTTTGAATTTTAAATTTTCTACCAAGTAGGTATTGTCTTAGTCTTTTGACTGACCATACTATTGCTAATAACTCTTTCTCGGTCGTGGAATAATTTTTTTCAGGAGGGTTCAAAGTTCGGGATATGTAACAGCATGGATGTCCGTCTTGGAAGAGTATTGCTCCTAACCCTTCGTTACTTGCGTCTGTTGTTAATGTGAATGTTTTGTCGAAGTCTGGATATTGTAGTACAGGGGCTTCGCAGAGTTTTTGTTTTAGTGTGTCAAATGCAAGTTGTTGTTTATCGGTCCAATGGAATGGAGTGTCCTTTTTTGTGAGATCTGTCAGTGGTTTCGCGATTTTAGAAAAATTACGTATAAATTTTCTATAATATCCAACGAGTCCTAAGAATGATTTTATGTGGGTTGCGGTTTTTGGCGTTTTAAAGTCTTTCACGGCTTGAATCTTTTTGGGATTAGGTTTTACTCCCTCTTTTGTTACTACGTGTCCTAGGTATTCCAATTCTGGTTTCAAAAATTCGCATTTGTCCGGTTGTAATTTTAATCCTAAATTTTGTAGTCTGTCTAGTATAATGGCTAGATTTCGGTTATGTTCTTGGATGGTGCTCCCGAATATTATAATATCATCTAGGTATACAAAACAGTTATTTCCTATTAACCCTCGTAGCGCGGTATCCATCATACGTTGAAACGTCGCCGGTGCGTTTTTTAGACCGAAGGGCATGCGATTATAGTGGAAGTGACCCTGTGGGGTTGAGAATGCAGTATATTTTTTGGAATTTTGCTCCATAGGTATCTGGTGAAATCCTGACGAGAGGTCTAGGGCTGAGAAAAATTTAGCTTTGCCTAAGTGATCGAGTATTTCGTCCGAATTTGGTAAAGGATATGCGTCTTGGTCTGTTTGCTCGTTTAATTTTCTAAAATCTATAACGATTCTCCATTTTTGTTTGCCTGATGCGTCTAATTTCTTTGGAACTACCCAAATTGGTGCGTTATATGGACTGTCCGATGGTTCTATGATTTGTTTGTCTAACATGTCGTTGATTTGAGTCTCGATTTTTTTTTTATGACATTCGGGCGGTCTATAAGATTTGATGTTTATAGGTTTGTCTGTCTTGAGTGTGATTGTATGTTCTGTCAAGTTCGTACATGGTAATGAGTCTGTTTCCATATTAAAAACATCTAAGTAATTGATGAGGATTTTCTCAAGGGGTTCTCGAAGTTCTGGATCAATATGTTTGGTACGTATTATTTGTGCGAATTTATTAATTTGGCTTAGTTTATCGGGTTTCTCTATTTCGTTTTGTAATGTGACAGATTTGCTTACCAGTGTTGATGAAACATACTGCTGTGGGCTTTCCTTCGATGTATTGGTTTGAAATTAAAGTTTCGCCTGGTTTTATCTCGCTATCGGTTTTCTGGAATGGTAATATAATTTCGTCTAAGGTTAGTTTATTGTTAGTGACGCTGTATTGGTACTTTGTAAGGAATGGGAGTCCGATTATTCCATCTTCGATTAGAGGAAAGTTGTTAGGGACTACGTGGAATTGATGATTTTTCTTAAGCATGGTTAAATTGCAAATTTTGTTAGTGGTATGTTTGTCATTTCCCATTAGGAAGGTCTTTGGGTTAGAGGTTTGGACGTTTAGTGAGGCTTTTTCTTTTATAAGGTTGATTCCTGCTCCGGTATCGATGAGGAATCTGGCTCTTCCTCCGTCTCTTCGTTGCAGTACGATTGATAGTAATCTTCCAGTGGTAGTGCAGTTGACTCGAGGTAAGCTTCCTCTGGGTTCTCCGTTGTTTGGTTTTACTCGAGGTGGAATCTTTCCTTGGTTGGCGAATGGAAAATTTCGAGAGTAGCAGTTTTCGGCTGTGTGTCCAGTTCGTAAACACTTTGGACACTTCGGTTTCATGCGGTCGTCTAATGGTCGGCTAGGTAGCTGAGCAAAAGATTGTGGTTGTGGATCGGTAGTAGTTCGCTTGGATACTAGTGTAGTGTTGTGAGATTGATTTTTTTTGGCGGTTGGCGACACGATTTGCTTCTCGTAACCATTGTTCTCTATCAGCTGCTAGTTGTTGGGCAAGGTTCAGGTTCTTTGGATCGCTAGATACTACCATCTGTCCTATCTCGTATCGTAAGTTGAGCAAATAGGTTTTAAGTGCTTCGCGTTCTTCAATATCTATAGCTACGCGTCGTTCTGTTGGTGTGCGGTTTTCGTTTTGAACTGCGTAATTTAATTCGTTTAGCTGTTGTCGGAATCTGGAGTTGAAAGATTGTACACTTTCTGTTGCCCCTTGTTTTAAATTCTTTAATTTGTCCCTACAATTGCTAATAGTTGTTGGTGTTAATACGTGTTGTCTTAAGCATGAATATAAGTCTTCGAACGAGTTGATTTTTAGATATCGTATGTTTCGTTTCGCGTTGTCGGTAATCCTTTCGATCAGTATGAGATCTAATAATAACTCTCTGTCACTTGCCTTGCACCTAGCTCTTGCTTTGCGGACCGATAAAATGAAATCTTCAACGCCTACGTCATCTCGACCCCGTAGTGTCTCGACAGTTCGTATGGCCTTATCTGCTTCGAGCCCTTGATCTTCATTGTAGTTGTTTCTTGGTTTAGTCGCGGCGCGGTTAGATGCGGTTCGCGGTTTTTGTGAAGCGTTCGGTCCGTCGGTTTCGTCATCCGTTACGTTATCAGCAGCGGTTTCTAAATGGGTGTTCATTAGCGACTGGTCGGTCTCGGTATCGTATTTTATTTCCATGGTTTTTACAAGATCGCGTATTTCTTTCGAGCGGTTTCTATCACTAGTTTCCGCGAATTCCTTTATGTTTTTAATGTTCTGATCGGTGCTATTTCTAAAGCTCTTAAACTCGTGAGTTAGGCTTTCAAATTGTTCGATCAGGGTAGCGATTAGTTCGTTTTGTTTAGCGGTACTCTTGTCAGTTGGGTTCATGCTGAGAAATACGACACTTTCGGCGGAAGAAGAGTCACTATCTTCAGAACGTATTTCGGGTTTACGGTTTCGATAATGTACGAAAGCCAGCTTACCGAGATTCTTTGTAGATCCTTCTTTTGATCAAGGAGGTGACCGTGGTCCTTCGCTGTAGAATTCCGTAGAGTTCCCGTTGAAGTTTCCTCTTGATGCGATGAATGGATCCTGGCAGGATCGCCAATTTGTCACGTCGATTCGGGGTAATTTCACGTTCCGCAAGTAAGGTGAGAGATTCGTACTTCAATTATGAACGTTATTACAAAATTTATTAGAAACTGACAGAGTAACGATACAGAATGTTTTTATAGAACCGAATAGAATCGAGTACTGACTTGGGAGGTATTTTTATATCAAGAATTTGGTTCCTGTGGAGGGGTTATAGCTGGATGCCGGATGCATAGGAATTCCGTTACTGCTTAGTTACTGTTTCGATGGCTAAAGTATGTGAGATATAATTACGCTTTCGCTGCATTCCAACGGTCGCCTTGACAACGTCAACGCTGAAGCGGTAAATTATCAAAAACAGTAAAATAAGGTCAAAACGTAAAGTTTCCTGGGAAGAGCTGGGGAAAAAACGACGAATTAAAAGAGTTAAGGAGTAAAAAATATCTAATAGAGCCCTGGCTAATAGTACTTAACGAAATATCTCCTTAGAAATATTAATTTAATGTCTTAGAAAATTACTCACAGTAATCAACAGCAATTTAACAAGAGACTTGATTAATTGTTTAACATTTAACACTTTTTCCAGGTTCTAAATGAAATAATTAAAAGTTAACTTTTAGATAATTACATTTTATTATAGTATATGTACCATAGCTGAATGTTCTTACAACATCCATTAAAAACGAACAATCAATTCAATTGCATAGGAAATTGCATATACATGAATTGTATGATAAAACTTACAAATAAATTTTCGGTTATCCAAAAAGAAAACGAATTTCTCGCTCATCAAAGTGCAACTAAATCTATTCAAGACCAATTATAATTATTTTTAGACGTTGCACTCGTGTCAATATCTCCGGGTCTGAAACAGAATTTCTCTGCTACATATCTGTTCCGTCATATAATACACAAATCGCTAACTAACTGCACTGTATTTATCTCTAATTGAATCTGTGTTGCATTTACATTAGCGATTGAGTTGCGAGAATTTCAAAGCTTACTGTTTGGCAACATTCGCGCCACTATAATCGTTACTTCAATTTTGCCCTTTGACCCCAAATTTCACGTGGCTAAATGTGATCTTTGCCACAGTTATTTCTAAGCATAGATACGTTCTACTATCTTTAATGAAACTAATTGCAACATTCTTACTTTTAGATATTTTTTCTACGAACATATGCTTTACATCTGCAGAAATATATCTTAACATACCGAATTTTACCGAAAAGTTAATTATCAATATCAATATCCTTTCTCGTTTTGATATGTCTCAGTTCCCTTATTTTTTCTTAACTGCGTCTTGTGTCTTTATACTCACTGACTCTTCGATCGAGAAACACTCACTACAATTTCTTCTTAGACTAAACATTTATTGTCTATGGCAAAGCCCGGCATAACAAACGTTTTGGCTGCATTAAACGTTACAAGGAGTCGTTATGAAACCTGTACTCTAAACTCTAAACGAATCACCGGTATGCAACAGAAACTCTGAGATACGTATCGCGTCATTTTAGTTAACAACCGAAGATTAACGATTTGTTCTACCCAGCAGCATCCGGCTGGCCACAGTGAATGGTCTCAGGCATTTGTCCTTTCACCGAATCTAAAAATAAAATAAAAGGAGATGCACGAGTACAAGCTATTCCATCCAAGTTTGATCTGCAGCGGCACATGAGTCAGAGGACAATTCAAATCATGTTGTTGTTTTGCCTCGGAGTATCAAGATCGTTAGGACACACGTAATATAAGAATAAATAGACTTCGGGGAAAAACAATGCTGCCGCTACGTGCAACCATCGAACAAAGACGGATTCGAATTTTTCGGCTCTCCCCCAACCAGTATAAATAAACGGACACGATCGCGAGCGAAGCAATAATTATATGAGTTATACGAGTTATACCAGTTATCGATTAATATCTACGAGTTATCTGCGAGCGATTATACACTGTCTTTGCGAATGCGTTTGTACCAGCGACTTTGGACATTATCTATATTTATTTATAATTTATTTAATTCATTTCAAATATATTTGACAGGTTGCAACAGCAAGTTCTCGTTTGTACCAGCGACTTTGGACATTATCTATATTTATTTATAATTTATTTAATTCATTTCAAATATATTTGACAGGTTGCAACAGTAAGTTCTCGTTGCCGTTTCATCAATCCTCTACAATTCCGCCACAAATTGGTGACATCCGACGTGATTTGGAACGAAGAAATGGCAACCGCTAACGAAGATAGCAAAGTCACAGCTAGTGTAGCAATCACTATGTCTCCTCTGCTACCTTTAAACATCACCGTGTGGTTCGCCTTCTTAAAGACGCAACTTCGCGCGGCGGACATCTCGTCCGACAAGATAAGATTCGCGACTCTTGGAAAATGTCTCGACGATCGACTTCTACAACAAATTGAGGGCCTCATGACGGATCCTACAACCACGGGACGATACGCGGAGTTAGAAGGCTAACTTATTCGCATTCTAACGGATACAGACAGTGCAAGGTTGAAGAAGTTGGTGGAAAGCGAAGAGATGGGGGATGGGAAGTCATCTGAATTTTATCACCACCTGAGAAAACTCGCTAACCCCTCCACGCCGGACGATTTCATCCTCACGGTGTGGAGGAATCGACTATCCGTTCGCATCAGGCGTATCCTGACCGCAGTAGATGACACGAACCCGGAAAAATTAATGCGGTCAGCGGACCTGATAGCAGAGGAATTTGAAGAGGAACTTGCCGGATAACGACAGTAATTGATCCACCAGCGCAAAACGTAGCAACGAAAAATGGCTCGCTCCCTTCAACGCGTTCACCGACCAAATAAACCAAGTGAGAGCCCAGGTGAGCGCGCTGAGTTTCAATCATCGTCCTCGTCAGCGGTCAAGATCGAGAAGTCGAAGTAGATCGAGGTCGCGAGAAAGATCGTGCGACTCCGGCCTATGTTACTATCATCGGACATTCCGGGACCGAGCAAAAAAATGTCGGTCCCCTTGCAGATGGACGATAGCTTGGGAACCCGTCGTATCTTCGTGACAGACAAGAGGACGAAAATCTCATTTTTAGTGGACACCGGTGCCGACACATGCGTGTATCCTCGTAACAAGATACGTGGATCCGCGAACATGAGCGACTATGAATTGTTTGCGGCCAACGGAACGGGGATTGCGACGGTTAGGTTGGGGTTAGGATGGTACCATTACCGTGTCCCTCAACCTATCACTACGTCGATCTTTCAAGTGACGTTTTGTCGCTGCCGATGTGCAAACGCCCATCATCGGTTTCGTCTTCCTGAGTCATTATGAGTTGCTCGTAGACCCACGAAACAAACGTCTCCTTAATACGATTACATAACTGTCGACAAAGGGATTCGCCGCCACCGCCGACGTAGCGTCAATCAAGACCATCGACGGAGAATCATCGTATCCCAATCTACTGACGGAATTCCCTGATTTGACGAGACCGCCCGTTTTCCGGAGAAGTTTTCTACGACACGGTGTGCAACTCCATATCAGGACGACGCGGGGACCTAACCCCCGTCACGCCAAACTACGCCGCCTCGTCCCCGACCGACTTAAGCTGGCGAAGGCGAAATTCGAAGTCATGATAGAGCAAGGCGTGATGCAGCCATCGAGAGGCCCATGGGCATCACCCTTGCACATCGTTCCAAAGAAGGACGGATGGATTCGACCTTGTGGTGACTATCGAGCCCGCAGCACTCCGGATAGATACACACTGCCGTACATAGAGGACTTCGCGCAGAATCTGTATGGTAGGCGTATCTTTTCTAAAATCGATCTCGTTGACGCTTACCATCAAATTCCAATCGCGCCGGAGGACGTAGAAAAAACCGCGATCACAACATCTTTTGGCATTTTCGAAGCGACCAACATGACGTCAGAGAAACGTGTCAGAGATTCGAGGACGAAATCACGAGAGGCTTTGATTTCATCTACGCATACATAGACGAGTTTTTAATCGCATCCGAAAACGAAGAACAACACCACGAACACTTGCGGATTTTGTTTAAACGCCTTAACGAGTACGGGGTCGTAATAAATATCGCGAAATGTGAATTCGGTGTGAGCGAAATAAAATTCCTCGCCACTCCCGTAATGTCCGATGACATCATTCTTACCATCTGGGAAGGCCGGCTGCCGGTTCACGTCCAGCATATTCTGGCCGCCGTGCAGGATATGAGGCCCGAAATGCAGACCCGGATCGCCGGCAGCATTCTCGAAATACACCCGGACCCAGGACAGGTTGTCGCGGTCAGCACAGACCGAATGACTGCGGTAACTAATCCATCTGTACAAAACGTCGGAGCTAGCGATTCTACCGCTGCCGCCATCAGCGCGTTGAGAGAGCAGATGATCCAGATGCAAGCGCAAATGAACGTGCTGTGCATGGATAACCGTCGACGACCGCGACCACGATCACGCTCTCGTACGAGATATCGCCGCCGTTCGAGATCCTGAAACACGCTGCGACAAGATGGTATAGTTTTTACCACGCTACGTTTCGGGAACGCGCGAGAAAATGCAACTCACCATGCAACTGGAAGTCGGGAAACGGGGCCAGCCGTCCGTAAACGCGGCAAATGACGACGGCTTGATGTCCCGCCGCATTTATGCATTCGACAAAAACACGCGCATCTCGTATCTGGCAGACACCGGCACCGACATTTGCGTCTACCAGCGCAGCAAAATCCGAGGACATGCGAGATAAAGCGAGTACGAGTTGTTCACGGCTAACGGGACACGAATCGCAACGGACGAGACTGTCGCGGTCCATCTTAACTTGTCCCTACGGCGTGCCTTTAAGTGGCATTTTACTGTGGCCGACGTCCAAACACCTATTATCCGTATGGATTTTCTAAGTCCCTACGGGTTGCTCGTGGACCCACGTAATAAAAGACTTCTCGATACAACGACCCAGTTACCTTCGAAAGGATACGCGGCCACGGACAACGTTTCATTTATAAAAACCATCTGCGGTGATTCAGTGTATCATCAACTACTGGCGGAATTTCCCGGCGTCACTCGCCCGCCGAATTACGGGAACATCACATCGAAACCACCAGCCCCGCCAGTTTACAAAAAACCCCGCCGCCTCGCACCGGATCGGCTCAAGCAGGTGAAAGCTGAATTTGAACTCATGATTGAGCAAGGTGTGATGCGACCATCGAAAAGCCCCTGGGCATCACCTCTGCACGTCGTGCCAAAAAGGTACGGAAACCTGCGACCATGCGGCGACTATCGTGCGTTAAACGCTCGCATGATACCTGATAGGTGGTACACGCCACCACACATAAAGGACTTCGCCCACTATCTACACGGTAAGCGCATATTCTCAAAAATAGATCTCTGTTACGACGCGTAACACTCTACCTGGACCAGGTCATACAGCGCGGGCCGGACGGACACCAGACGTCCGCTCATCTAACGGTACACCCTTAATAGCCTTAAGTACCCGTCCTAAATCCCAATAATTTACCTGCTCAGGCACCTCAGACCGAACAAACATCGTTTGCTAACTTACCTTCAAAGGACTATTGTTTACCACGGCCGGGCACGGAAAAGTTGGGATTTCTCACGGACGATGCTTCCTAATAGCAACTTTATATCGGTGGCAATTAAGAACCTTCCAAAGTCCAACAACCTTCGTTTTCCTAGTTCACAACTAATCCTATTTCCCTCACTCTCTTAGGCAAATTCATCACCAACAAATCGGATGGTCCCGTGCATTAGCGACACCCATCCTTAGCTTTCCTCCGCTACAGCATCGTCACCGAACAGGACTGATTCTTCATCCTTCGTACAGTCAACATCCTTAGACCGGGATACACCCGTAGATCAGTCACTCATTCATTTTATACATACGCACCAGCGTAACTGTCTTATTTACAAGTTGTTAGAATAAACGTTGTTATAACTTACTACACCGTGTTACATTCAATTAACCACCTCTGTTATCTTAACCGAAACAGGGGAACGACTATTTCGCGGCGTCGATTAACCGAATCGTAGCGAGAATTTACGCCTCTCGCTGACGTGTATTCCTAGCGACCGCGTCTCTCCGCGAACGGTCGCAACAATCTCGTTCGCGCTTACCACCAAATTCCAATTGCGCCGGAAGACGCGGAAAAAACGGCAATTACAACACCGTTCGAAATTTTCGAAGCGACCAATACGATGTTTAAAACGCCGTGCAAACGTGCCAGTGATTCGTCGACGAAATCACCCGCGGTCTCGATTTCGTCTACGCGTACATAAACGACTTCCTTATCGCTTCGGAAGACGAAAACTAACATCGCGAACATCTGTAAACATTATTCAACCACCTCAATGATTACGGTGTGGTCATTAATCCCTCGAAATGCGGATACACCGTGAACGCCGAAGGAATCAAGCCGCCGACTGAACGTGTCGAAGCGATAATCAGAATCCCGAAGCCCACGGACGTTAAACAATTACGCAGGTACTTCGGTATGATTAACTTCTACCGACGTTTCATATTGGGGGACACAAAAATTTTTGCAACTGTTTCACGACCTGTTAAAAGGCGCGGAAAAGGGTAACACGCTCATCGAGTGATCCAAACACGCGGAAGACAGTTTCGAAGAATCAAACCGTGCCCTCGTGGACGCCACGATGCTAGTGTAACGACCACCCAAGAAGCAGGTGTAATGACCACCCAAGAGGCAGGCATTCCGCTGACATCGGATATGTCGATAACACCTTTTTTTTTTTTTTTTTTTTTCGTGGAGAAATCCTCATGGACACTCGCCGAAGCGAGTAGTGTCGGACTCTTACCGACTAAAACTCCACGGTGGCCTCCTGACGTGTTGGGGCGCCTCGAGTTCCCTGAGGATTTCCATCGGCGACGCCCCCGTCTAGTCTTCAAGACTCTTCCTTTATATGTTATTTTCTTGTTAGTGACCGCCAGAGGGACCACTCCTCTGGCGTCCTTCCTCATCTGTTGTTGTTGTTATTGTCCGTTTCTGCGTTGTCCCTTCTTCCTCTAGCTGTTCTTGATGGGTGTCGGGTTCTTATCCTGTCCCTCTCCGCCCACTCCTTCGCCAGCATAACTCGCTCGCAGAAGTCGCGGACGGCGGCAGCTCTACGTCCACCCTCAAGAACAGCTTCCACAATGTTTCCTGGGTTAAGTTGTTCTCCTGTTTCAGCCCTTAGTAAGGATCTTGGTAGCTCCCACGCCGGGCAGACCTCCAGCGTGTGTTGCGCCGTGTCCTCCTCCGTCCCGCAGTGGTGACAAAGGGACGTATTTTCCTTTCCTATTTTCTTCAGGTATTCCCCAAACACCCCGTGACCGGTAAGCATCTGGGTCAACCTGAAGGTAAGTGGAGCTCCTCTCTTCTGTCTCCACCTCTCCCAATGGGAAGCACGGCGCACGCTGCCCGGTGTGGTCTCTCCCGGACTTCCTGACGCACCTCCGTTTCCCACTGTCTCCATAGACGATCCTGGACCTCATCCAAGTCAGTATGTTGTTCCACCTCATCGGGTTCCTGCAGGGTTCTCTTCCTATGTTCGTACCTTCCTTTGAGCGCTAATGCTTGAAGCTCAAAGGGGGGGGGACGCTGCTAGAACGGTGGCTGATGTATATGACACCGTTCTATAGCCCCTGATGATCCTAATCGCTGTTCTCCTGTGTAGGCTTCTCAGGAGGGTCTTGCATCGGTTACTCCTGTTAAGATCTTCTGCCCACACAGGAGCGCCGTATAGGACCCGAGAACGCACCACTCCTTCGTACAGTCGACGCACTCCTGTACTTCCTCCTCCCAGGTTCGGCAGTAATCCGCAGAGGGCGTTAGCTGACCTTGCGACCTTCGGCACTAGTTGTTGGAAGTGTGGCTCGAAGGTCCATTGCTCGTCGATGGTGAGTCCCAAATATTTTATGGTCTTCCTCACCATCACTCTGCCTTCCCCTACGTCTATACCCAACTCTGGGGGAGGAGGGCCTCTTCTTCTCGCGTCGTAAAACCCGATCATCTCTGACTTGGCCGGTGACACGTGTAGGTCCAATTTTCTTATTTCTCTCATCACACATGCCACCGCGTCCTCGGTCAGGTTGGCAGTCTCATGCCACCATCGATCCCCGGCAATTACCATGGTGTCGTCCGCATAGCAGAACACATCCGTATTATGCGGCCTTGGGCTTCTTAACACCCTATCGTAAGCAGTGATCCAGAGGATTGGTCCCAGTACTGATCCCTGTGGGACTCCTCTTTCCACTCTTTTCTTTTCACTTCCCCTTTTGCTGTTATAGCCTACCCACCTGTCACTGAGGTAGGCTTGGATCACTCCTACTAGCTGTTTTGGGGTATTCCTCTCCCGCAACGACTCCATGATCCTGTACCAAGGGATCGTATTGAACGCGTTGGTGATGTCCAACGAGACTGCCAATGCCACTCCCTGGCCGGACGTGAGGTCCGTCGCTCTTCTCCTCAATTCTCCGATTGCATCTACGGTGCACCGGTTCCGGCGGAATCCGTACTGCCGGTCGTGCCAGCCAGACTCCCTCCTCATGTGTCTCTCTAGACGAGCAGCAATTACTCTTTCTAATAACTTGCCTGCTTCATCTAGGAGACAGATAGGTCTGTATCCGGATGGCGAGTCTGGGGGTCTGCCTTCCTTCCTCAGGAGCACCAGCCTTGCCATCTTCCACTTCCTGGGATACTTCCCTTCAGCAAGGCACCTGTTGTAGAGGTATCGCAGGCGCGGGGGCCATCAGGTGGAAAGTTAAGGCCCATATCCGTCCTGGAATTCCATCAGGTCCCGGAGCTACGTTTCGAGAGGCCATTTTCTTGACCGCCTCTCGAAGCTCTTCTTCAGTGATTTCCCCTTCCTCTTCTATTTCTATTTCTGACTCCTCTTCCCTCCCGTCCAAGGAAGGCGATGGAGATGTTATTCGCTCTTCCTCTTCCGGGAAGGAGAGGGACGGGAAACATTCCTTGTCTATTACCCCTGTTTCCTGTCTGGGGAATAGACTTTCTATCACTTTATCAAGTAGCTCCGGTTCCATGCTCTCGGTTAATGGGGGGGCCGCCGCTCGCATCTTCTTTGTTACTATTTTGTACGGCCTTCCCCATGGGTCCGCATCAACCGACCGCACTAATTCCTTCCAGGACTGCTCCTTTGAGGATTTGATCTTCCGCTTCAGCTCCCATTTTAATTGGCTGTAATTGGCGTGAAGCCTGGAGATCTCCTCCTCATCCCTTGCTCGCCTGCGCCTTTGTGCTCTGGTGTACTCCCTCCTGGCTCTGCAGCACTCCTCTCTGGCTTTGGCAATGTCCGGATTCCACCAATACACCGGCCTTTTCCCTCCGTTCTTGTTGGAGACACGTGGCATCGATGCGTCACATATCCTCTTCATATCCTTAATTAGTTCTTCTGCTTCCTCGTCCACAGTCTTCTGGGCCGTGACGTCACGGGCATCCCAGCTCCAGGCCAGTCCAACGGCTGCTGCTTCTAGCATGTCTCTGTCCAGATCTTTTAGACTCCATCTATGCTGGGTCGGCTTCGATCTTCCTTTTCGGGCCTTGTTCTTGTGCTGGTGACGTTGTTCCACCTCCATGCACACATAGAGGTGGTCGGACAGCGTCTCTGCCTCCTCCACTACCCTCCAGTTCTTGATTCGAGGGTGTAGTCCCGGTGTGGCCCATGTGAGGTCTACTACCGATGTGCCCCTCCATGCCACACATGTTTGGACGCTGCCCGTGTTGACCAGCACAAGACCCGAGCTCGCCGCCCAGTCCAACAGCCGCCTTCCCCTCGCAGTGGTTCTTGAGTTTCCCCATAGCACAGAGTGTGCATTGAAGTCCCCGAGGACCAGCGCCTGTCGCGGTAGGCAATTCCTAATGCAACTACCCACCCCGTCCAGGAAGTCCTCGAAGGCCTCCATCCCGCTATTCGGGGAGACGTACACTCCTACCACTGCGACTCCAGCCCACTCGACCGCCACGTACCCTTCTCCTCGGTCGAGCAGCTTGCCGCCTGGACCTGAGTTTTGATCCCACATGATCGCCACCTTGCCGCCGGTGTCCTGCGTCCAGTTTGCCTCGACTGGGACCCTGTATGGCTCTGCAATCACTGCGAGGGCTATCCTGTTCTCCCCTGATGGTCTGGGAGAGCAGGTCTTGAGCTCGCCTCGCGCGCCCCAGGTTACATTGGATCACCTTTAGATCGAATTTTATTCGGTCATCATGGCCTCCTCCAGGCCATTGTTGGTAATCAACGCCTCTCGTTCTCGTTCTCTTTTGTTCCTCTTTAGTTTCCTGCTTGTTTTGGGGGGCGCGCATGCTATTCCCCCCATTCTATGCCCAGCTGGTACTCCCAATGCCTCACAAAGCGGGCAGTTGGGTCTGGTGGCTGTGCATGCACGTGCCAGGTGTCCCTCCTTACCACACCTGTGGCATAGCCCACTTCTGTCTACCGCCGATGGGCAAGTAGCTCTGACATGCCCTGTCTCCAGACACCTGAAGCACTGTAGAGGTCTTCTGGGAACTGCTGTCACCCTAGCGTAGGACCATCCCACTGCCAATTTTCCTATCGCTGCCAATCTTCTGGCCCCAGCCACCGGGCATTTAATCCAGGCTGTGCCCAATCCCCCTTTCATGACTATGATGTCGCCCACAATCACTTCTTCTGCTTTGCATCCAGTCTCGTTGGACACAGCCTGTCTCAACTCCTCCTTGCCCATCGATATATCGATTCCCTCCACCTTGACCTCCGCCCTTTTGACCGGAGCCGTCACCTTCACCGCCATTGGGTCCAGTACGTTAGCTAGCCTGGACGCCAACATGGTCGCCTTTTCTCTGTTCTTGTCGCCAGGCAGCCTGATTATGACGGACCCAGTGACTCCTCTTTTCATATCAATCTTTGTTACCCCCAGCTCTTTTAGGGGTATACGTTCCCTCGCCTTTGCGATGACCTCTGCATAGGTGGTTTTGCTGCATCCTGCAGAGTCACCGTAACTGCGGAGGATCGCGGGTTGCGAGGTAACACTCCGGCCTTTCCTGGTGTTCGTCCACTTCTTTTTATCTTTAATATATCCCACTAGTGGAGGGAACTCATTCCTTACTTGTTGTTGTTGTCTCCTGGGTGCCACTTTCGGTACTACCGCGGGAGGTGGTATCCTTACTGGGGTGGCCGCCGCGGCTGCATAGCTGACCCTCCTTTTTTCTTTTCTGGGTCTCACTATCACCCATTCTTCCTCCTCCGTTTGCTTTGGAGGGGCGGGGGAGGCAGTTTTGCTTCTACCATCTCCATCCCCTGGCTCCTTCCCCGTGATCTGGTTCTGGGGACTGGCTGTGGTACTGTGGGCTGTATGCCTCTCTGTCCCAGCATTCCCCTCACCTGAGACATGATCTCCCTTGTTATCTGTGGGACGATCATGTCTACCTTCCTTTCGAGCGCGCCCAGCCGGTGGTGGTTATCGTTTTGGGCTCCCTGGCTCCTTATTTCTCGGAGCTCGCTTGCCCTTTGCACTCTATCTTCGGCCAGTTGAGCTCGTAACTCCTCATTCTCTTTCCTCAACCTTCGTAACTCTTCCTTTAGCAGGTCCATCTCTCCTGACCTGTCTTCCTTGCCCCGGTTTTCTCTGGGCGACCTCCTGTTGCAATCCTTCCAAGCCGCTGCAAAGTACGTTGCAGCCGCTTTCAGATCTCTAATCGAGGTGCCTTTCAGGTGAGACGAGTTCCTAGCAACCCACAGCACTCGCTCCACCTGACGTGCGTGCTCCGCACTCACATCTGCATACGAGCTGGACCCGATCTCCTGCAGTAGCTTGTCGGGTATCTCTGGTCCAGTCGTTTCCGGGGCTAACTTCCTTTTTTTCCCCCTGACTGATCTTGAGGATGACGCCACCGATGCAATCGAGGCGTCAGACTCTTCCTCCTCCGTGGGGGACCCTTGCGCCTTCTTTTTGTGCTTGCGCCTCCTAGATTCCTCTGTCAGAGGAATCCTGAAAGGGTCTCTCCCCTCCTCCTGGGTTTTCTGGGGGCCTCCTACCATTTTTTCCTTCGGAGATTCGATCTCCATCTCTTCGGAGGTTCTTTCCCCCTTCTTCCTTTCTCTCTTCTTTTCTTCTTCTCTGGTGCGGTTCTTGGTTTCCCCTACCGCACTCCTTGAGCCAGACGCATTTACGCATCCGAGAGCCTGGTGCTCCACTCTCGGGTGGCCGTGGTCGCTTATTGACGACGCATGGGGGCCCACTTGACAACCTCCCTCTGCGCCGGTACTGGGGTATCCCTCCCCTGCACCGTAAACTTTTTCTTTATTTTTGTACAATCCATGATTTCTTGTGATAATTGTTTGCCACGTCGTCATCGTTTTTCCCGTCCTGGTGCCACTCACTCTTTCGCACCCTACCCCGGTCAGAGCCGGTGCAGGGTGACAGGGAGCCCCACGAGAAGGTGAGGTGAGTGGTCTTTGGTCGGTATGGGCCCACCAACTTCTCCGAAGTTCTCCGCATCAGATCAGCTGACTGACGGGTTCAAGGAACCGACCAGCCGCCACCCGACTATAGGGGAACATCAGATACATCGGGGTTTCCCCGGGCATGGTCCTATGCCCCGGGATCCCATACCCACCTCGTGCTCCCCATGTCGATAACACCTAGCATAGTGATAACTAAGAGAAAAGACAACAGCCAGACCCCCACCCATAAGATATGAGTCATAATAAAGAAATAAAAACCCCGGTCCTTTAAACAGTAACCTCAGTTTGTAACCTGCAGGAAATAAAGCATATGAATGAGCTTTTGTTCATTCTCCTACCAATAAAACTTCGTTCTTTTATTACGTTACATTTTTGGCGATCCTGCCAGGATCCATTCGGTTCAGTGTAAACGAAATTACGATTTCGGCGTACGCGCATCACTGAAGATTGAAGGATCAAGCGGACCTCTGCATAGATCAGCTCACTTTGCGTGAAAACGACATTTACGGAAAGCGGACTACGGTCATCACCAAAGCTGAAACTGGTCAGGGCAACATTCACGAAAAGAAGAACACCCAGGTAAAAAGAAAAACTGGATTCTTTTAAACACTATCGTACTCGTCGCGACAGTTTCAATAGTACAGACTCCGACGACAGTATAAAAACCACTATGAGCAAGAAATCGGAAGGCACATCTGTTGTTAGCTCTAGGGCTACAGGTGTGGATCTTCGGACCACACTAGACGCTATACATGACTTGCGTAGACAACTACACAATGAAAGTCAACAACGCGTTAAAGAAGTCGAACTCTTAGGTAAGAATATCGCTGAACTACAATTAAGAGTTCAGTCAGTTACCACGTCTGAATCAATTCCATTTTTACCGAAGACGCTAGTACCAGCACCGTTCAGAAAAAACGACCACCTGTTCAAAGAACGACCGAAGTAAAATCCAATGAAACGGACAATGTAGACAGTGAACAATTTCAGATTATGACAATTCTGTGTACAACGCAAAAACCTGTCTAGACTTCATTCCTACACTCAATGGACACGATGATATAGGAGTAGAAGGGTTTATTAAACGAGTAACAGAAGCTCGAGCCGAGTGTCGTGAAAAACACGCATTATTACGCTTAATTTTAACACAAAGAATCATCGGAGAAGCGGAACGCAGTATTCGCCACATGGAAATCGAGAGTTATGAAGATCTGTTCGAAAGCCTCAGAAAATTTGTGTCCGTAAGCATTACATCTAATGGAGCCCGCGATAAATTGCAACGTACACGACAGAACTTTAACGAATCAGTACACAGTTATGTGAAGAGGTTTCGACACAACCTCAACGACTTAATATACGCACTCCAACATGAAATCCGTGATCCAATACGACGAGCAGTTGCCATAGATCTTGAAACCGAACGAGCGGCCAAAATCTTTGTC
This sequence comes from Bombus sylvicola, assembly GCA_019677175.1. Classification (NCBI taxonomy): domain Eukaryota; kingdom Metazoa; phylum Arthropoda; class Insecta; order Hymenoptera; family Apidae; genus Bombus; species Bombus sylvicola. Next base: position 38,547 of record JACSOB010000135.1, read on the forward strand.
CTAAACCTGAAACCCGAAATAGAAATACGCACATCGGCTACAAGACCAAAGAATCTCCAGGAAGCACAAGACACAGCTTTCGAGGCGGAGTTACTTATAGGAGAAATTGAACGCAACAAAAATATAGTAAGAGGAAGAGGAACGAATCAACCAATTGCAAGATCCAACCCCCGATTTCAAGAAACACCCAATGCAAGAAGAAACATCACACTCGACACCGCAGCACTATCAAAGCCAATAAATCTACCTTCGGAAAAAAACGATAATGGAACGACCACCGCCCAAATGTTTCAAATGTAATCAAACGGGACATTTATCCAACGGTTGTACCCAACAGCGAAATTTTCCGCCAGCCAGCCAGAGAAATTTACCACCACAGAGAAATCACCATATAATAACGAACGAAAAGGAAATGAATCTCGAGGAAGAAGTGGAAGAGGACCAACGATACGAATTAACGCCATCACTGGAAGACTCCTCACAATAACCATCGGATCAAAACTTGGACTAAAGCGATATTTAATAGATACTGGTGCCGGAATAAACATAACCAAACGCTCAAGAATCATTTCCACCCCATTAAAAGACGACAAGAAAACATTTTTTATGGGCAATGACAAATAAGAGACAGACGAATACGTTTACCTTAGAATCTGTGACAAAAGAAACAAATTCTACATAGTACCTGACGACTTCCCACTAATCGAAGACGGAATCATAGGGTTGCCAATGTTAGAAAACTATCAATATAAAATTACAAACGACCAAATTCAACTCAACGATCATGTATTCCCATTTCAGCCACCACAGGTGATTTCTCCTGGACAAACCAAAGTCGGAACAATTTATCTGGACAAGAAACCGACGCAAGTATGCTTCTGCAATACTGGTGAGCAACCAATACCAATTTCTAACGATCTCTCCAATGAAGTTGATCTCGAACAAATTCAAAAATTCAAAAACATAATTAGAACGAGCCATATTGAAAACAATTTCCACACTCCTAACGAAAAAATCCTCTTACACTATATTGACGTATTCAAGCTAGACACAGACAGCTTTACCATGCACCAATTTAACAAAACACATCATCACGTTGAAAGAAAACAAAATCATAAATACAAAATCTTATAGCCCACCTGAGGCACACAAATTAGAAATCGAAAAACAAATCAAAGAAATGTTAAACAAAAACATAATCGAAGAATCAGACTCACCGTACAATAGTCCAGTATGGGTAGTCCCCAAGAAATTGGACGTCTCCGGAAAACAAAAAGTGGCGCATAGTGATAGATTTCCGTAAATTAAATGAATTAACTGATCAAGACGCGTACCCTTTGCCAAACATTGACGATATACTCCCGCAATTAGGAAACGCGAAATTCTTCTCCGCACTAGACCTCTGCTCCGGGTTTCATCAAATACCAATGGACGTAACATCAAAGAAATATACAGCTTTTAGTACGCCTCAGGGACACTTTCAATACAATCAAATGCCATTCGGATTAAAAAACGCCTCAGCTACATCCATCGCATGATGGACACAGCACATCGCGGTTTATTAAATAAATATTGCTTCGTTTATTTAGATGACATCATAATATTTGGAAGTACGATTCAACAACATAACGACAATCTTGCAATTGTATTACGAAGATTAAGAGAACTAGGACTAAAGATTCAACCAGACAAATGTGAATTCTTAAAACCAGAATTAGAATACCTTGGACACATTATTACACACGAAGGAATAAAACCAAACCCGAAAAAGATAGAAGCAGTCAAAGAATTTAAAATTCCCAAAAACTCAACCGACGTAAAATCATTCTTAGGATTAGCAGGATATTATAGAAAATTCATACGTAACTTTTCAAAGATAGCCAAACCTTTAACCGACCTGACACAGAAAGACACACCCTTTCATTGGACAGACAAACAACAAGATAGCTTTCAAACTCTCAAAGACGCATTATGCAAAGCCCCGGTATTGACATATCCCAATGTACTTTCGACCAATCGCGGGGAGACGCGCTCGCGAGTAGAGACGTCAACGGGGGTCGTAAATTCCCGTTACGATTATAGCAATCGACACCACGAATTGATCGATCCCCTGATTTCCGTTGAGATAATAAGGGGTGATTCAGTTTGTATAACACTGTGGTTCACAGAATTATAAATTATATATTTCCAACACTTAGATTACACTGTTGAGTAGAGATATATAAATGGCAACTTATCACACGAAGATAAGCTAGAGATGTACGCTAGAGCAGGGCTCTTACAATTGAATTTAGTGTATTAGTGGACGTAGCACTATAATATATTCAGTAGAGAAGATACATGTTCGGCAATACCGAGAACCGACTAAGTTATGCTCCACTAGCGGTGTAGAAGAAGGTTGACTTGACTCTCCTGAGGTCGTAGGAGCAGTTTGACTTGACTCTTCTGAGGTCGTAGGAGTAGTGAGGTACAGTGCCGAGGCTGTGTCGTAGGAAGGCTAGTAATGGGTGTGTCTAGTGCACGGGACCATCGGATTTGTCGGTGACGATTTTGGCTAAGAGAGTGAGGGAAATAGGCTTCGTTGTTAATTGGGTAAACGAAGGTTGGTGGACTAGGAAGGGTCTTAGTTGCCCTCGATAGAAAGTTGTTATTAGGAAGCATCGTACGCGGAAAAATCCAACTTTCCCTTGTCAAGCCGTAGTAAACAATAGTCTCTCGAAAGTGATTTAGAAAAAGACATTTTTGGGGTCTGAAGGACCTTAGCTAGCAAATTACTCGGATTTATGACGGGTAGTTAAGGCTATTGAGGGTTCGCCGTAAGGACGAGCGGACATCTGGTGTCCGTCTGGCCCGCGGTGTATAACCTGGTCCAGGTAGAGAGTCGCCCGGCGTAACACCCAACTTAAACGAAACATTTACATTAACAACCGACGGCTCTAACGAAGGAATAGGCGCTGTTCTTTCACAAAACGACCATCCTTGTTGTTACATCTCCAGAACACTAAATCCTCCCGAAAGAAATTACTCAACCACTGAAAAAGAACTCCTTGCAATCGTATGGGCAGTAAAACGTTTGAGACAATATTTGCTAGGAAGACAGTTTCTCATAAGAACCGACCATCAAGCTTTAACTTGGGTTAAAAACTGCAAAACCCCTCATCACGACTAATTAGATGGGGATTAAAGTTAGAAGAATACGATTACGAAATACAATACCACAAGGGAAAAGATAATAGGGCTGCTGACGCACTCTGGAGACAAACTATCAACAATTTGACGATTGAAGACAATCTCCTTGACGAGTATGACAGATGGGAACAAGACACCGTCACACTTCCTAAACTACTAAAAATAGTCCCCAACGAAAAATCCTTCTTCCAAATAACAAAAGAAACTTTAGGACCCTACGACAAAGACAAATCGTTAAAGAAGATCGCAGAATCGGTTACAAAACATAAAAAGTTAGGCATAGGAGACAACCCGAGCAAGGAGCAGAGCATCTGAGGTAGACATCTTTGGCACCGATGCCCAGGTCATTGCGGCGTCCTTCTTATGTAGGCGTTTGGAACTTATGTAGTCAACTCCATGGAGTCTCCAAAGGCATCTTTTTTTTTGCTATGGAGAGAGCCAAGACGAGAGCCAAAGTCCCGTGTCTTTGAAAATGCCGCCTCCACCTCGTTGTGGACAATCAAACAAGATGGAGATTCATTTTACATGCTCCATCTAGAGGCACCTTACGGTGGCAGGATCCAAGACTTCGTTTTAAGATTGTCGTCTATGAAATGAGTGCATTGTATTGCGAGTTCTTTCTTGCTTCTTATATTTAATTTCAATGAATGCATTAAGAATTATCAATTCAATAGCTCATAAAATTCTTCGATTTTGATTTCCATTGCGCGTATGTACACATAGTGCTACTGTTATCTTGTACGTTGAAATCAGCAGCTTTCACATGATTTTTTGTGTACTATTTTAAACACAAAATGATGCTGTACTCTTCCGTTGGGAAATTTTCCTCGATATTCCCGTACAGTATATCAATGGAATTTCAATTTGCAAAACAGTAAATAAAATGAATATCAACATATTTTCGCTTTCATATTTTAATTCCCATGTTAATACAAACTCGTGCAACTTACTAATTGTAAGCCTTATTAGAATTATAACGAATCACATTATTCCAGTCTAGATGTATAAAGACAATTTGAATAAATAGATTAGATAAATATCGCCAATGTATCCCATCATCGAACGAGAACCAGCCCGTTGCTGTTTCTTACGTTCGTTATAGTCTTTTACTAAAACTATAATCTTTTTCTAGCCGATGTTTATATAACATATTTTTCTTATTTTCACTCGTATATAATATGTATAACAATATCGTTGATACCGCCCCCCTCTAAAAAGCTAGGACATCCTATATACTTATATAAAATAGAATGCTAAAATAGGATGATGCAAATAACAGAAAATCGGAACAGTATCAATGAGGATCTACCCTTTTAAGCAGTCTAGAGCGAATCAATGCCACTTCAGATAATGTAAACTATGTAAAGGTGTGAGATGCATTCTCGATTCCACTCGCAAAGTGCGATCACTGTTAAAGATTGGACATGTTTTCTTTGTGCTTAGATTTATTTGCGTCATCTTAGAGATAAGATCTAATGTTAAATACCTGTACAAACCAAAACATACGAAGGAAGTGATGTATGATCTTTCTTTATACCAGCGAGCTATACTGGGTACGCTACCTGCAAAGTATGCAAAAAAAAGGTCAGCATATAAGACAACTACCATTAATTTAAAAAAGAAAAACATTTGGGTGCAGTTCATCCTTTCACTAGCATGATACCATAAATACATAAATAGATAAAAGATACAGTAGAAAAATGTGAAAATATAACGAAAATATTTTTGTTTGCACATATTGTTACTTTAATTAGCTTAAATTTGAATATCTTCTTGTGCATACTCTTTATGTATCTATTGATCGTAAAACATATTTTTCCATGTATCCACTTCTTTTAGTAGCAGTTATTACAACTTGTAATTATAATGACCCAGATCATCCTGACGATCCGGAAATCTCCCAACCTGGCCTAAGTAACATTATGCTTGACATTGCATTAACATATGCATTGACATTCGTCAATAGCGTTAACTCAACAGAGAATTACGTCATAACTACCAAGAACAACAACAGCACGTAAACCGTAAGGACGAATAGTCGTTTAGACTAATTCATAAAATAGTAGAAAATTAATGGAAAGGGAGCAATATTTAAGGCAATTCCAATTGCCAACAACAATTAGTGATACAATTATTTTGCATAGTAGCTACCTTAGTACCACGTAAAAGCATACATTTAAAAGCAGGGTTAATTTTGAATTAAAAATCAAACCCATAGGAAAACAGAAAAATTATCCATGTTATTATTTCTAAATAGTAATAGTATTACAAAACGCAGACAACATGTGTATACTCGAAAAATTAATCGAAAAACAATCAGAACAAATAAATAACTTACTATCATTATTAACACTTACCATGGATAAATTAATACTCCCCGACGCAAAATAAAACCAAGACGCATGGCTCTTTGAAATGCCAACGGTCTAGCTCAACACAAATACGAACTGAAACTCTTCTTAAAACAACAACAAATCGACGTAATGCTCATATCTGTGAGGTGATCGTTGGTGAAGGTGCTCACTAGAATTACTCTTGATTTTCAACAATAACGTTTATTAAACTCTTGTCAATTAACAACAAATAACGATTAACCACGATTAACGATTAACAACGATTAATAACTGATAACGATTAAAACTGAACTTTTAAGAGTAGATGACTCGTTTCTCTGATTGTGTTTGCTTTGCTTAACCTTTCGCACTTCGCAGCTCGGGGCAGAATGAATCTTTTGGTTCAAAACCAAACAGATTCTCTCCTTTGTTGCCCCTCGATATCCCCATTACGCGCGCGTTTATTAGAAAACCGCGACGATTGCCGCGTATGCATTCTTTCGAATATTCGGCGAAAGAACCGTAGGGATATCAATGGTACATTAGGCCTGTCGGCCTTACGCTTTGAAGGTATAGCGCTTTGTGTCGCCAAGCCGTTGGAAACTTCGGTGGTCGAGTACTGCCACATCTGAAACTCACTTCACCGACAAAAAATACCTGAAAATAAACGGTTATAACTTCTACCATACCCAACATCCCAGCGGAAAGGCCCACGGCGGCACCGGAATTATTATCAAAGCCAGCATTAAGCATTACGAGCTTCCACCGTTCCAAAAGGACTACCTCTAAACTACAAACGTAGCGATAGAAGATTGCCATGGTACAATCACCACTTCAGTAGCATATTGTCCTCCTAGACACTCCATTTCTAAAGAAGACTGATAACTTCCTTGATGCCCTGGACAATCGATTCATTGCTGGAGGAGACTATAACGTCAAACATATCCAATGGGGCAGCAGACTTACCACAGTAAGAGGCAAAAATCTCTTGAATAACATAAACACCAACAATCTCAATTACCTCACCACATATGAACACACTTACTTTATAACTTTATAACTAAAAATATCTCGCCAAGATACGTCCAAATCAACTCCTCGGCGGAACTCTCTTCAGACCATTCCCCCGTTATAGCTACAATTAGCTCAACAATTATCGGAAATCCACCTAATGCCTTTATTTATAAGCAACTCACCAACTGGCAGCTCTTTAGAGAAGTCTTTAATCATTCAAAATCAGCCTTAATTTCCCTAAAAACAAATGAAGATATCGAAACAGCCACGGAATACTTAAACAACAACATAATAAACGCTATCTTCTCCTCCATACCTACTAGGACTTCTATCAACAAACATGAATGGCCCCATTACATATTTAAAAAAATTGCAGAAAGATGTAGACTTAGAAGAGTATGGCAGACCCATAGAACACCTGACGACAAACGCAACCTAAATAACGCAATTAGGAGTTTAACCAAAATCTTTAAAAACTATAAAAATGACTGTTTCCAAATGACTCCAACTACTCATTATGGAAGGCTTCCGGGAAACTCACGCGTCCCTCGCAAATAATCCCTCTAATCCGCAGTTCACAAGGTGGATGGGTGCGTAGCCTTATAGAAAAAACCAACCTGTTTGCTGATCACCTATCTAACGTATTCAAACCTCACTTCTCCAAAATTGCCGCGGAAATAACTGAATACTTGCACTCTCCCTTCCAAATGTCTCCTCCTATTGAACCCTTCACTTCTGTAGAAGTTACAGAATTAATCCGTCGCTTAAATCCCAGGGAAGCATCGGGGCATGACCAAATATGTAATAAAGTAATCAAGGAACTTCCCATAAAAGGGATTGCACACATTACATCAATTTTTAACGCAATTCTTCGCTTTGAATACTATCCCTAAAACCGGTAAACCAATACACGAAATTAGCTCCTATCGCCCAATTAGCCTTCTACCTACTTTGTCAAAACTATTCGAGAAGATGCGAACGAATCGACTCCTTCCACTCTTAGAGGGCTTGAAAACACTGCCAAATCATCAATTCGGTTTTCGGAGGCAACATTCGACAATAGAGCAAATTCATCGTATAACACATAATATCACCCAAAACTTAGAAAAGAAAAAAATATTCGACAAAACATATAAAAAGCATTCGACAAAGTATAGCATGAAGGACTTTTATTCAAACTAAAGAAAATCCTACCACACACCTACTACTCCATCCTAAAGTCCTACCTAACCAATAGACAATTCATGGTTAAATACTTAGGCGCCACAACCCCAACATTTCCAATAGAAGCTGGCACACCCGAAGGTAGTGTCCTCGGACCCCTGCTGTTCTCCATCTACACTGCCGATTTACCAATTTTAACAGCGATAACCATAGCGACATTTGCTGATGACACAGCGCGATTAGCATCCCACGCAGAACCGATAATTGTATCCTCCACTCTCCAGCGATGTCTCGACTCTATGGAAAAGTGGTTTCACAAATGGGGCTTCAAAATTAACAAAAACAAATCCACACATGTAACCTTCACGCGGAGAAAACAAACCTGCCCTCAGGTGGCCACTGACAATATGACAATTCCTGACAAGGATTCAGTCAGATACCTGGGCATGACTATGGACAGGAGATTAACATGGCAACTGTTGAGGTTATTTGATGTGTAAACAGAGAAACCCGTAGATAAATTGTAAGGTAGAAAATATATTTAAATATAAGTGTAATTATAAGTAAGAGTACAATTTGGGCTGGTCCAGATCCGCACGCTAGCTGTGTTACCCAATAACTGAAAACCCCGAAGTCAACGTCACCTGTCTGCTGTTTATGGTGTGTCTTCGTCGCTGTCTTTTGTCTACACGCTGTCGATGGCTTCAGTGCTCGAGAAAAAAGACCAGATGTAGAGTTTTCTTAGAAGTGGTGACCACTTCGACACCCTCCCTAAAACTCTAAATGTCTACAAACAATTACCTCTTAATATCTTTTTTATTTTTCAAACCTTTTAACTTTTGTCTTAAATATTCAAATCTTGGTTTTGGCAACGCCTTTGTACATACACCTGCCAGTTGTTCTTCGCTTGTTACATATGTAGCGGCACGCGTGTAGGACGAATTCGAACTTTATTGTTGTTTTGTTTCGGAGTACAATGCCGTTAGGTTACTGGTATTGCAAAGAGTAGAGAACTCCGAGCAAAACAATGTCGCCGCTAGGTCAACCGTCAATCCAAGTTGAATTCAAACTTTTTGATTGTCCCCCGACCAGTATAAATAAACAAACGTTTTGACGAGCGAATTTGAGTAATCGCAGAGCTAGCATACGGACGCATTAGAAGTATATACGGAGTTTCTCGAGATATCGCGTATTTATTTCGTGAGATTTATCATAGTTGGACTTGTGCTTTGTGTTGAATTAATTTCCATACACAAAATATATATATAACAAATTGCTCACAAAAACAGTTAGTCTTTATTATTTCGTGATATCCTAAAAGACTAATCCGCTACATTGGTGACCCCGACGTGATAACGATGTCTAAGGCGAATTCATCGCATATGCCCCCGCAACCAATCCGCGTGCCCCCGATGAAGCCGCACAAGGTATCCTTTTGGTTTACCATTTTCGAGAAACAGCTTAAGGCGGCGGGTATCGAGCAAGATGCGGACAAGGTCGCCACCCTGTTGGGTTGCCTCGATTCAGAGTATCTGGAGCGACTTGAGGATGTTGACTGGGACTCCTCGGCCGGCAGTGAGTATGACCGATTGAAGGAAGAATTGATACGGAGTCTTGCTGAGTCCGACAGCGAGCGGGTTCAAAGACTGGTCGAAAAAGAAGTGATGGGCGACCGTAATCCGTCCCAATTCTATTATGACTTGAAGAAGCTGGCCAGCCCCTTAGCGTCGGATCAGTTCATCCTCACATTATGGAAAAATCGTCTGCCAGATCGCATACGGCGAGTGTTGGCGGTCATTGATGACACCAACATTGATAAAATAATCCAGGCCGCAGATACAGTAGAGGAGGCCTGCTCAGGAAAGGATCAGCGGGAGGTAGGAGTAGCAGCGGTGAGCAAACGCGAGGCACAGGACGACGCAGCGCCCAGGAGTCCGAAGGAGCCAACTACATCGGTGGACAGGAGAATGATGGAGCTGCGAGAGGAAATGCGCGACGGATTGTTGCAGCTCACTCGGAGGCTAGACGCGCTTAGTATTAACGGTTGTCGACACGCGCGTTCGCGTTCGCGTTCGCGTTCGCCCGGGAGGCGTCGTCATCGTTCGACCTCCCGAAACGGGTTATGTTACTACCATGATTTGTACCGCGAGCGGGCGCGAAAGTGTCGATCTCCGTGTCGATGGAAGTCGGGAAACGAGTCCAGCCGTCCGTAACCGCGGCGAACGACGACGGCTTCGAGACTCGCCGCATTTTCATACATGACTGGCGAACTAACGCCGTTTTTCTAATCGATACGGGTGCGGACACGTGCGTTTTTCCGCGCAACAAGGTGCGTGGTCATGCGAGCAAAAGCGCGTACGAACTATTCGCGGCGAACGGAACCCGTATCGCGATGTATGGGACTATCACTCTGTCCCTCGACCTGTCTTTGCGCCGAGATTTCAAGTGGCGTTTTGTGATAGCCGACGTCAAAACGCCCATCATCGGCGTCGACTCCCTAAGCCATTATGGGTTGCTCGTCGACCCACGAAACAGGCGTCTATTGGATAAAACCACACAGCTGTTTACTAGGGGATCCGCAGCTAAGACCAACGTGGGATCCATTAGGACCATCGACAAGGAATCCCCTTACCATCGACTTCTTGCAGAATTCCCGGCGTTGACTCGACCACCCGTCTTCAGGAGAAGTACGATCAAGCATGGAGTGCAGCATCATATCTGCACGACACCTGGAACCCCCGTCCACGCGAAACCTCGCCGCGTAGCCCCCGATCGTCTCAAGCAGGCAAAGGCGGAATTCGAAATTATGATAGACCAAGGCGTGATGCGTCCATCGCGAAGCCCGTGGGCATCACCCTTGCATATTGTCCCGAAAAAGGACGGAGGTATACGACCGTGTGGCGACTATCGGGCATTGAACGCCCGTACCATTCCGGATAGGTACACACCACCACACATCGAGGACTTCGCCCAGAATTTGTATGGTAAGCAAATCTTTTCTAAGGTCGATCTCGTACGCGCTTACCATCAAATTCCCATCGCGCCGGAGGACGTACCGAAAACGGCAATCACTACCCCTTTCGGTCTATTTGAAGCGACTTCTATGATGTTTGGGCTTCGTAACGCCGCCCAAACGTGTCAAAGATTCGTAGACGAAATCACGAGAGGTCTCGATTTCGTCTACGCGTACATCGACGATTTTTTAATTGCGTCAGAAAACGAGGAGCAACACCGTGAACATTTACGAATTCTGTTCAAACGCCTCGACGAATATGGGGTCGTCATCAATCCCGCGAAGTGTCAATTCGGCGTGCGCGAAATTCAATTTCTCGGTTATACCGTCACCGCGGAAGGGATCAAACCTCTGGCTGAACGCGTTGAGGCGATTATGAAAGTACCGCGTCCTTCTAACATCAAGGAATTACGAAGATACCTCGGTATGATAAATTTTTATCGACGTTTCATACCGAGGGCCGCGCAAATTATGCAACCACTCAACGACTTATTGAAAGGCACGACGAAGTGCAACGCGACTATTGAGTGGTCCGAGCAATCTGAGAAAAGCTTCCACGAGTCGAAGCGCGCTTTAGCTAACGCGACAATGTTAGCGCATCCGATCCCCGGCGCGCCCGTTAGCCTCGTGGTCGATGCTTCCGATTTCGCAATAGGAGCGGTACTCCAACAACGCGTCGATATTACCTGGCAGCCGTTGGGCTTTATGACCAAATCCTTATCCCTCGCGCAACGAAAGTACAGCGCGTACGACCGCGAATTGCTCGCGATGTATACGGCGGTAAAACGATTTAGGCACGCTGTCGAAGGGAGAGATTTCGCGATTTACACGGATCATAATCCCCTTGATATATGCGTTTGAGCTAAATCCTGACAAATGTTAATTCCGTCAGCTCGACTATGTAGGACAATTTACGACAAAGATCCGACCTATTAAGGGAATTGATAATACGGTAGCCGATACCTTATCACGAATAGAAGCGATCGGGAAATCTGTCGATCACCAAACATTAGCAGCAGCGCAAGCGGATGACGCCGAGTTACGTCAAATAATTGAATCAGGTTCTAGCGCGCTGAAACTGAAAAAGATACGGTTTCCCGATCAGGACGTCGGAATATATTGTGACCTCACGAACGAAACCCCGCGACCGTATGTACCGGAGCCGTTGCGTCGCGCGGTATTTCACTCCTTACATAGTCTTTCCCATCCCGGAATACGTGCTACGCAGAAGCTGGTGAGAAAACGTTTCGTCTGGCCGTCCATTATTAAAGACTGTCGAAATTGGACGCGCCAGTGTATTCCATGTCAACGATGCAAAGTCACCAGGCACGTATCCTCGCCGGTCGGAACGTTCAAAACGGTAGCGGGCCGGTTCCAGCACATACATTTAGACATTATCGTTATGCCATATTCACAGGGGTATCGATATTGTCTAACGTGTATTGATCGTTTCACGCGTTGGCCCGAAGCCATTCCTATCGTCGACATAGAAGCGGAAACCGTTGCTTCAGCCCTCTTTAATAATTGGATAGCACGTTTTGGCGTACCCTTGAAAATCACGACTGATCAGGGACGCCAATTTGAATCGCGGGTGTTCGAAGAGTTGTGCCAGTTGCTCGGCGTTCAACATATACGCACGACCGCCTATCATCCCGCGGCTAACGGGATGGTAGAGCGGCTACACAGACAGTTAAAAGCGGCGATAAAGTGCCACGACACGAGCAACTGGGTCGACGTGTTACCAGTAGTATTATTAAGCATCCGTACCGCGATAAAGGAGGATTTGAACGCAACGGCCGCCGAAATGGTCTATGGCTCCGATATCCGATTGCCAGCGGAGTTCTTCATGTCAACGAAACAGCAAGCCAATACAAGGTATGCGAACCGGCTTAAGGAACGGATGGGGAAGTTCAGGCCGATTCAGCCTGCGCATCATGGCGAAAGAAAAAATTTTGTTTTTAAGGAATTGGAAACGTCGCCTTATGTTTTCTTGCGTCATGATGCCATATTAGGCCCTTTACAGCCTCAGTTCGACGGACCATACAAGGTCATAAAACGATCAGAAAAAAACTTTATTATTAAAATAAACGATCGCGACGTAACGGTCTCCATAGATCGTTTAAAACCGGCGTACGGCGTCCCTGACGATATTGAAGAAAAGACCGCCGAACCTCGCGACATACTTATTCCGGTAAAGCGAGAGAACGCGCACGAGGATAATAGCGCGGAAGAAGATACAAGGAATAGGTATGTTACGAGGTATGGACGTAGAGTTCGTTTTCCCGACCGGTTCCAAGCAGGTCTTGACTAGGCATTTTAATATGTCGGATCGGCGAGAATGTAATATAGCGACGATAATTTCGATGAAGAAAAATTCCGTGTATACTCTAATTTTTTTTTTTTAACGCAAACGTTATCACTGGAATGGGGGTAATGTAGCGGCACGCGTGTAGGATGAATTCGAACTTTATTGTTGTTTTGTTTCGGAGTACAGTGCCGTTAGGTTACTGGTATTGCAAAGAGTAGAGAACTCCGAGCAAAACAATGTCGCCGCTAGGTCAACCGTCAATCCAAGTTGAATTCAAACTTTTTGATTGTCCCCCGACCAGTATAAATAAACAAACGTTTTGACGAGCGAATTTGAGTAATCGCAGAGCTAGCATACGGACGCATTAGAAGTATATACGGAGTTTCTCGAGATATCGCGTATTTATTTCGTGAGATTTATCATAGTTGGACTTGTGCTTTGTGTTGAATTAATTTCCATACACAAAATATATATTTAACAAATTGCTCACAAAAACAGTTAGTCTTTATTATTTCGTGATATCCTAAAAGACTAATCCGCTACACATACGTTACATCAATTTCGCCTCTATTGTATAAATCTCGCAAGAAATGATATCTTACGTCATTATGCTTACTTCTTTGATGGAATTCTGGATTCTTAATTAATTTCACGGCACTAGTATTGTCTACACATAGCATATACTTAAAGATCTCTATTTTACATTCAAGAAATATTTTCTTTAGCCACATAATTTCTTTCGCTCCTGAGGCTGCACTGACATACTCAGCTTCCGTCGTAGATAGAGTTGTACATTGTTGTCGCTTATGTCACGTAAAATAACAAAATAAAAAAAGAAATTTGAGGTGAAAAATAAAAGAAAGAAACTTTATTTTTGTCTAACAACAATCCACTTTACAATCTACTTCCGAACTCTAGGCGTGACTATCCAAGACTGGAGCTCTTACAATTTGACTTTCGATCGGATCCGATTACTTTCTTTTGTCATCCCTCAACATCCCCACCGTCCATACATTTGCTAGGCGTCCGCGACCGTTGCCACGTGCTCTTTCTTCTAAAACCTTCGGTGGAAGGACCGTTGGGATGTTGATGGTTCATTAGGCACTTCAACGATATACATTGCCGCCGAGTGCCGCCACATCTTTATCTCCATCGTCAGTCCATCGGATTTGAAGTATGCCGGTCGTGACATCAGCATCGCTAAAGGTTTTGAGACTGCCTGCTTTCGCATATGAGAGTCCCATGTCTGCGGTCCTTTTTATGTAGCGCAAAATTCGTTTGACTAATTTCCACTGATACTTGTTTGGATTCTCTAAATGACTCGACGCTATATTTATTGCAAAACTAATGTCTGGCCTACTTACGGTTTGTAAAAACATTAAGTTTCCTACGGCTTCTCTGCATGGTGCGTTACAGTCATTGTTGCCTATGTTACTTTCGCTCCAATTAGTCTCCATAGGTGTAGAAACACTGTTTGTCCCATTCATATTAAGTTTTTCTAATATGCTTTCGATATACCTGCTCTGATGAATGAATATTGAACCATCTTTTAATCTATTAATTTCAAGTCCAAGAAAACTCTTTATCTCTTTCGAACTCGTAATTTTAAGTTCTTTACTTAAATTATGGAACAATTTATCGATTAGGGATTCGTTTGAAACTGCTACCAATCCATCGTCTACGTATATGGTCATCAACATTAATTTGTCATTTTCTGTATAAATATAAAAACAAGAATCTGTGTTACTCTGATAAAATTTTAAGTTCGTGAATTTTGTGAAACGTTCCGTCCAACATCTTGGAGACTGCTTTAAGCCATATAGGCTTTTTAGCAATTTACAAACGCGATTTGTACCATCATCATAACCTTTAGGTTGTTTCATATAAATATCTTCCTTCAGACTTCCATATAAAAATGCGGTTTTCCGGTATACCCCCGACCAGTATAAATAAACGAACGCGATCGTAACGTGACCAGTTTTTCAGTCTCACTGTCGAGCGACCTTAATAACTAGCGAATCAGTTAGTATCGAGCGTCTTAGCGTACATTCTCTGTATCTATTATTTTAAAATATATTTGACGGTTTTCAATATCAAGATATCTCGTCACTTAAAACACACTGCCAATCATCTTCTACAACCGTGTGACACGGGTCACTGGGTATGCGTAATAGCATTTTCCCCTCCTCGTGAAAAAATAGGTAATATGTATTAGATACAGATGACCGAGTGTCGAGTCGAATTGGTAAAACGGTCAACGTGGAAATTCGTACGTGACTCAGGCATAAACAACCAAAAGGAGCAGCAAAACACACGCTCTCAGGGCAACAAGTGATTCAACCAATTCAACCAAGAGGAAGCCATCGTGCAAATGGAAGAATAGCCTGCTGTTCGCCCATTCAACCGATGAAAACATCAGTGACTGATGTCAAATGTCACACTTAAGAGAATCAGGAAATCGAATGAAGCGCCTAAACGATAAGTTCTACATATACACATAGAAACGCCCATACTACGGGGAAATACTTCACTTCAATATTTTTTTGCTACGTGTTCGATCTACGAGTGTGAAAGCATACCAAGAGACGATATCCCATCTAAACGAGGAGGTGTTATGTTCGCGCAACATATCTTAATTCATATTTATTTAGAGAGCGTACGCTCGATTTAGACTATGGAGAAATTAGGACCAACGCGAAGCAGGAATCCTTTAAATGATAGTCTCTCGAACGCCACGACATCCTCCTATTCGCCAATACTAACTTTTCCCCAACTTGTGAGGTTTGCAAAGGGAAGTAAGAAAGGTTAGACTGGTTCAGTTGGTCAATAGTTTCGCTACGAGAAATATATACAAAATTGGGTATCGAAATCACACGCATCATCGACTTTAGTAACTACGCGGTACATCAAATTGCTATTAAACATTATTTCATATTGCCTTTTGGACCCTCGGTGAACCGTATGGCCAGAAGGATTAGATTCTTGGTTCGCCGTAATCGAAATTTAACTTCAATTTAATATCCTTTTTCAAATGTCATGTTTCCTGAGATAGAGTCTATACGTAGATGCAGTTATTATTACACTAAACAGTCATAAGTATTAACATATATATGTCGGAGATGAAAGAACACCGGAGCCTTTGGAATTCTGGATAATCACGCAACATTGTAATCTAGAGTCTACTATAGCTGTAATTAAACAATTGTGGTTATTGAATCCGATTGTAATTGTTCGCGAGTTAGGTAATGAGCTTGGGCTCGAGGCGACAGCCAGTCGCCGAACATAGCTGCGGTCACGAGATAAACACTTTGTCTAACAAAGGCATTGAGTAATTCTATAGCTCTCCCTAAAAAGGAAATAGTTGTAACACTCGACAGTAAACATTCCAACGGTCTCTGTCCGGTAGCTCGCCACACGCAGACCCTATTCTTCGAGCAAGATGATTGCCAGATGTCGATGCGTCTCCGCAGTACATGTTCAGCTAGCCTGAGGGCCCGTTATAAATCTTAAGTCCTTCAAACAAACAGTCTTTGTCCCAACTACAAGAAGATAGAGGAGACCAATTTTCCAACGATCAACGTCTCCCACTGGCAGCTTTCCCTCGAGGGCGGCTAGCATCTTTATCTAACCACCGATATGGAGATTGACCAATTAGCAGCAACGCCAATTTCCCTCGCCTTCTAAACGAAGGCTTTCCTCGGCGAATCCGGTGATCTCGTGTCCTTAGACACACCCTATTATAGCTTTCCTCCGCAGCATCATCGCGACGGAAAGTCATTCTCTCGTGAGGTCGTATTAGCGAGTTACTTAGTGTCTGTACTCTCGGTGGATATTCCACGTATTAACAAAGAGTCCGACTTAGATTTTGTGAGCATGTTCATCTATCATCCCTGTTAAGGTAAAGAGAGGATTCAGGAATACAAATAGTTTACTTTATTTCACACACAACAGCTATACATATATGTCGGGGAGGTATTATTAGTGGGGTTATGGGCGTTCGATAAATCTCCATTGGGACTGGCCATCGTTGTGGTATAACAAAGGTACGATTTGCTGACACGAGTGTGGACAGTACAGGCTTGACAATCGCCTCGGTATCTTGGACAATTTCGATACAAGTCATATTGGTCTTAGGTTCAATAACGAATCCACAGCCAACGGGATGCTAAATCTACTCGCACACTACGCTAACTCAAGCGTGTCGCACTCGCGAATCGTAAGGCGTAACTTTTCGTCAATAAGATGACAAAAAGAACGAACCTCTGTCCCGATGATGCCACCGAGGAAAACTATGATGGGGTGTGTCTAAGGACGCGAGATCATCGGATTCGTCGAAGACAACCTTCGTTCAGGAAGTAAGGGAAATTGGCGTAGCTGCTAATTGGTCAATCTCTATATCGGTGGTTAGAAAAAGACGTTAGCCGCCCTCGAGGGAAAGTTGCTGGTGGGAGGCGTCGTTCGTTGAAAAATATGTCTCCTCTATCTTCCCGTAGTTGGGACAAAGACTGTTTGTCTATTTGAAAGATTTTAGGTAACTCGATCTTAGTGTTTATAACGGGCCCTCAGGCTAGCCGAACGTGTACTGCGAAGACGCATCGACATCTGGCAATCATCTTATTCGAAGAATAGGGTCTGCGTGTGGCGCGCTACGGGTCAGAGACCGTTGGAATATTTACTGCCGAGTGTTACAACTATTTCCTTTTTAGAGAGAGCTATAGAATTACTCCGTGCCTTTGTTAGACAAAGCGTTCATCCCGTGACCGCGGCTACGTTCGGCGACTGACTGTCGCCCCGAGCCTAAGTTTATTATCACAAATCGCAAACAAGTACAATGATGACAAATCGCTTAATTACAACTGTAAACTTTAATTACAATTTTGCGGGTTTTCTGAAGTTCCAGAGATAGGTCTCCGATATTCTCTCATTTCCGACATATATATTACACTCTGAAGACCTCGATAACCTTCTTGCACGCTTGTTGTCAACCGACTCTTCTAGATTCTTCTCCCATCTCGCAGCTGTCTTTTGTCTCAACTAAGACCTGAACGC
Organism: Bombus sylvicola; assembly: GCA_019677175.1. Classification (NCBI taxonomy): domain Eukaryota; kingdom Metazoa; phylum Arthropoda; class Insecta; order Hymenoptera; family Apidae; genus Bombus; species Bombus sylvicola. The sequence goes on from JACSOB010000135.1 coordinate 56,617, forward strand.
CCTCTAACGCTTACACACACATTCACATGTACAGTGTAAATGTATCATCTACCTAACAATCCCGTTGACCGCGGATTCGTTATTGAACCTAGGATCATGGTCATTAGTTTCTCGAGTATCTCATTACCACGGTTATTTGTCCAGTTCTATGATAATCGTATTTGCACCAGTCAATGTCTTCTCTATTGCATAACGACAACGTGTAATCCAAACGAAGATTTGTTTCACGCCCCTAACCCTAACTTTAATGTAAACCCGACATATATGAAACAAAATAGAATATATAAAGTATATATTATATAACATTTTTCATGTCCCACTCTTTTCTTAACCATCACATTTTATTTCAGACAGTTTTCTCAGACTTTTCTTCTAAACCTCTACCAAACTGCATATAATTTTTTACTTTCCTCTTCCCCCGGCCCCCATACGAGGCGTGATCAAAAAGATCGTTGAATTCTTTTCTTATTTGAGAAAATATTTATTTGTTCGTATATGTTACGCCACGAGGCCTACCACAGGCTGTATTTTCTAACCGTCGCTCGCGGTCCTGCAGTGTCGCAGGCAGATCGTCTTATCTGCCCGCCGGATCATATACAATGTATCGACGAGAGCCTAGTTGTCGCCGAGCAGCGCGCTCTAGAAACGTCGATTTTTGACTGTTACGTTTTCACACACAAGAAGAGGCATACGTGATCATAGGCGCGAGCGGTGGCGTGACCCGAGCATAGTGGGGGTCGTCTTCCAAATGAAACAAAGGAATAATAGAAAGGGATCAGTTCCTTCTGACGAGTCAAACGTGACACATCGACAAATCTGACGAGCAAACGAATTTATCTAGAGATATCGTAAAGTCGAGTCAACTTTTTGTAACATATTCATCATATTATTATAAAATATATCATTCTATATTAACCTGTTAATACAGTGTTACATTCATTAAACCACCTCTGTTGTCTTAACCGAAACAGAGGAATGACTATTTCGCGGCGTCGATTAACATAATCGTAGCGAGAATTTACGCCTCTCGCTGACGCGTTTTTCTAGCGACCGCGTCTCTCCGCGAACGGTCGTAACAGTATATATTTAAATTATTCCCTTTGAATATGTTGAAGTAACTACTTCAAGAAAGCTCTACATCTTTATTTATGCATATCCGTGACCTAGAGACCTGTATTACGCAGAAAATAGAATTTAGTGAAACAAAATAATTCTAAATAAGGAGAGGTCCATATTATTGTTCCCTTGAATATACATTTGTTTTGGGTTACAAGGTCTAGGAACAATGGAACTAATAAATAGATTTCTATTTATGTTCCTTGTAGCCTTTCGCTAAAACTATAAGGTTAATTTTCTTGGTAATGCCCTTTTGCTGTAAATGAACGTGCTCCCTATCGATTCTATTGTATAGTGACACTAAGGCAGTAAGGATCCGAATCAGCAGAAACTTATACTTATACATTATACTTATACCTTTATTTATTTCAATAAAGTTTTCTATTAAAAATTCATCTACTCGTTCTTCTATCAGTCAATCTCAACAGAATACAGTATATTTTTCCCAGCGTGTCTTTCAGTCATGAACACATTTCTGAAAGCACTTTCTTCTATAGTACATAGTTCGCATAACGACTTTTTCATTCTGCAGAATAACAAATAATCGCAAGAGAGCGATCAGATTGTAGCGGCGCAAGAGTCAAAGAACGACGCGAATCGTGAGCGACTCATGTAGTTGTTTTGCCTCGGGGCATTGACACAGCCTTGAAACGTGAAACGTAATGACAAATAAATTCCGGGGAAGACAATGTCGCCGCTATATGCAACTCTCTCCCGACCATTATAAATAAACGGACGCGTTCACGAGCGAAACAGTATCTAACAGTATTTAAGAGTATCTAACAGTATCTACAATATCTACACTATCTCCGAGTATCACGAGTATCTACCGAGTTACGCGACGAGCATTAACGAATATTTATCCGCGATTTTATTTTGCGATTTATACTTTGTACTAACGACTCACGTATACAGGCTGTACATTAATTTAGTATTTTAAATATATTTTATGGTTTCAACAATGAGTAATCTCGTCCTTTAAACCTCACGTACTAACTATCCTCTACACATAAACCTCCACAAGGTGAATATGGTGACTGTAAATGTCATTTTTTGCGAGAAACTCCCGAGTCAGTAGTGACGCATGAGCTGATGTGCTATAGTAGTACAATTTCTACGAGTGATCGTTTCACAAATCCTTCGAATTGCTTCGTACAATTGGCATGAAAAGCTCAAATAATATTCTCTATGGATCGTAACATATTGTGATAAAAATTTATGAAACACAATACCACGGTAATCGAAAAAGAACCTGTGAGCTTGAACGTTTGATCTCACTGCCATGCTTTCCTCGGTCGTGGTTAACTTGAAAATTTCCATTGTGATACTTATGATCGTCATACAACAAAAATATATTTACTTATTTCTTACACTTGAGGTGATATTAAACGTATTGGTTATTGAAGAGATGAGTGGAAATTTGTAATAGTCAATTATATTGAAATTACTTTAAATGCAGATACAGAGATAGTGTAGGTCGGTCGTGACTGTCGTTCGTATGATTTGTTATGATAATTAGCTATATTCTTCACTATACTGGTTCGCTTTCTAGGCTGTTTTAGAGAGAATGTTCGTTCGTTTATATTGTCCGGCGGACTTATAGAAGGTTATATTTGGTTCAGGTCGACGATTATGAAATAACAGCGATACTGCTTTTGTCTGGAGTTCGTTTATTCTAGAACTTCGCAAATTCAAAACAGCGTTAATACTTCGAGGTACAACAATATCAGTAGCTCCCGGTTCGAATCGTCCTATGACTCATGCCGCTACATACTAATACTATAGTAAACTGTTGCATCCTATGTAGGATTAATAGGAAAATTAACAATTAAATGTATGAATATTTATATTATTTAATAAAATAGTAAAAAATTAACGGTAACATTTTTTTAATTAACGTCTTTCGGGAATTCACTTGATATTTATATGTCGGAGATGAAAGGAAAACCGGAGCCTTCCCTTTGCAATTTTGGGAAAGTCCTCTAATGCTTTAGCCTAGATTTTATTATAGCTGTAATTAAGCAATTGTTGTCATTCAATCTGACTGTAATTGTTCGAGATTTGTGATAGCGAAAGTGGGTTCGAGGTGACAACTGGTCGCCGAACGTAGCCACGGTCACGGGATAAACGTTTTGCCTGACGAAGGTGTGGATCGGTTGTATGGTTCTCCCTAGAAATGTGGTTGTGGCGGCATACGGCCTCAAGAACGGGCCTGGCCACATGGAATTGCACTTTGGAGGTGTTGATATAATGGGACACACGTTGTATTAATAATGAAACTCCAGACAGAAACAGCCTAGCAACGGCGTTTGGGACTTTCTCGATGCTTCCAACGAGTGTATATCAAACTTTAGACAGAAACTGCCTAGCAACGGCGATTGGAACCTTCTCGATGCTTCCAACGAGCATATAATAAACAAATGCAATCGTTCAGCGAGAAAGATTTCCATCAGATTATTATTCGTGTGATCGCCTTGGAAAGTGATACTGTTACGTTTTGTTTGGCTCGTTTTAGTTGCGTTGCCGCTAATTTTTAAATTCAGCTTAAATTGTAGTGTTGTCTGTTATTTAATGCGATTGACAATTAAACTCCACGTTTCGGCTAACCTGCTACGCGCAGGAGTACTGGCACGGGAGAGGATTAAAGTTGGTGAAAATAAATGTTCGCTTAATCCTATTATATTATTAGACAAATATTCTTCACAAAACAATGTTTATTCGTATTCTAATTGGATATTGACAGAATGATCGTTGAAATTTCGAATACTCGGAGTTACAATCGTTCGCAATACGTTTTCGCTCTTATTAATTACAAGATTTTAGTTTTGATAGATTTTCGATAGTTTACAAATTGACAAATACAAACACGTCGATTAACAAGACTAACAAGAATTGGGAACTAATAAAACAAAGAACTAAAAGCTAAAGAACTAAAGGACTAAACAACCTAAAAGCTGAGAGCAAAAACTAAGAGCTAAAGGAATTAAAAGCTGAAAAAAACTAAGGAACTAAAGAATTAAAAAACCAAAGGAATTGAGAAATTAAGAGCTAGAGGAATTAAGAATTAATCGCTATGAACAAGAAATTACTTGCCAAGAAATGGGGAACTGATCGCCAAAAACCAAAGAGTTAATCACCAAGAACTGAGAAACTAATCACAAAAAACTGAGGAATTAACTACTCTAAAACTAAGGAATTATTTCGCTTCTTCTATGTCGCTACGCTTATTTATATTTAGGTCTACCGTGGAGGGGTCGTCATGTGACGGGTTATTCCGTGGGGGTTGTGAGGTTCGAATTTGGTTTCTATACAAATTGTTAAAATTTACTTAAATTTCAAATTGGAACGTTCACTCGCGCTATTGGTAGTTTTAGTTTACGTTACGGCGCGTGCGCAGCGCGGGACGTGACAATACATCGAGCAGTTTACCGAGCGTCTCAGAAATCGTAATTTTGTGCCTAAAATTATTCTACGTATAGTAAAGAGTTATCCCGTTGACCGTGGATTCGTTTGAACTCAAGAACATTGTTAATAGCATTCATTAAACTCATTATTCGTTAAACTTCTTATTCGTAAAACATATTATTCGTTAATCTCATTATTCGATAAACTTATTATTCGTAAAACTTATTATTCGTTAATCTTATCATTCGTTAAACTTACTATTTGTTCATCTTATTATTCGTTAAACTCAATATTCATTATACTTTGTAAAGTCTTGTATATACGCGTAAATATAATCTCTGTTTTGTAAAACGATGGCTAATTCAAACGAAGAATCGTTACGCGTTCTAAATTCTAATGTTAACCTGACATATAAATTGCGAATTTTATCATCTGTTCACAGAAAGTGTACTTGGTGGAAAAAGTAAATGTCATAGAGATGGTAATATTAACCACAATGTGACGGAATAATTTGTGATATTGATATACAATTTCCATCGTTATTTGTAAGAGTACTATTAAAGTAAGCAGCATCTGTTTGTCCATCCCATGAATCTAGAATTAATAAGAACTTATTGTTTCCACAATATGGATTGATTATATTTAATATCTTCCTAAATAATGGGTATTGACTAAAACATCAGAATATGGGTTGGTTTATTTTTGTCCTAGATTCATAAGAAAAATTTTTGTCAGAACCAATGACCCAACGACGCTGATTTCTTCTTGTTAGGCTACAGAAGTTTATGCAATACAATATGCAGTAAATATGCAGAGTGCTATGCAAGATATATACAGGGTGGTTGGTAACTGGTGGTATAAGCGGAAAAGGGGTGATTCTACGTGAAAAAAGAAGTCGAAAATATAGAATAAAAATTTTTCGTTTGAGGCTTTGTTTTCGAGAAAATCGACTTTGAATTTTCGCTCGGTACGCGTGCACTTTATCACGTCTCCTTATAACGGATCTCACTGTAGATCGTTGTCTCGATTAACGTTATGTTGATAAACACTTCCAATGTGACCGACCGTTGGAATGTTTACTGTCGCGTGCCGCCACAAATATTTCTTTTAAGGAGAGCTATAGAATTACTCCATTACCTTTGTTAGACAAAGCGTTCATCCCTTGACCGCGGCTACGTTGTGCGACAGACTGTCGCCCCGAGCCCAAGCTCATTATCACAACTCTCGAACAATTACAGTCGGATTGAATAACTACAATTGTTTAATTACAGCTATAGTAAACTCTAGGTTACAATGTTGCGGGATTATCCAAAATTCCAAAGACTCCGGTGTTCTTTCATCTCCGACATATACATCGTACATGTATAATACGGCTTTGTATACACTGTTCCCCAGGGTCATGTGGAGGTTAAAGAATTGTTACGTATGGACTATCTTCTTCGATATAGTTATAAGCATCGTAGCGGTTTATGCTATGTATTATACTTGTGTGTATATGTGTGTAGCAGTTACGCAGTTTTCAGTGGCGATTGCAGATATAGCCTCCATTTTTTGCCAAATATCTCTAACATTACTTATGCTTCAAGGAGAGAACAATCATTAAATTAACTATTTTCTGTAAAATCTTGTACAATTATTACATAGTATGGAATATATTTTGCATTTACATATTTTATCCACCTTGATAGATAATATCTATATAAAAATCAGCAGCGTAGTAGTGACAATTTTCGAAATGTAAAGTCGTTATTGTATTGTAGTAAAATTGAAATATTAGGTGGTCCAAAAAATTTGTTTCGTTTTATAAGCAAATAATAGATGCACAACATCTTTCGTTTTATATTATTTTATCGAATTACGTACTATCCAGATTGTTTTATCACGATAAAAATCACAACGTATGAGACATTAGGTTTCATGTTTGTATAAAGATGTGCTGTTGTAAAAGACGTGACTGTAAAGCAAAGACACTTCTCGGACAACCGTATGTAATCGACGCAGAGACATTTGCGCAGCGTACAAGATTCGCTTAGAGTCCAGAAGTGTAGACAATGAACAAGCAGTACGAATCTGTCGTTATTAGAGACGGTATTGTTCAACAGTCTTTCATATTCGAAACGCGGGAGTGTGGACGTGCTACAGAATAGTTACCTATTTAAACGTTACAATTTTTGTGTTTAGCAAGTGTTTGTGCAATTGATAAGATGTGCTAGTTGCTAGATAAAATATAAAATCTGGTTATTCGAAAGTTGACCTGCAATTTTCTATAAAAAGGATTTATTCAGGGTAAATACTTTATTAAATTTTATGAATTAAAAGCTTTCTGTGGATTATTTTAGTCTAATAACTTTTTTCTGCCCCTAGAATGGGTCATACGGCAACCAGAAGACTATTCCACATGTGGAAGTAAGTCGTAGAAACCAATACAGTTTTCTTATTTATTTTTCTTTTTTCTTATTTTTATTATATTTTTCGTCTCTAATGTACTACTTGCATTTATACATTTATATTAACGTAAGAGTGATGATATACATATTTATGTTTTAGTTTTAATTAAACGTATTGATTATATTTTTTTATATAAAAGTTAAGCCGTTCTTCCTATTTTATTTTCTTCCGCTAAAAAATGTTTTCATCAAAGATAATGCTTATTGAGAACCAAGAATAAAGTCGGTCATCGATAATGGTTACTAATTACAGAACTTAACGTATAATTATTTCTATAATTGAATATTATGTTCTTATAAAATAATTATGTTTTTGTTGATATTAATTATTCTTCGAATCTCGTATTGTATTTATCTGATAGATAGTAATTTTTTACTTAAATTTGTTTAAGAATCCTTCCCTGATGCACTTCGTGATACACAAAGAAGCTTATTCCAGTAACACAATTCTTTATAAATTCTTTTCCATGCTGTTATGGTAAGTTTTTCCCCTACTTCTTTTTGATTATCTACTATTACTGTATTATTTGCTATAATGTCTGCATTTTAATTGCAAAATGCATTATTTCATTTAAGAAACGCGATACAGTATATTCATTCGTTATCTTTTCTATTTATTAAGCAAAAATTATGAATAAGAAAATACAAAATTCAGTTCTCAGATTCTGTTGCAAGTCATTACAATTAGATATGGACTTAAATCGTCTAAAACTTTCAATTTTTATATGTATTTTATATGTAGATATTTTATTACACATAGAAATTTATTATACATAGAAACCTAACCTCAATATTTAACCAATGGCGAAACAATAAGCGGTAGAATATCTCACGTGATATTAACAAAAATTGTTTGGTTCGAAAGAAGACATTAGATACGGTGCAAATTACTTTTTCCCCATTTTTTACTTTAACCATTTCAACTTCATTTTTGCAAATGGAACCATATATTTTTTAATACATTCATCGATCTATCTTTGTATTCCTTATGAAAAGATTAAAAGGAACTGTTAGTTCACCAGGTATCTTAATTTGAATTCGTCGTATGAAAGCCAGGTAAGGGCGCGAAACGGTACTCTTGTGTTTACGTTCTTCTTGTCTTTTGTATGTTTCAGCATAAACACAATACCGCTTCGTGTCCTATGCTTATTTATCATACGACAAATTAAACATATGATATAATCTAAACTAACAGTTTTTCGACATAAATGGGTTAATACTTTTGTATGTGATATGAAACGTTACGATATCGGTTACACTACTGTTGCTTACAAAGCACGAGTTTCGACTGATTGGTAGATAAAGCAAAAAAAAGAATAATAGCAAGAAAGAACCGATTCGGAAGGACGAGCCTTTCGTTTACCTCCGAATCTCTCATCAAACAGGTCATATTGTAGGATGTGAGCATACTTTTCGCGGTGAACGTATGTATATATTGTTTATATATATTGTTCTGATATAGTTATTAACTATGCTTATTGTTACGTAAATTTATATTGTAGTATAAGAATGTAACCGAAAAATCCGCCTGTTTTAAATCCCTTCCTTTAATGTGTGTAATTAGCTTTTTGTAGACATGAACGCACAAAAGATATATGGATGCTATTATTTCGTTTAACGAAATCATCGAATAACACAAACAATTCTTATTTACATTATTTCCCGAGATACGAAGCCGCAGTTCTGTTCTTAATGGGAACTACGACGATTGACTGAAATGAAACAGAAAGGAAATGAAAATTCAATTCATTACCTATAAAATATGGTAATTATTTTTCGACATAATTGCCATTTACATCAATCCATACTTTGCAATCTGTGACAAGTTTCTTCATTCCGCCAGCGAAAAATTCTGCTGGATGCTTCTAGTAATCTTTTGATAAATAACTTCACTGCTCTCTTAACTTCATTTTCACACTTGAAATGAGTTCACCATCTCGTAATTTTCCGTTTGTAATTTGTATAAAATGAAACTAAATCGTCACCGCGATGTGTGTATTATCGTCTGCTTATACTTTAACTCGCACCTCCCGCGGCCACGTCTGCACACTGCTTGAACGGAGAGCACATCAAAATCAGCTTCGCACTTAATGTTTTAAATGCCTTTGCATCGATATGATCCACGTATTTCACGCTATGTAATTTTTCTGAAAGCAAAAACATTTCAGTCACGGCGTCTACCCTCAATTTTCCTGCACGTTTCTCCTGTCACGTACACTTAAGGGTTGGTTGATGAAACAAGAAGGTTGAGTTGTAACACAACTACTGTTTTTATTTTCTAACCAACTTTATTTACTAGCACAGCACAGGTTGAAAATAATTGGAGAGATGTTCACTGTTCGAGGGTTTTGTCTATTTCTCCCCAGGTGTTCTCGTCTCATTACGGAGGAAAGCTTTCTAATTAACAACGCGGATTCGCTGTTCGCACCTTCCATTAGGAAAAGTGAGGGTAACGATCCACGATGCCAATTGGTTATAGGCCACGTTAATAAATGAAGATACGTTAATAAATGTGGCTAGTAGGTAATGTTGTTTATGGGAAAAACCAGCTTTTTCGTTAGTCAAGTATTGGGTTTTTCCCATTAGGTAACTACCTGCTTTCCCCGTAATTAGTAAGGACGTATAACAACCTAAGGGATGTTTTAAGGACCATCCATAAACAGATAACACTTACAGAAATAATAAACTTAAAAAGTTTAAGTTTATGGTGGGTCCCTGGGGTAATTGAGGGTATGCGGTGAAACCTGCACACATCCGGCCTCTGAGATGAATTAACGTTACACTTCGGTGGTTGACAGGACATTCATAAGCATCTGTTTCCTTCCATTTTTTATGGTCTGGAGTTTCCTCCCTTTCCTTCCAATAATACAGTGAGCGTCAGAAAGCAGATTTTTACAATTGGATCGAGTATTTCATTCCTGTATTTCCCAATAAACATATCGAGTCGCAGTAATGAAGAAAAATCCCTCTTTTCCCGAGAATCATCATCACAGACAGTTGAATGCAACGGCTCATTCCCTACTGCGGTGTTTTCCTCGATTTTCGGTGTGAGAGAAAAGGATTGCCAGTTTTGAATATGAAAAAAGAGGCAATGTGCTACACTTGACCAAAACTAAATGCTAGAATTATATATTTTGGTTGAAATACGATCTCAAATGTTAGGAAATAACGTAGTATACTATTGACGAAAAGATAAAGCGCTACAGAAATCTGTCGAAACGAATTTCTTTGTGTTTGCTTTTACTTTTTTAGCGATATATCTATTTCAAATTCCGATTGCGGTTCATAGGTTGGAGTACCTTCATTTGATTTCTTGATTCTCTTGACATTTGGTATCAGTCACTGATGTTTTCATCGGTTGAATGGGCGAACAGCAGGCTATTCTTCCATTTGCACGATGGTTTCCTCTTGGTTGAATTGACTTTTGTGTTCTGGATCTTGAACTAAGATTCAGCATCTGTTGTCTTGAGAGCGTGTATTTTGCTGCTCTTTTTGGTTGTTTATGCCTGAGTCACATATGAATTTCCACGTTGACCGTTTTACCAATTCGACTCGGCACTCGGTCTGTATCTTATACATATTACCTATTTTTTCCACAAGGAGGGGAAAATGCTATTACGCATACCCAGTGACCCGTGTCACGCGGTTGTAGAAGATGATTGGTGGTGTGTTTTAAGTGGCGAGATATCTTGATATTGAAAACCGTCAAATATATTTTAAAATAATAGATACAGAGAATGTTCGCTAAGACGCTCGATACTATCCGATTCGCTAAGACTATGTATCGATCGTTATTAAGATCGCTCGAGAGTGAGACTGAAAAACTGGTCACGTTACGATCGCGTTCGTTTATTTTGTAGAGGACAGGCATATAGAATGTTTAACCGTGAGATTTATTGGAGGTTATCGTTTGTTGTCGTAACCGTCGAATATATTTAAAAATAATAAATTAATATACAGCCTATAATTGCTGAATCGTTAGTACAGAGTATAAATCGCAAAATAAAATCGCGGATAAATACTCGATAAATGCTCGTCGATAACTCGGTAGATAACTCGTGATAACACGTAGATAGCACGTCGAAATAGAAAGATAGTCGTAGATACTCAACTCTTTTCGGTTGCGTCGGTTTACTTATACTGGTCCGGGGGGAAGTCGGAAGATTCAAATTCGTCTTTGTTCGACGGTTATGCGTAGCGGCGACATTGTTTTGCCCAGAGTCTATTTGTTCTTACATTACTGGTGTCCTAACGATGTTGATACTCCGAGGCAAAACAACAACATGATTTGAATTGTCCTCTGCTCATGTGCCGCTACATATTTATATACAATTGAGTATACGAACTTGAAGCTTTGTGGAAATATGACTTTTCTTAATTTTGAAACGTGTGCAAAAATCAAGCCTCAAATGTTTATTAGTTCTCGCAAAAGTTATCTAGCAAATAAAACGGCGTTTTATTTGATCCTGATTTCTACAATTTTTGCACCTTGCACGGCAACTGATAGCAACTCAGTTCTATTCTTTCTATTGGTTCTCTACACAAGTGTTGCATTATTATGTGCAAGTCCAATAGATTTTTGATTTCAAACTATTAAAAAATGGCTCCATAAGCTAATAACAGAGAAGAAACTTCCGCAATTTTCTGTGTCTTTATCTTTTTCTAAACTTCAGAATCCATCAATTAAGAAATCATTTTTAGTGAACTATTCCGAATACTCTTAAGTAGATGTAAGAATTCGAAAAGAAAATGAACTTTAAGGCCATTGGTCATAAAAGAAGTTTTCTGACGCGTAAGATACCGTCCGGTGTCATCCAAATATCGAGCCTGCTTCCGGTAAATACCGTATATAGATACTGTAGTATTGGTTTTGTGGATTGTCCATCACGCAGATTTTCAAATCTTCTCTCATGCTCGTCTGAATCTGAAGTGGATTTCTTTTTCTGGTAGCTGCGTGAGTTTTGTTTTGAGTGGATCGTTCGACTGAAATTGTTCAAACTAAGAGTCGGTGGTCGGTGAGGCAAGTACAGCTCTTGAAAGGTACAGTTGTAAATAGCAGAGCATATCCGCAGATATTCTTGCTCAGTTCCTGAATAGTTGCGTCTTCAGCTATTAGTAGTTAGAAGTAGTTAATGATAGTAGTTAATGATAAATAAATAAATAAATAAATAATAGTCAATAAATAAATAACAATAATAATTTAACATTGAAAATAAATAATAATAAATAAGTAAATAAATAATAATATTTTGCTAAAAATACGATGCATATCTCTATAGAGCTTCTTAAAACATTCATAACAATCGTGCTCATTTCACTTTTCGTGACGCCATGTTCCCTTAAAATTTCGACGGTTTTTGGCGTTATGGCCCCTCTACTGTCCAAGACCACGGGTAAAATCTCTCCATCGTCCACACTGTATTTTACCATTAGGCGGTTCAGGCGTGGGAAGTATTTGTTGACCTTCTCCTCCGCTTTAAGGAAGCAATCTCCACGAGAATCCGTTCCCCGTTTTTAACTACGAGGTCCAGCTTATACAGATTACCTCCTACATTTATCGTAGGCTCGACAAATACTTCATTGTTCTTACTTAACTTATTCGCGAGGTGAGACTTCACATCATCGTGTCTCCTTATTCTTAGACCTTTGGACTATTGGCACAACCCTAAGATGTGTCCTAGGTTTCCTGGTTGGGCGCGACATATCCTGCAAGCCACGTGCATTCTTTTCTCGGCCCGTGCCAATACAGTTTTTGTACCAAATGTGTTCGTCCTTAGTCTCAGTGCATCTATAAACCTTGATGGCTTGAGCAAATTATACTCCTTCAACCACACGTTGCCGATCTTTTCTCTTGAGAAGTCTTTGACTCCTTGACCCTGACTCCTCAGTTCGGACCACTGTTTTACGTGTTCTCTCTTTAGCCTCTTTCTTGCTTTCTCAATGTCCTCAGAAATGGCCGGCCAATTAATCTATAGGGAGTTCGCTATTTTGTTTAATTTTTATCTTCCTCGTCGCTTATCAAGCTAGACGCCGCTGGATCCAGTGAGTTCTTTTGCTCTGTTTAGGATACCGAGTTTCATAATGTGTTCAAACCTCGGTAACCCTAATCCTCCGCATGCTTTCGGAGCATATAAAAAACCAGTGACTGTCGAAGGCACCAGATATATGGCCTTAATTTCTTGCCTGACTTCGCTTTCCAATATTCTCAAGATAACGTCGCTTGGTAGATTAATTAATAGATCATAAATGTAACTAGGGAAGATGTAATTCACAATTAATTCTATTTTCTGACATGTCTTAAGAGAGAGCTTTCTGACTTTTCTCACCACGCTCAGAATTTCCGGCACTATTATGCCACAGTGGATACCCTTCCAAGGCTCCATTTGGGCGCCTAAATACTTGAAGAATCGACTGATGCTATGCGATGATTTTTAAGTTTAATTTCTGGGTTTTTCATGAACCAGGTGTCCTTCTTGGCGACCACCTGGAAAGACGGACTCTTCTCTCCAGAAATATTCATTCCCAGGCAGCTTAAGTACCGATAAAGAGCATCCAACTGTCGTTGTGCCTCCCTCTCATCCTCGCCAAACATTTACTATGTTGTCGCCAAAAGTCAGAACAGGAATTTTTCTCTGATCGTTCACTTTAATGCCACTGGTCTCCCTTTCAATATTCTCCAGCAGTGGCTCCAGATACAGATTGAATAGCAGCGGTGACAGAGGGTCACCCTGCTTAACTCCGCCAAGGATGTCGACCACGACCCCTTTGCTATCACTTGTTTTAATAGTTGTTCTGCATCCTTTATACATTTCCGTAATAATTTCAATCAAAGGGGCCGGAATACCCTTCCTTGCCAGACAAGGTCTTAAAGCCGATTAAGGTACTGTATCAAAGGCTTTAGAGATGTCCACGATTGTGAACACTCCACCTTTGTCTTTCTTGCTATAATTCAAGGCAGCGTTAAACAGATCTATATTAATTTTGTATCCGTTTTCGGATGTGAAGCCTTTTTGTTTTGAATTTTGTTCAACACCGTTCCTTACTCTACCGTCGAGGATAGAAGGGACGATTCGGCCGAGAATAAGGCCTATAGTAATAGGCTGCCAATTCTCGACTTTACTTGCGTCTTTATTCGCTTTCGGTATTCATGTAGTCCTATTCTCCTTCCATACGGTTGGAAAATAGGAACTAAAATACAAGATGTTAAGTAATTTAGCAATTACTATTGGCAGGCCAGGAATTCATAGGTGTTTTTTGTGCAATCCATTAGGCCCTGCTGCTGTTTTGTTTCTAATCTTTCACCTTCGGCAGTTTTGTTTTTAATCTTCTTTCACCTTCCGCTTATATTCTCAGCAGTTATTACCGGAAATATTTCGTGCAAGAGAGCTTCGGAGGCTTCACTTACTGGGACTTGGGGATTGGGTGGACCCATCCGTCCCCTCTCTTCCTTTCAGCGGTTGTCTGGCTGATTCCAGGTATGTTAGGTCGTTATTTATAGCAACGCCAGCCAGCTTCCTGGGACACTCTTTAAATATCTCTTGGCAACGTGCGTAAGAATATCGTTGCCTTGATGCTTGTTCTTTTTTTATATGCTATCCGTATTAGATCTATTAGACGATATCGGCTTAATATTGCGATCGTCTTTATTATGTTTCAAAAAGGCTTCGTATAGAGATGTGCAGATAGATTTTTCTATTTTATTAATTAATAGATCTCTATCAGTTTTTGATTCCATCCAAATATTACTTAATAAGACATAAATGTCTCTCAACGGGGAAGGAACCTCGGTAGACTTTTCTATTTCATTCTCCAAGCCACGTCGCCACTCGCGGACTGATTCTTCACTTGTTACGGCTTTATCCGATCCAAGTGGCGCGCTGCCTGGTCAGCAAGATCGCACCCGCCCACTGTCTCTTGTGTACCCTCCTGAGGGCCCGTTTCTTCGTTGATCATTCTTAGCCTTTTTCTTTTGTTTGTAATCAGCTCAGCCGTTCTGCTCGTTAAGATTTTACATATTTCTAGGTTAGGGTTATAATCTTTATATTTTTGCTCGAGCTCCCTCAAGAGGGTAACCTCTTCTTCTGACCATAGCCTGCTGCTATTGTCTCGACTCAGGGTGTCTGTCACTTCCCTTCTTTTTCTATTGCGAACGGCAGGGTGCGCATGCCGTTCGTGAGTCGATAGCCCTCTCTGAGTGCCGAAGCTCATGAGGCAAGCATCACATTTAAATAAACCTTCACTACTTTGCGTTGAGCCTTTACACCATGATATGCGGCATCTTGCCCCATGGAGCTTAGGGAACTGCTTCCTGCAAGTAACACATTCCCATTGGATGGGGGTTACTAAATGATGTTCTTTGAGGTGCTTGTCGACGTCTGTCAAGTTCAGGAAGAAAAAGTGGGCTTCCTTTTTCTCGCAGACTGGGCAAGCTATTTTGTCCCCCACCAATGGGACCATAACTTCGAATACTGAATCGGAGTCCCTGATCGTGCATACGTTATCAAGCGTGGTCCCCTTTAAAGCGGATGAATCCGCCACAACGCTTCCGGGACCGAGAAGCACTGCGTCCTAGGTTGCATTGCTATTATTAATAATTGCAGAACATGAATTTGAATTCTGTACAAACATCCAATCATTAACCATTCCGTTATCCAATAAAAGCCAGTTCGTCAATAGATTCCCATCGAAGGAACGTATTCCTCTGTTTAGATGTTTAAGTTTCATAACTTCACTGTAAGAACCGTTATATCGGAAAGTCAATTTATAATTGGAACATAATTTGTCTTTCGCTCCTTCGTCGCCATACTCCGTTTAACCATGAACGCCGCGTGCGGGCGACAAATCCCCACGCTGACGCGGCGCACATGTTACCGGCGGTACCACGGTGAGGTAGGTGTTCGTACGACTTAAGCAGGGGAGACCGAAGTCTCTCCTGCCCCCAAGCAACCATGACTCTCCAAGGGGCCCTCAGCACGACCGTTAAATAGCGGCGTGCTGCTTACAACCTGTGGAACTTCTAAAACGAGGCTCCATACTTCCGAGGTACCCCCTCATAAGGACTTATAACTACGTTCATTTATAATTGACATATGTCGGTAACAATAAATATACATAGTAACATAAACTGATAAATAAATAATAAATATAGCACACCATTTATAAATAAATAAATAAATAAATTATTAGACTAGTCAATAAATATAAATAAACTACTAGTCATGTTAATAAATAAATATTTAACTTAAATCATAAATAAATAAATAATTCTTAACCATAGTCAATAATAAATAAATAAATAAAACTAAAAAATTAGTAGTTAAAACAAATAAATTAAAAAAATCTTTGTATATAGTTAACATTGTCACCCATCTAAGAATATATTACACTTCTAGATGGAGCTCCTAAGTACGTTCATTATTATTGTTTTTATCTCATTATTGTTTAAACCCAGTTCATATAAAATTTCTTTGGTTGTTGTTGTAATCACCCCTCAGTTACCAAGCACCACTGGTAGTATTGCTCCCTCTTTCAAGCCATATATGGATTTTAGTTGGTTTAGACATGGGAGGTATTTGTCGATCTTTTCCTTGTCAGCCTTCCGGAATGCTGGGAAACCCCCCAATACCCTAGTCCAGACTTTTACGATAGCTGCATTTAAACAATAAAAAGAAATAAATAAGAAATAACTTTAATGTTCCAACCTGGCTTTATGACGATGTGTTCAGGTTCAAGGTGACCTAGCGGGTCACTACACATAACCATGGCCACGGGAGGGACGTGTACCTGACAGAGGTATGAAATGCTTATATGGCTCTCCTTAAAAACAAAGATTGACCCGAGAAGTGGGGACGGGAGTATATAAGGGCGGTTTCTTTTGGATTACGAGTTGGTTAGTTTGTTAGTTAATCGTTGGACGAATTGCTGATTGAATAATCGAAAAGTTACCCGAATCGAGTACTACGTTGATACTTATCATCCCGTGACCGTGGATTCGTTAACGAATCTGAAGCCATTGTCACTAGCTTCCTAATCGCCGTGAGTAACCGCCTAGCTTGTAACGACCACATTATCGTAATAAACTACACCTGTGTTGTACCGCATCCATGGATAATCCCCGCGTAGACTCATTCGACACCCACAACCCTACTCGTAGTGTTACTCCGACATCAGAAGTGGGATCAGCGCCGATTATAATACTACAAGAGCTATGAACATCGTACGCGAGTTAATTCAGTCGCTAGTGCAAAAATCGAGTGTGGAACCTAAGAATTTTCGCCACCGCGTTTTAACCCTGAAACTGTGAGCTCCGATTCCGCTGCATGATGCGCAGCTGTCAATTTGATTATGGGGGAAATCCTTACAAAGCAATGCCCTGAATATAATCTCAATGATGAGCGTCGAATCGACTTCTACGTAGTGGGAGCATCAACTGGTGAATCAAGTCATCCGGTTGAGTCGTTTCCATTTTACCCCGATTTTGGAGCCGAGTTTTTACTAATGAAAGAATCCGTCGTCTTGAGATTTTCTGGCGAAAGAACGATTGATATAGTAGTAATGCGAGGAATAAGAAAAATTGGTACATCTCAACTCTTGTCCGTTGCGGGTGTTACTTCAAAATAGGATATCGCGATTGATCGTGAAATTTTAAGTCAAGGTTTTGACGTAATATTACACAAAATAGCCTCGCTATGTGTAAGACAAATAATTAATGCCTGTAATAAAACCGCCGAAGACGAGCTCGACGTTAATGAAATTGACAATGGCGTGCGTGGTAGAGATAAAAGTCGATTAATCTTTCTTTTAGAAGATTCAAAGAATCATTCGTTACGGGTTTCCTACGTACTCGCGTAAATACAGGCCAGTTAAAACTACAATTAATTGATCCTAACATCACCGTACAAAGAAGTCCTAATATACTTCGCGAGGAAGAGCGCAGAATAGTACGTGAGAGAATAAGCGAATTAATTATAGCCAACTATCATAAGGCCTAGTCATTCACTGTTCGCGAGCCCTATGTTACTCGTGAAGACGAACGATGGTTCAGATAGATAATTGGTAGATTTTCGAGAACTAAATAAAAATACGGTTGCGGACCGGTATCCTTTACCCCTTATTGCGGATCGAGTCGCGAGATTGCAAAAGCAAGATGTTTTATTAGTCTGGACATGGCCAGCGGGTTCGCCAAATCCTTATTCATTCTAATTCTAAGAAGTATACAGCATTAGCTACCCTCGTTGGACGATTTGGACAATAAGTTGTTGTTTTCTTCAAATTCTTTTGTGTCTTTGTTCGGCCTATTCGACGTCTTTTATTTGCATAACATGGTTGCGTGCGCGTCTAGTGTTTCTTTCGGAATCGTTGTTCCGAACGGCGATATTACGCCGACTCCATCGAAAACAGGGATTTTGCATTCTTGACAACCCTAATAATTTTGCAGCTAATACTTGTCTGAATATTCTAATTTCTTCCTGGCTGCAATTCTTTTTAAACCATCAAAGCGTTTACCATAGAAATCCTCAGAAGTAGTCGCATGCCAAGTCTTCTGTACCATCTGATCCTTTTCGAATTGTGGTGACATAAGAAACCATTTGGTCAGAATGATCTGTACCACATTTTTCTTCATTGTATTCAACGGCGGCTGGTGATTTTAATGTTGCGAACAAACGGAACGAAAGGTCATTCTTGCGATTCCTTTGAAAACACGTATGGCAGCCAACGTGTTATTCGTACGTTGTTGTCTATTCGGACGATATTCTAATCATTGCCTACTCCATGGACCAAGCTCTAGAAAGATTGTACACCGTATCAAATACCCTCATAAATGCCGGAGTTTCTTCTAATTGTTCTAAATGCTCTTTCCCAAACACATCGGTACTCTATTTGGGACATGTAATTCATAACGGAGAAGTTCGCCCCAATCCGGGTAAAATACAAACCTTGAGTCCTTTACCTGAACCAGCGACCGTCACACAGCATAGACAGTTCATAGGTTTAGCCTTTATTTCCGAAAATTCGTCCCTAAGCCTTCACAGGTAACGAAACCCATGCACGCACTTACTTCCGGTAATAAAAACATAACTTGGACGGATAGGCATGAAGAAATAAGGCAAAAGGTAATTTCCGCCCTGACCGACGCGCCAGTGTTAATGGCATTCGACCCGAACTATCCGATAGGACTTCATACAGACGCTAGTTCGGATGGATATGGGGCTGTTTTAATGCACAAGACGGAAGGTAATAATAGAGTAATAGAATATTACAGTATAAGAACTAGCCCTGCGGGATCTAAGTATCATTCATATGGACTACAGACGTTAGCAGTTGTTAAACGCTGCTAAAAATTTTCGCCACTAATTACATGAAAGAGAATTTCTTGTTGTCACTGGTTGCAATTCCTTGAAGGCATCTAATAATAAGGTGAAACTTACTTACAAACTTTTAATTTTGACATTGTGTATCAAGAAGGTAAACGAATGGCTCACGTAGATTTCTTTCCGCGGAATCCCATAGACATTGATCATAGTATAATCAACAAAGTCAAAGAAAAGAAATTAATCTGACCGAGACCTCAGAAGATTGGCTGTTAACGGAATAACGTCGGGATCCTCAAATTTCAGAAATCCTCGCTAAATTACAAAATGATGAGCTCGCGGAAGATGTCGCAAATGCGTATGAATTACGATCTGGTACCCTTTATAGTAAAATACAAAGAAAAGGCAGGACTCTTTTTGCCCATTGTCCCAAGAGGACGCAGGGGGTCCGTTATTAACCATGTGCACCAGTCAATTATGCACTTGGGATGGGATAAAACGCTGGAGAAACTGTACGAGCATTACTGGTTCGAGGGCATGGCGAAATATGTTCGCAAATTCGTCGAGAACTGCCATGCTTGTCGAGTTTCGAAGGCCAGCTCAGGCAAGATACAAGCCGAGCTGCATCCCATACCCAAGATTAGCATACCTTGGCACACAGTGCACGTGGATATCACGGGCAAATTGAGCGGGAAGCGTGACTCGAAGGAGTACGTCATCGTTTTGGTTGACACCTTCACCAAATTCGTATACCTGCGTCATACCCGCAAAATAGACTCCACTAACACCATTGAAGCACTCAAGTCGGCTATATTCTTATTCGGCAGTCCTTACCGGGTAATAGCGGACCAAGGAACATGCTTCACCGGCAAAGAATTTCAAAGCTTTTGTAAAAGTAGAAACATTATACTTCACTTGCTAGCAACCGGTGCTAGTAGGGCCAATGGACAAGTAGATCGTGTAATGAGCACACTAAAAAATATGCTCACGACGGTAGAAAGGACGGGGCGGTCGTGGCAAGACGCGGTTGGGGAAATACAGCTGGCTTTAAATTGCACCATCAACCGTGTGACCAGGTCGAGCCCCTTAGAACTACTGATCGGTAAAGCAGTAAGACCTTATGACTTGATAGTACCTAACAGTATAGAAGAAAAGACGGTAGATGTGGCCGAAGTAAGACAACACGCCATAAGAAACATAGAGGCCAGTGCCAAATACGATAAAGACAGATTCGACAAAAAGAAAATTAGAATAATTCGGTTCAATCTCGGTGACCTCGTATTACGAAAAAACGTAGAGAGAAATCAGACGAAGTTAGATTCCAAGTTCAGGGGTCCATTTGTGATAGCAGAAATTTTAGAAGGAGACCGATATACTTTAGAAACCTTAGACGGCAAAAGATCATACAAAGACAGTCATGACGGACTAAGAAATATGCCAGAAAGTTGCGTCCCTGCTGAGTTGAACGTCTGCGGTGATGACAACGACGGTGATAATAACGATGCAAGTACACGGACCTCAGAGGATCATTAACATCACGTTGTGGTCGTAGTAATATGTTCAGTGTGACGTCTTGCGCTTCCAGAATATGCTCACTGTGACATCTTGCGCTTCCAGAGTACGTTCAGTGCGACGTCTTGCGCTTCCAGAATGTGACGTCTTGCGCTTCCAGAATATGCTCACTGTGACATCTTGCGCTTCCAGAGTACGTTCAGTGCGACGTCTTGCGCTTCCAGAACATGTCCAGTGTAACGTCTTGCGCTTTGAGATACACCCAGTGTGTGGTGTTTTGTATTTTGAGATACACCCAGTGTGTGGTGTTTGGTATTATGAGATATGCCCAGTGTGTGGTGTTTGGTATTATGAGATATGCCCAGTGTGTGGGGTTCTGTACTTTTGTAATACACCCAACGTGGTAATAAGATACAACAAACTGAGATTCATCCGTGTACGAAATCGAAAATGATCTGTCGTGTCATTACGGTCTGACTGGTAACTCCCAGAACGCAACTAGCGGTTAGAATACAAACTAGAATTCGTGTTCTCTTTTATTTTTCTGTGGTCAAACCTCCGAACGAAACTTTGCTGTTACACTGGACCCTTGCCCTACATTTGGTTAAGTTGTAAATAATGTCAGTCGCATCAAATCTAATATATGAATACACAATATTGTAGATACACCCGAGGACGGGTGACTGTCAGAATGGCCGTGTCGGAGATGGAAGGACAGCGGGATTTTCCGTCGGGAATGCTGGGAAAACCCCCCCATTACCATAGTCAAGATTTTTATGTTTAAGCAATAAAAATAAGGAATAGTTTTAATGTTCCAATCTGACTTTATGACGATGGGTTCGGGCTCGAAGTGACATAGCGGGTCACTAGACGTAGCCACGGTCACGGGAGGGACGTGTACCTGACATAGGTATGAAATGATTATATGGTTCTCCTTAAAAACAAAGATTGACCCGAGAAGTGGGGACAGGAGTATATAAGGGCAGTTCCTTTCGGATGAAGACAGAGTTAGTTTGTTTGTTAGTCGTTGGACGATGGAGTTGTCGAGAAGATACCCGAATCGAGTAGTACGTTGATACTTGTCCTCCCGTGGACCGTGGATTCGTTATCGAACCTGAATCCGTTGTCACCATCATCTCGAACATCCTATTGCCATTACTCGTAGCCTCTTGTAGTGCCCACATTCGTACTGATAAATATTAGCCACATCCGCGACGGTAAAGTAAGTAAAGGGCGTTCATAGGACGCCCCAAAATGCCAACCTGACTCCGACATATATAATTACATAGTCCACAGACTTCCTGTCCTCAACATCCTGTCCATATACCATCCGAAAGTATCCAATCGTTGTCCATAAACTCGCCAGGTCGTCAACAAATAAGCCGATCAGATGATAGTATAAATACAGCAATATTGTGCTATCTACAGTTCAGTTGTCTATCTAACGCCTGCATTCTGCTAAAGACCCGATGATGCGCGCCCAAACGCCACAATATAGATGTAGTATCGTGGAAAGAGAAGGGCCTGTGGGTGGCACTCTATAGTGAGAGTAATACCACCAACTCGACACTAACTGGTGTCGGACGACGGTAGCGCAGAGGGTAGCGCCTTAGGTTACGAACGTTCGGGACCCGGGTTCGAATCCCGGCGACCGGAGTCCGATTTTTCTTCCACGATACAAAAATAGAAGAGAAGCGGCCGTACCCAGCAGCGAGCGACCTCTGGCAGCCTTGAGTTCTTCAGTCTTTCCGATACTACATAGATAAATACAAAACAATATATACTAAATATGAACAATAAGCAATAAATAATAAAATAAATCAATAATATAAATAAAAATAAATAGTCACGTAGGCAGGTGAATAAATAAGTAATAAATAACCAACAAAGAATAAATAAATAAATGCATAAATAAAAAATAATAAGTAATAACTAACTAAATAAACAATAAGTAAGTAAATAAATAATTTAAAATTTAATGGGGTATTGTTTCAAACGCTTTGGAGATATCCACGATTGTGAATATCTTCCCGTTATTTCTCTTACTGTGGCTAAAGGCAGCGTTGAATAGGTCTATGTTAATTTTATATCCATTTTCTGATGTAAAACCTTTCTGCCTTAAGTTCAGTACAATATCCCTTTCGAAAATTCGGCGAGAATGGTAGCCTATTGTTATAACAATAATACCAAAACCAAATAAACCAAGCAGCCAGATCGGAAAATAGGAACTATAGCACAGAATATTGAAAATTTTTGCCAATATTGCGGGCAGGCCAGATATCATTAAATGCTCTTTTTGAAATCCATCTGGTCCTGCCGCAGCCTTTTTCCTCATCTTACTAAGTTTCTCGCTCACATCCGCAGCGTTTATCGGCGGAAACAATTACTGATTATCAGGTCAGAGGATCTATTTCCTAGAATTTGGGGATTGGATGGTCCTGCCCGATCCCACAGATCCTCATAGAGCCTCTTCAGTTCTATCGCTTCTGGTGATTGTTTGGCTGGTTCCAGGTATGCACGATCGTTGTTAACAACAACGTCGGCCAACTTCTTAGGACATTCTTTAAATAAGTCCTGGCAATGTGCATATGAGTATCTTTTCGTTTTGTTTCTGTAGCAATAAACTTTCTTTTTATTTCCCTTATTTTGGGGCTTTTCCATTTTATTACTTTCATCATCTTGTTATTCACTTTCTCTATTGCTCCATATAGAGATTTGTAAATAAATTCATTCAATTTAATAATAATGTATTCTCTATTTCCTTTATTATTTGCCCAAATTTCTGTTAACCGAGCGTTATCCTCCTTTAACGGCCGGGGTACCTCGGTTAGTTTCTCCATTTTTTAGTTGGAGTCTCCACTGACGGGTGGAATCCTCATTAAATATTTCCCCGCTAATATCAGGCTCTTCGCATGTCCGCGCATTGCCTGGGTTAACGGGATCACACCCTCCCTCTGTCACCTCGGCAACCTCCTGAGGGCTCATAACCTCACTGGCTATATTTAAATTCTTTCTTTTGTACTTTATTTGTTCTACTGTCTTGCTACTGAGGATTTTACTTATCGCAACATTAGGATATTTGGAGTCCTTATAGACTTCATCCAGCTCCTTCAGGAGAGTTACCTCTTCTACAGTCCATATTTTCGTGTTTGGGAGATCCGTTCCCCTTCTTTTTTCGTTTCTTACGGCAGGGTGCGCATGCCGTTCGTGGGTGGATAATCCTCTCTGATTCGCGAAGCTCATGGGGCAAGATTCGCATTTATATGCTCCTTCCTTTCTCTGACTAGTGCCACTACGCTTTGAAATGTGGCACTTTGCCCCATGGAGCTTCGAGAAATTCCTTTTGTTTGTACATTTTTTGTACATAATTTTTACACTAAGGATCGCCAGTTATATGTATAGGAAAATGTTGTCCACAAAGTTGAGCCTCGCAACATATTTCAATATCATCCAAATCGTAGAGAAATTAGCTTTCAGACAAGTTGCCCAAAATGCTAAACCACTAGAGTCGTTACACTTCTATATCGATACAAATAACAAATAACTGACAAATACCATCTCTTCCTCGAGGATCCATCACACTGCATATAATCAAGTGTAGGTGTTCTTAGTAGCATATAAAAATGCATTATAGTTGCAATCGTAAATTATTTATCGTCGTTTATACATGTTCGCGATTTTATTGAAATATTAATCCTGAAGAGGAAAATAGATGGTGCATACTGTATTTTGAATTCATTTTAAAAAATTATATAAGTAATGATCTGGATCAGATAAATCTCCATCAAAGTTGATCGACGATTAGACGTGCTTTGGCTCTATGATTCTTCGCTAATTCTAACATGAACAGGTCAACTGAGAGTCCATGGCACTCTCACCGCGTCCTACAGATTATGTAAAATTATGTAAAATATTTGTATTGCTTTTTGAAATAACTCAAGCGATACAGTCCCATGCAGTGCCTCGGACATTTCCGTTTGAAACGCCTAAGCTGGACCATCTGGCTCGCTGTGACATTAAACCAAATCGGATAGGCATAAGTCGGGATAGGATTATTGCCAGTAATTTGTGCAACACAAGATTACACTTCACGCAGAGATGCTTTGAGAAGAACGAATTATTATTTGCTATAAAAGTCTTTTCTAATTTATTTCACATTTGCGTTTTAATGTGCTGTGTAATTTGTAATTTGCAATACAGATATATACCGAGATATTTGATCATTTTCTTATGCGGAACGGATAGGGGCTATTGTCGGTGATAAGAAATTAGCGAGAATGTCGAGTCATATCACGGTTGAAATTAAAATGTCTAGATATGCCCACGCCGAAAGGGATAGACCCGCACTTGCTAGAATTTATACGGAACTTTCAGTTACCACAGTAAACCATAATTCAATCGAAAAATTTCTGTGGCTTGGAATTAATTTTTGACGTATACATTGCCGCCGTGTAAATCAGGTGGTCATCTCCAAATACCAACGCGCATAGGTTAAGGTTGCTATTGAGATGGAGGAGGCTCAAAACATGACTAAAATACAAATTAAATAGGGTGGAAGTGTTGAACGTTCCCAGTTGCAGCCAGCCATCCACCCCGAAGACGACATTATAGCTTGCGCCATCCAATGAAACACCTTCCGGAGATTATGGACCAAATCACCTGAACTAGATGTTTACGGAAACCGTATAGTATCAGCTTTTACACCAAACCGCTCGATCGAAACATGTCAAAAGCCCTTTCTAGGTCTATGAGGAGAGTTTTCCTACTAGCAGACGTCTGACATAAATTTTATCGTTGCGTGGACCTTACTGTGTTTGATCCGGAAGCTAAATTGCTGGCCGGGAAAAATGGAAGCCTCTTTACAATGAAACAGTATGAGTCTCTGTGCCACCCTCTCAAAGACCTTACTAATGGATACTCTGCAAGCAGCAAACTCATTGATCTGTAGCTGGCTGGATTTGGTTTGTTCTTAGCCTTTCCTAGCAAGAAAACCACTTTCCGTATCTTCCATATCTTAGGAAAATATGCTGGTTCAAGAGATCATTGAAGATCAAAGTGAAAAGGAATGTGTATCTTTGCAGAAGCTAATATAGCTATGAAGATATCGAAGCCAGATAACCTTTTCCCATTCAGAAACATATATCGGATCGTTAATGAATCTACTACCCACGTGAAATAATTCCCTGTGAGATGGGAGCCGGAGCGTTTACTAGCTCTGCTTGCTCGGGTGAAGGTACAGACCTTGTTCCAGCGGCCCCGACTCAACGGAGATCTGAATTTTCAAGGTTATGAAATTTGGGAACCTGAGAATATCATCACACACATTTCGGCGCACACATTCAAAATTTGTACACAGTAGTCTTGCGGGATTCATGAAGCTTACCGCGCGATAGAAAGAAGGCCGGACAAAGAATGCTTCGCTGCATACAAATAACAAGTGCTATTGTAACGAGTGATAAAATTTTTGTTGGAATACAACGATATTAATCGCATACAGATGAGGTGATTGATCGAACGGATTCTTCCCTTCGTTGCCCAGCGATATCCCCACTAGCGTGCGTTTGTGAGATGTACCGCGGCGGCTAGCACGTACACGCTCTTTCGAGAATTCGGCGAAAGAAGCGTAAGGATATGGATGGAATAATGGGAACGTCGAGAACCTACTGGAAGGTTCCGTGGCACATGTGATGCCACACAGACATCTACACAGGTCACACTCATTACTGCATAGAGAGTGGGGATCAAAACCTTTTCAAGGGCCATGGGTCACTAAGTCAGTCAGTCTGACAATATCTAGCCAACTGTCTACATTCCACAACGCTCACTTATATTTCCTGTAATAATTGTTTAATAAATATCATATAATATTATTTCAACACAAACATTGTGTCTTCCACAGATTATTAATCTTAATTCCGAGATTGAATCCTAACAAGTTTAACACGTTTAAAGTGGTGAAATATCACGCGAGCACAATGGAAATTAAAGATCTGTATAAAGAACAGTTTATAATGTGAAAGAAAATCACGGCACACAATTGTAAATAATAGAAGCACGTGTTGCGTACACGTTTATTCTTGGTGTCCCACCGCGTTACTAGTAAGTTCTGGGGAGCAGGCAGCAGCGGAGACGTCACGTTCTCGACTTGTTTGTCGGCTTGGTACCAGTAACGATGCATCTTCTGCCCTGTCGCACTAAGCCAGGAGGATGTTCAACTGTGAAAGACGGTGAGAATCGTCTGAAGAAAAGTTGAGGACAAAGATCACGAGGTTAGCCCTGTTGCCTGCCACTCGTTTAACTTGCGGAAACATGCTTTTGGAATCTTTAATTCTTTGGATCCAGAGAACTCGTGAATCTATCAGGGGCCTTCCTGACACGCCATTTTATGGCTCTGTAGCACTTACTTGTTCGATGGGATAGAGTAACATAGTGTGCCGAAGCGCATCTTCAGCCGATTTAAGATGCGAGAAATTGTGTGTTTGTCATGTAACATACCTCAGAAGCGGGAATAAAGATATCTCTCAACGCA
>JACSOB010000136.1:0-81021 GCA_019677175.1 Bombus sylvicola
GAGTTCGGCTGCTATTCGCCTAGCCTCGTATACGTCATCCACTTGAATCTGTCTGGGCATTTTCCTGGAAATTGGATTCACGATACGTCCTATCGTTCCTCTTGTTTAACGCGAAAGCGTTGTCTCTTTCATTTTTTAGTTGAGACAATCTAGAAGAGTGACCGATCGGCTTTATCGATTATAACTGAGATCTTTCGCATACAAGTCGACGTTGAAGGCGTCGCGAGCATGAAGTTCCTCCAGATATTGATCCAAGTCGATACTAGCTCCGTCGGAGCGGCTTCTGAAGGACACCAATTTGTCTAAGCTGTCGAGAACTTCGCACACTTCGCTGACTGGTCTGGTTTTCAATTGTCTGTGTCTCTCTTCCTCCTCGGGCATTCTCAGTTCCACCGAGTCGCTTCCAGACGCGCTCTCCAAAGATATTCTACCCCCTCTAAAAGTGGAGCTGATGGTCCACTATCCGCCCGAATATTTCGACGGAGTCCTATGAGTCTCTGTTATGTCGGGCGACACTCTACCTAGACTAGGCCACACACCGCGGGCCAGACGGGAACCAAATGTCCGCTCATCCTTACTGCGTACCCTCAATAGTCCTAAGGACCCATCATAAATCTCAGTAATTTGATTCTGTGAGTTCCAAAGATTGAATACTTCGTGCGGCCCTTCCAGTTACGGATGATCGAAGATATTGGAATTTTTGGACCGATGTTAATTTTCCATTGCGGTCCACCAAGGATGAGAACGTGTCATAAAAATCTTCCCACTCTTCGATGGTACCGTCAAACTGAGACAAGCGCAGTTCTGATAATTTAATAGGTATCGGCTCGGGATCCATGCGTGCGTGAATCGCGTGTTTTTGGTGCCGACTGGGTTGAGGATTGACTTTCTTTCATAAGGACGTTGATTCGAGTGCCCAGAGACACATAATTTAATACCGCTTCTTCCTCCTGCTTACAGTCATCTTCGTCGAGGGCATGTAACTCTTGTTGGAGTTGTTTACATTGTTTAAAACCCTCCACATGTTGGGCATGATATGATTTTAGATATTCAACATCTTGCCTGTTGGACTGCTCGTATTTGTCGATGCCTTCCCTTGTGTTCCTTAGTATGCCTTCGAACAGTCTATCGCGTTTTTTACGTACGCTGTTGGCCTTTGTTGGGGTCGGCATGATTAGTACAGTAGTTAGATTGTAGTTGTTCTAACGTTTATTTGTTGAATGTCCAGCTACAGCGGGACACTGCCTGGGAGCGTGTCTCGACCGATGGGTTATGCTTCTTCGAAGATGACGTTCCTGGCGTCACTAACTTCGATGGAGTGATAATGCTTCCGTTGCTGGTTTGATTTGAACACGTGGCACTGTATGGTCACTGGTAAGTGCACCTTTCACTGGCACGTGATCCGGCTCGAAGAACCACGTATTTTCAACCAATCTGTTCCGCTCTCTCTCATCACTAAGCACTCCACTCGCCGGGAGAACCACCACCGCCTCTTGCGTGCCCCATGGTGCCGCTTTTATAGATTTGTGTTAAGGTAGAGAAAGGATTCGGAAATACAAAACGTTTACTTTATTTCACACACAACAGCTATACATATACCTTACACTCTGAAGACCTCGATAACCTTCTTGCACGCACGCTTGTTGTCAACCGACTGTTCTAGGAGCTTCTAACATCTAACAACAATCTTTTGTCTACACTAAGCCTTTTTTTTTCTTTTTGTTAACGTGGAGGAAATCCGCACGGACACCAGGTCGCTTCTGGGGAAAAGCGGCGTGGTTGTGCCGGACTCCAACCGGCTAAAACCTCCACGATGACCTTCCCGGCTGCCCGAGAGGGGCCCGGGAACCAGTGTAAGCGATGCACCGGGCCCCCCTACCGCGCTCGATACGTCTCATAATGGGGCGGTGTGCGGTCACGTCACACCGCGCCCCGTCGCCGGGGCCGCCGTGCGAGGCAGTCCGGTTCCCCTACCGGGCTGCTCTGCGGCCCCGAGGCGCTGAGCTGCCAGCGCCTAAGTTTGCACCTCACCGAAACGCGTCTAAGGCCTCTGCTGCGCCCTCGCCGGTCCATCCTCTCAGGGTGGGAGCATCGCACCCTCGCCCTTTCCGCGGCTTCTTTTCGAAGCATGACTTGCTCGCAGAAAGAGGTCACGGCCCTCCTCTTTCTCTCGCTTACCAACAGTGCCTCGAGGATCGTCGGCGGCGAGAGGTCCCATCCGATTTCCGCGATGAGGTCGCGGCGCGGCCGCGTCCATGCCGGACAGTATTCCAGCGTATGCTGCGCCGAGTCCACGCTCGCATCGCAGTGGTGGCAGCGCGCAGTCGCCTCCTTCCCGATTCGGTGCAGGTACTCGCCGAAGCAACCGTGCCCGGTGAGCACCTGCGTCACCCTGTAGGTCAGGGGAGGCCCGCCCCCCGTCCAACCAAACGTCCCAGTTGGGAAGGACGGCCCCGAGGACCCTTATCCCCGGTGCACCCGCTCTCGTGTCGAGGCTGGCGCGCCATCTGTCGAGCAAGGCCCGTCGAGCCCGAACCCTGGCATCGGCGTCCACCGAGCCCACCCGCCCAACGGACCCCGAGTGTGGATGTAAATCTCGCGACACTTCAGGGCCTGCAATTCAAACGGGGAAACCCGGCGAGCACCGCCGCTGCTGCCGCCGAAATAGTGCGGAAGCCCCCTCACTACCCTGATGGCCACCGTCCTGTGCAGCCTCCTGACCATTAGGAGACTACGACGGTTGGCCATCAGGTCCTCCGCCCAGATCGGAGCTCCGTAGAGGAGCCTTGATCGCACCACGCCGGCG
The DNA here is from genome assembly GCA_019677175.1 of Bombus sylvicola. Lineage (NCBI taxonomy): Eukaryota > Metazoa > Arthropoda > Insecta > Hymenoptera > Apidae > Bombus > Bombus sylvicola. Next base: position 2,807 of record JACSOB010000136.1, read on the forward strand.
TATAGCCGGCGCACTCCGACGCCCGGCCCGCCCAGCCGAGGCAGCAAGCGTCCTAAGGCGTTCGCCGTAGCCTCGACGGAAGGCACCAGGCGCTCGAAATGAGCGCCGAAAGTCCAGTGGGTGTCGAGGGTCAGGCCCAAATACTTCATGCTGGTTCCGACCCCGATCTCAGCTCCTTCCAACCTCAGGCGATAGTCCGCTGGAGGCGTCCCGTGGTCGGCCTTGCGGCAAAACCACATTGCCTCGGACTTCTCAGGGGACACCCTCAGTCCCAATCTCTTGATCTCGACGACCACGCAGGCCACCGCCAGCTCCGCCAGGCGGACGGTTCTACCCAAGCCGTGCCCCAGACCAGCACCAACGTGTCGTCGGCGTAGCAGGTCAGTGCCGAATTCGGAGGCATCGGCGTCCGAAGCACCGCGTCGTACGCGATGTTCCACAACAACGGGCCCAACACAGAGCCTTGCGGGACTCCGCGGTGTACAGCCCTCCCGGTCACCCCTCCGCCCTGGACAGTGTAGACGATACTCCGGTCTCGGAGGAATGCCCGGACCACACCCCGCAGATACGCGGGTACCCGATGAAATTCGAGGGCCCGGCATATCCTGTCCCAGGGGATGCTGTTGAAGGCGTTGACCACGTCCAGTGACACGGCCAGCGCCACGTAACCACACCGCTCGGCCCCCTCGACAAAGGAGCGGACACGGGCGACAGCGTCGGTCGTAGACCGCCCTCTCCGGAAACCGAACTGGCCGTCGTGCAGTCCGGGCACACCCCGGGACAAATGTGTTTCCAGGCGGGCAGCCACCACTCTCTCCAGCAGCTTGCCCGCCTCGTCCAGAAGGCACACCGGCCGGAAGGCGGAAGGCGAGTTCGGAGAGCGCCCCGGTTTCGGCAGCAGGACCATCCGTCCCTCTTTCCACGAAGCGGGGAATTCGCCCCGCGACAGGCATCTGTCGAATAGACGCATTAGTCTCGGGGCCAAGACCCCGGCGACGTCCTTCCACAGGCGGGCCGGTACTCCATCGGGACCCGGAGCTTTTCGCGCTCCGATCTTCCCGACGGCCCGGGGCTAATTCTTCCTCGGTGACCCTCGATTCCGGGCTCCAGTTCCCCGTGGCTACACGTGGTTCTTCTTCCGGCAGTTGAGGTTCCTGTTCCTCCTCTTCGGTAAAGCTACCATCTCCCTCGTTCGCTGCTCCCGGGAACAGGGTGCCGACGACCTCCTCCAGGAACCGAGGGTCCATGCTCTCCGTTAAAGGGAGGCGCCCATGGACGGAGTTTGCTCAATACCATCTTATATGGGCGCCCCCAGGGATCGGAGTCAAGGCTGGCCAGAAGCTCATCCCAGGCCCGCTTCTTCGCCTCCTTGATGGCTCGTTGCAGGGGCCTCCGCGCTTCGCGGTAGGCCTCGTACAGACGAGCCACCGTGGCTTCGTCCATCCGTCGCCTGCGGCGGGATCTGGTGTACTGGCGCCGAGCGCGGATGCACGCCTCGCGGAGACGAGCGATCTCCTCGGACCACCAGTACACAGCGTCGGCGCGACGCCGGTCTCCAGACCGCGACATACACGAATCGCAGATCGCGTGCATGTCGCGTCTTAGCCGGGTTGCTCCCGCTTCTGCGTCCCCGTCGGTCGAGGATTCTTCCAACCAAGCGACGGCCATAGCGGCCGCGGCCATGAAGTCGTCGTCTCGGTGGGTCACTGCCCACCGCGGGAATCTTCTTCTCCTTCCCAATGGGCCGATGGGCCCGCGTGCACCCAACGAACGGTCGCCGCCCGTCGCGCCACTAACCGCCACCTCCATCAGGATGTAGAGGTGGTCCGAGAGGGTCTCCTCCGGGGAGACCTCCCAGCCGGAAACTCGGCGGGATGCGGCAGGGTTTGCCCATGTGAGATCCACTATGGACTCGCCCCGCCACGCCACGCACGTGCTGGACGACCCCCGGTTCATAAGCCGAAGGTCGAGTGCGGCCGCCCAGTCCTGTACGTCGCGTCCCCTTCCGTTGGTCCTGCGGCAGCCCCACGCCGTTGAATGGGCGTTGAAGTCCCCGAGGACCAGTGACGGGCAGGCGCCCAAACGCCTCGCGCAAGCCGCGAGCCCATCCAGGAAAGAGGCGTATTCTGTCCGGCTGATGTTGGGCGACACGTAGACGGCCACCACAGCCAAGTCGCCCCATTTCACGGCCACGAAGCCCCGTCCCCGCTCGATCACCGAGCAAGAGGGGCTTCCTGCGATCCCGGTCCAGAATATGGCGACCGAGCCGATCAGATCCCCAGCGCCTCGTGACGCGTCGGGAATGCTGTACGGCTCGGCCACTGCCGCCAGGGCAATCCGCCGCTCCGTCAGGCTCTGGAACATTAAGTCCTGAGCCCGGCGGGAGTGGTTAAGATTGCACTGCAGAAGCAGGTGCCCTCCTCCTCTTCTTCCGTTCACGTTGGGGAAGGCTCCGTCTCCATAGCCTCCCTCCGGGCCGTTCTCTCCTCGCAGTCGTTGTATCTGACTTTTCTGTCCCTCTTCTGTCCTTCGTAGGGTCAGTTGACGGCGGTATCGTTTTTTCCTTCGTCGCCGCGGCCCCGCCGTCGCCTGGAACGGTTCTTGTTTCCCGTGCAGCCCTTTTCTTATGGGCAGGCGGTTTGCATGCCGGCGACCCCATACGGTGCGACGCGGGCAGTCCCAGGTCCGTGCACACCGGACACGTGGGTACTCGCGCCGAGCAGTCCCTGGCGCGATGTCCTTCCGCCCCGCACCGGTAGCAGCGCCCCGACCGGTCGGCCGTCGCTGTGCAGTCCCGGCGCACGTGGCCCGACTCCATGCATCTAAAGCATTGGAGCCGGCGCGCCGGGAGCGGGGAAACGCTCGCCGTTGACCAACCTATGTTGATCCTGCCTCCTGGTCGGGCGTCTCTTCCTCTGCTGATTTTCCTGGCCGCTGTCAGTGGACAGCGTAGCCATACCGACCCGAGCCGCCGAGGAGCGGAGCGTATGACTCCCACGTTGACCTCGTCGACGTGGCAGCCCCCGGCCTCAGCAACGGCTGTTGTCACCTCCTCCGCGTTGACCGAGTCCTCCAGTCCGGTCACTCTTAGCTCGGCCGTCCTTCGCGGTATGGCCACCTTGGCTGGCAAATCTTTCAGCGTGGCCGCCATCCGCTCGGCCAGTCGCGCTGCTTTGCTCCCAGCGTCCTGGCCTGGGATTTCAAACAGCAGCGCCCCCGTGATCGCCCTCTTTGGTCTTAGCTCCGCGATGCCGAGTTCGGAGAGCTTGATTGCCTTCTTCACCACCGACATTGCGTCCCTGTACGTGAAGCCCGAGCCGTCCCTCACGGTAAGCGACACCGCGGCGCACCGTGGGGGCCGGGGGAGGCCTGGCACTTTCTCGCTGTGCGCGTCTCGCCCACTAGCGTTGCGTTTCTTTCCTGCCCCGACAGCTCCGGAGTCCATCGCCGCTGTCTGCTCCTCGCATGGATTTCCTTCCTGTGCGGGAGCTTACCGGGGGCCGAGCGGCCACCTCCGCGAAAGTTCTTGTCCTCACACTGCCGTTTCCGGTCGCCGTCCAGGGTGCCAAGGCCCCTGTTCGTAATGCCGGCGGCGGAAGGGACAACGATACCCGCCCCCTGGTTCTATTGTCCTCGGTCGGCGCATGGACCGTTGGAAGAGGTTGAGCCGTGGGCCTCTTGCTCCCTCGCCTCGCTCTCCCTCTTCCCCTCCCTATGACGGTGGTGAATGCTGCCTCGTCGGCCGACGACTCCACGGTTGACCGCGAGGTGTCTCTCGCCGGCCGCAACCGCGCTTGTGCGATTTTTGCGACGACGCCGGCGTCCGTAGCCGGGGGATCGCCCCCTGGCATTATTTCTCGTCTACATTCCTCCAACTTGCGGAGGAACAGGATCCCGAGATCTTCTAGTGGATCTCGGGGTCTTGGACCACCGAACCTGTCCACTCCCATGGTGTGGGTGTTCCTCCCCGACCCGTCAGGACAGCGGAAACGGCGCGACGCCGACCAGGGGTGTGGTGGAGGTGGGGGAGGGGGACCCATAACCGTTCCAGTTGGGGCCCGGGGAGCATCTTCTTTCATCCCCCTCGTAGAGGTGATCCCCACCTCTTGTCCTTCGCCGTCGTTGTTACCAACTCTGGCTGCCCTCTCCGTGCGTTCCTTGGTCAGCCGTTCCACCATCTCCTGGAGACGCCTGACCTCTCCCTCCAGGGAGCGCACCCTCCTTCGCAGGTATGCGACGTCCCGCTCTTCCTGATCGCGGGTCGGTTCCGCGTCCTTCATGGTCGCTTGCTTGTCGACCGGTCCGGCCCTCGTTTCGTCTCTCCGCACGTCGTCACCGCCGTCGGCACCGCCGCGGGTGGTAGAGGCGACGGCGGCAGCCTTGGCGTCTGTGTCGGTGTCGGTGTTCGTCCCGCGCCTCGTGCCCCTCTTCTTCCTTTTACCGGGAGCTGGCAGTAGCGCTGAATCTGGGTCCCCTGCGGGCGCGTCCCCCCGCCGTGTGCGATGTCCCATGCTTCCGCCGCGACCGTTGGAGGCGGAGGCGGTACCTTCTGTAGACTCGGTAATCCTGCGGTACGACCGCTTACCGAGTGTCCCTGCGATGGTTGAGTAGGAAGAGCATGACGACATTTCATCGTCGGATCTCATCCCCCCGGCGCCACCGCGGCGCCGCCGCGTCCCACCCCGCGGAGATCCCGGGTTGGCGGTCACACCATCTGGTTCCTCCGACCCTCTCCGAGACTTCCCAATTCGCGAGTCCTCCTCGCCAGACGCATAAGCGCGTCCAGGGGCCTGGCGGCCCACCCCTGGACGGCCACGGATATTGGATGACGACGCAGCGGGGCACGCTTTACAACCCGCGGCTGCGCCGGTACTGGGGTATCCCTCCCCTGCACCGTAAACGTAATTCTCTTCCGTTTGTCTGTCCATGTTTATCTCTTAATTTGGTTTTCGCCTGGTCGTCCTCGAAATTCCCATCCTGGTGCCACTCACTCTTTCGCACCCTACCCCGGTCAAGGCCGGTGCAGGGTGACGGGGAGCCCCACGAGAAGGTGAGGTGAGTGGTCTTGGCAGGTATGGACCCACCAACTTCTCCGAAATTCTCCGCACCGGATCGGCGAGCTGACGGGTCCCAAAGGCACCGACCAGCCGCCACCCGACTATAGGGGAATATCAGATACATCGGGGTTTCCCAGGGCGTGGTCCTACGCCCCGAGAACCCATACCCGCCTCGTGCTCCCTTGTCTACACTAAGCCTGGACGCCCTCTAACGCTTACACACACATTCACATGTACAGTGTAAATGTATCATCTACCCAACACACCTCCTTACATTTATACTGTACACTTAATAGTATTTACATGCTTGTCGAATTGATTAACAGAGAATTTAACACTTATTGCTTTATTTACATTCCTCTTATTTTACATTTAACCATGACCTAAACCTTCTCCCTACACAGTAACAGTTACCCTTCGTAAAAATATCCGCTGTATTTTCGTCTGTACTTACTTTAATTATATTTATCCTATTTTCCTTTAAGCATTCGTGAACATAGTGGTGTAGCGGCACGCGTGTAGGACGAATTCGAACTTTATTGTTGTTTTGTTTCGGAGTACAATGCCGTTAGGTTACTGGTATTGCAAAGAGTAGAGAACTCCGAGCAAAACAATGTCGCCGCTAGGTCAACCGTCAATCCAAGTTGAATTCAAACTTTTTGATTGTCCCCCGACCAGTATAAATAAACAAACGTTTTGACGAGCGATAATTTGAGTAATCGCAGAGCTAGCATACGGATGCATTAGAAGTATATACGGAGTTTCTCGAGATAACGCGTATTTATTTCGTGAGATTTATCATAGTTGGACTTGTGCTTTGTGTTGAATTAATTTCCATACACAAAATATATATTTAACAAATTGCTCACAAAACAGTTAGTCTTTATTATTTTGTGATATCCTAAAAGACTAATCCGCTACAGTGGTAATGAACTTCAATGTGTTTAGAATTTTTTGTGAAATTTCCGTACTTTGCTATACTTGTCGCTCCAGAGTTATCCTCATAAATTTTTACAGGGTTATCGTCTAGATTTACATTGAAGACCTTTATAATTTCTCTAATACACATTAATTCACTCACCGCTTCCGATAGGGCTACATACTCTGCATACGTCGAGACTTTTGTCACACACCTTTGTTTTTTTTTTACTTCCAACTGATTACATTTCCATACAGTCTAATTACATATCCAGAAGTAGATTTCCTATCTAAATGATCTCCTGCCCAATCAGCGTCCACATAACAATCTATCGTTTCACACTTTTCATTCCTTTTATACTGTAACCTTAAATCTCTAGTCCAGTACAAATATTTCAATATTCGCAAAGCATATTTAAAATGTGTCTCGATACAACAATCTTGAAATCTACTTAGATAATTTACACTATAGCTTATATTGGGTCTAGTATTTGTACTAATATACAGCAATGCACCAATTAAATTCCTGTATCCAATGCCCTTTCTATTTATCTCAACTTTTTCAATTTTTAAATTTATCTCCATAGGTGTACAGTGCAATTTGCTGTCTTGTAATTTATATTTCTTTGCTAATGATTCGATGTATTTTGTTTGGCTTAGATTCATTTCATTTTTGATATAATCATACTCTATATTTATTCCAAGATATTCTTTTACTTCACCTAAATTTTTCATTTTAAATTTATCCGTTAATAACTTCTTCATATTTTGTATCCCCCTTTTGTTTTTATTACAAATTAACAAATCGTCTACATATATTAGCAAATAAACAACATTTTTCTTACATTATTCTTATTAAAACCTAATCTCGTCACATACCTATCAAAACACTCATACCAATCTCTCGGACTTTCTTTTAACTCATAAATCGCTCTCGATAATTTACAAACTCTATTCATTCATTCTACATATCATATTCTTTGCAACCTCGCTCTATTTTCTCTTTTATTTGCAATGTCCTATTTTTTTTATCTCTTTCTTTTCCTCGCTTCGTTCTACTTTTGTTACATTTCTCGCCCTTGTTCCTCGCAGATGTTTCACCTTTCCTGCTTCTATCTTCGTCATTGCCCTTCTCCAATTTTCTATTCCTTTTCCTCTTCTTATAATTTTCTTCATTCTTACCATCTTCACTATTGTCACAACAAATCGCCTCCTCGAATGTACAAGGGATGTCTACTCTACAGTAATGTGTGTGAGTCTCACTGCTGTTTTCTTTTTCTGATCTTTCTTGTTCCTCTTCGCTTTCTGATGGCTTAAGTGGTTTTAGAAGCTTTTACACAATATATGCTGATGGCTCGCAATCATCATCTCCACCTGAATATTGTTTTTCTTCTTCATCTTCGTCAGAATCCAAATTCATTATCACATTTCTAGCATTATTGATTTCTCTCCTCAAAGCATTGAGCTCACTATGTTCACTGATCTTTTGTTCTTGTCTCTTAGTCTCCGCGTCAGAAATGGTTTTAATCCTCTGCTGTAACCATTCGCCTTCATCTTGTTTCGCTTTTAGTTCTTCTTTGGTACGCCTGAGATCAGTTTGCAAGTGATCGTTAGTCCCCTTTATCAAATCCAGATTACTTGTTAAGTTCTCATTTTTCTCCACTTCCACTTTTAGTTGCTTTTCAAAATGTTGTTTTATATGTGTGACATAATCTGCCCTATCTCTCTCACGTTCCCTATCTCTTTCTCTTTCTCTTTCGCTGTCACGATCCCTATCTCTTTCTCTCATACCACTACATTTGGCACTATTTACTAAGTGCTCCTTCCCTTTCAATATACTTTTCATTTTATATATTCCGTTTTCTTTGACCGCTATGGCTGCAAGTATATTGTTTTTATTTATTATTTTCGCAATATTTCCTTTTGAGATAACCGTATTGTTATTATCCATTAACCTGCCTAAGCTAATTAAGTTTGCGGACATTTCTTTCACATAAAAAACTTTACTCATATTTATTTTATTTCTCTTTCCAAATGCTTCGAAATAACTTATAACATTACCTACTTTTGTTGCCTTTATCGATCTATTATCGCCCAAATATATATTTACCGGTTCTTTAAGGTCGATAGATTTGTCAAAATAATCTATATCGTTAATTATATGATCGGTACAACCGCTATCTAATAGCCACCTAATCTCATTATTACTTATCCCTTTCATCTTGCTGCTGTGTGCTGCGTGCGCCGTTGCCATCCATGTGCCTGCTCCTGAATTTCCATATTCGCTCGAGTCGGTTGCTGTTTGACGATAGAGGTTTCCACGTTCCCTGCTCGTATAGCTTTTGTTTCCTCTTCCTCTGCTGCTGCCACGTGTTGACCCACGCCGATAACTGCTGCTGCTTCCCGCTTGGACGCCATTTTGACACTCTCTTGCAAAGTGTCCCACTCTTCCACATTTGAAGCATCCTTCCTTTTTCGCGGCAAAGGCATTATATTTCATTCCTTCTTGATTTGATTTATGTTTCCTTTTTTCAACTGCGAATGCATTTAATCTCGTCCTATCACTTGCCCTCTTACTACGCTCACGAAGTAATGGCTCTAATGGTAAAATTTGTGAATTTTCCTCCTTTTCTTCTTTCTTCTCTTTTACTTTTTTTCCTGCCTTATCTTTATGTTTCTTTTCTTTACTTTTATCTTTTTTATTTAACAAAAGATCATCAAGAAGTGTTCTTTGTTCTGCTATTGCTTCTTCATAAGATCTTTCTTTTATACCAAACATTGATACTAAAACAATAACTGCTGTAGAAATGACTACTACTGCTGCATATACCGATCCTGTTTGGACATCCATTTTATATATTTCTACACTGCTCACCGAAAATTTAGTAGATAACTCCTACTGAGGAATGTAAAATGAACAACGAACTCTGTTTGTCTACAGAGAATCACGACAAGAATTCACACACGACTTCTATACATTCACTCCCGGTTACACATGGTTCCTTAACATCGAATCTCAGCAACCACGCTCTGCTACCATGTTAAGGTAAAGAAAGGATTCGGAAATACAAAAGGTTTACTTTATTTCACACACAACAGCTATACATATACCTCACACCTCGATAACCTTCTTGCACGCACGCTTGTTGTCAACCGACTGTTCTAGGAGCTTCTAACATCTAACATCAATCTTTTGTCTACACTAATCCTAGATGCCCTCTAACGCTTACACACACATTCACATGTATAGTGTAAATGTATCATCTACCCAACAATTTGACTTCTACATCGACATTCTCCTCGATTCCCCACTGCGACCTGATATCTTCCACCAGCTCTTCCCTGTTGGTGAGGGGATCAATGTTCCTTATTTGTAGGCCGCCGCTTCGCTAACCACCACCGTCCTGTCGAATTCAATGAGGATGTGGCCCGCTCTCGTTCTACGGACCCCCTTGGCTCCCTCCAATGAGCTCCATTCATTCATGAATGAAGCCATTCGCAGGCTTCCTCTACTTCGACTAGAATGGCTTCCTTCCTCCTCCTATTGGTACGCCTTTCTCTTCGGTGCCCACCGGCCGGTTGTTTCCCGGACGCACCATCGGGGTAGCTTGCTCTGAGGGAGCTCTCCTCTCCCTCGTCCTTTTTTCTAACCCTCATCCATCCTTCGGGGTCCTCGCTCAAGTCCTGGTCACCCCTTATCGCTCTGTTCTCCCTCCCACACGCCTCGGCGAATGTGACCTCTCCTCTTCGGGGCCGCTTAAGCTCCTCGACTCTCGTAATTTCAGCCGGCGATACTACCTTCCTCTTTCGGTATCCGCCTTTAGCTATCGTCACTTCCCTCTTCATTTCTGCCCTGTCTGCCCTTTTTTAACCTCGACAGGTTCTCTCCTTCTCCTTCTTCTTCTATCCTTGTGCTCCCCACACTGCTCCAAGAAAGACAGGATGCCTTGTATCAGGTTGCCTATCTCCCTTATCCCCCCGTTCTTATCTTTGTCCAACTTTAAGTTCTCCACAACCACGTTAAACATTTGAACCACTCCTGCCAAGGCTTGTGTGAGTCCTTTCAACTCAGTCCTGGAAATCAAAACATCCTTGTCATCTACGTCGCTCGTCTGCGTATCGTCTCTCGCGCTATCTTCGGCTTCACTAGCCATAGCCGATCTCGCGAATTTCGCGCTGACGTTCCTCTCAACCACCCTCCTGGCCAGCATTTTAGCGTAGGCCAGTCCTTTCCCTGTTACCGGCGTACTGTGGTCGCTCCCTCTAATTCCGGAGGAACCCTCCGATTCCTCGACCACTCCTACCTCCGTCCTTTCGCTAATCATAGGGCCCCTCGGAATAACCGAGATTGTCGCACTTTCATTCAACTTTACATCAGAAACCATCCTCGGTTTCTCTCCTCCCACTATCGGCTTCTTTAACTTGCTCTTCTCCTTCTCTTTTTCATTCTCCCCAGTAGCTCTTACCGCACAAGGGGGTGCCTGGGGTTCCACCTCCCCCCGCCGTTCATCCAGTAACATAATGTCCGTCGGATCGAGCCTGGTAAACCACTCGTGTTCCCGACGGGGCCTGGGGGCTCCGAACCCCCCTGCGCCGTACGTTTATTTACGTTAGACAACTTATCCATATTATATGTAAAATGAATAGTCCATAGACATCGCCAAGTCGTCAACATCCTGCCCATATACCGTCCGAAAGTATCCAATCGTTGTCCATAAACTCGCCAGGTCGTCAACAAATAAGCCAATCAGATAATAGTATAAATACAGTAATATTGTGTTATCTACGATTCACTTGTCAATCTAACGCGTGCATTCTGCTAAAGACCCGATGATGCGCGCCCAAACGCCACAATATAGGTAAACACAAAACGATATATATTAAATAATGAACAATAAGCAATAAATAATAAAATAAATCAATAAAATAAATAAAATAAACAGTCACGTACGCAAATGAATAAATAAGTAAATAAGTAACCAACAAAGAATAAATAAATAAATGCATAAATATAAAAATAATAAATAATAACTAACTAAATAAATAAATAGGTAAGTAAATAAATAATATAAAATAATTAGTAATAAATAAATAAAACAAATAAAACAATACTAGTTAATAAATAACAAAATTATAAATAAATAAAATAAAAGAATAAATAAAATAAATAAAAATGTTAAAGCGGTGCATTACATCCACCCGCTACATACTCCAACCTACTAATCGCCACGTAACTCCTATAGCCTCCTCATTACGCGGCACACCATTACTTATTTATTCCAAGGAAATTTGTTCGGCTCGTGTAAACAAATAGAATGAATAAACTAAATAAATATAATATACGTATAAGAAGAACTCTGGCCGCTCCGACTTTATTGCTTAAAAATAGGAACATCGAGCCGACTGTACATGCTCACAGACGTTGCCCGTAAGGTGGCGACACCACATGGCGACGCAGCGAACCACCTCTCATGTGCGCCACGCCACGCCAGCGCGTGCTTCCTAGCGTTTCAAGTCGGGTCATCGAAGTTTCATCGAATGCCACCCACGTGCATGTCACGTAAATTTAAAGGTTGGTTGATGAAATAAAATAGCTGAGTCGTAACACAACTTGTCTTTATTTCACAGCACAGGTTTACACTGATAGGAGAGACGTTCACTATTCGATGGTTTTTTCTATTTCTCCCCTAGGTGTTCTCGTCTCATTACGGAGGAAAGCTCGGTGTGGGTGTGCCCTTTTTATTTAACAACGCGGATTCGCTGTTCGCACCTTCCGTTAGGAAAAGTGAGGGTAACGAACCACGATGCCAATTGGTTATAGGTCATGTTAATAAATGAAGATAGGAGGAGAAAGGCTCCTACCAACGCGGCTAGTATGTAATATTGTTTATGGGAAATACCAGCTTTTTCGTTAGTCAAGTATTGGGTTTTTCCCATTAGGTAACAACCTGCTTTCCCCGTAATTAGTAAGAACGTATAACAACCTAAGGGCTGTTTCAAGGACCATCCATAAACAGATAACAGAAATAATAAACTTAAATAGTTTAGGTTTATGGTGGGTCCCTGGGGTAATTGAGGGTGCGCGGTGGCCTCTGATAAAATTGACGTTACATGCGCGTCTTAATTAAAATATTACGCATAATGATACCGAAAAGTGTCGCGACACCACGAGTGCAAACATTTATCAAAACGAATGTGCCGTGTCGTGTGTAATCGTACACTGTGTCAATTACCAATTAATAATTTCCCGATTACCAATTGATAATTATTGATAACATTTTTAATAATAACTTGCGGCGGCCATATCGAACGTGTCACGGTGCGTATATTCTCTAAAACATTTTAGTGCCTCCTTCGCTCATTGTATCCAAATGATAAACATCCAAACATAAAAAGGTACTTGCGCGATCCGCATAACCCCTCGCAGCTCCGTCATTGTTAACAAACGGCGCACCATCTCACATCCACCAGTAACTCATCTTTCATTACCGATATTATGGCCTCACACGTTAACTCCTAATAATTCCTTTGTAAGCAGTAAGTAGGCTTCCTCGTAACTGATATATACCCACTTTAGTTCATTCTCATTTTATCATCTAAAAAGAAATCAACCTTTACAGCTTACTTCACCACTGCATGCTGTTATGGGAGATACACTGTTAGGCAACAACTTAGTTCTCCATTTCTCTTAAGATAGTACATCCCTCTTATATATTTGTAATAAGTAGAATACATTGTAGTGGATGAAAAGAGAGTTTTTGTTTACGTTTCGTCCCGGGACTACCGGTGGACTCGTCAATAAGACTATGCCCGGTAGTCCCTGCCTTAGACGTAGAGGGAGTCTCGCTAGGTGCGGTATTTATTAATCGCCCGTATATTCGACCGCTAGCGAGACAGACAGACTCGTTGTCGTCATAGCCCTCTGGTGTTGGCGGTTGGTATCCGCGGACCGCCCGGGAGGTGTTGCGCCGCGTTGATGCCTCGACCTGTCGGCGTGCTGTTGGTACCGATCCGCTACAACATAAACACATAAAGTAGTCTGTCTCTATAATGAAACAATTCATATAGTGGAATAGCCTTTCTTTATATAAAATAATTATACTCTCTAGACTATACATACCATCTAGTGGTCGGGTAGTGTCTGTGTTTGTTTACGGATGCTTACCTCGGCGCCCTCGCCATACAGAACCCGGGCACCTCTAGGGCCATAGGGGTTGGGATACGCCCAACCAGCGCGCAAGGCACCTTGTGCCTTGCTACCTTGATTAGCTAAGCCTGCAGGGTCCTTCGCTCGTTACAGGTTGAACGGGGCGATTCTAAGCCTTGCCGTCTCACCAGGTCGGTTCCGGAGCAGGTGGGACGCTGCTCACCCGCCAGAGGCCATTCGGGGCAAGCCATTACCCCTTAAATCTGCCCTCTTGCCAACATCTTGGCCATCAACCACTGCCACCACGAGTCCAACCCATAATTGGCCGAACAGAGCGGTCGCTACTCCCTCCGGGCTTACACTCGACCACCCGTCGTACCATCCTAAGTCATTGGTGGGCCTATCGTGTGGATGTACCGCCATGTCACTGCCGGCCGACGACCTGCTAATCGTACTCGATAGATCCAGATAGGGGCCTCAAGGTACAAAGTACCCGGGAACTTATCCCGACGGTCCTATCCTGGGCATCAGGATCGTGGGTGCGCTACTACCCAAGGCCACGTAGAGAGAGCATAGACTAGCCTCTCGCCTACACTCCCGGCGACCTTCCTTGCGGTGTACATAGAGGACTCACGTAAGCGGGACGCTTGTCCCGACGGTCCTCCCTGGCTGTGGGAACGTGGGTTTGCCCCCCCATAGACTTACATAAGCAAGTCCTCCCTGCGGAGACCATCTAGTGGTCAATAAAATATAAATTATACGACCAACTTCACACCATAATGGTTCGGTAACTATTTGCTCTTTACTCACAGGTATCGAACCTGCTTCGCCAAGTCTTTTTTTTATATTTACGTGGAGGAAATCCGCACGGACGCTAGGCCGCTTCTGGGGTAAACGGCGTGGTAGTGTCGGACTCCAACCGGCTAAAACCTCCACGATGACCGCGCGCCTAACACCACCGCTGATGGAGCGAGTGTGTGGCCATTGTCACACCGCGCCTCGCCGCTGGAGCCGCCGTGCCAAGCCTGGTTCCCCTACCGGACTGCTTGGCGGCCCCGTGGCGCTGAGCCGCCAGCGCCCAAAGCCCGAACCCCAACCGGGAGGCGCGGCGGGCCCAGCGCGCTTCGCCAACGGAGTTCCCATGCGATAACCCATCCAAGTACTATCCGTGTCTGGCGCTGCTTAACTTTCGTGATCTGACGGGAACGAGTGCACTCAGCGCGGCCAGGGCGTTGGCACTTGGCCAAGTCTATGCAAGCGTCAACTTTAATTCTCTACTCCATAGAAGCAAGTAGGTCCCTTTCATTTGTTGTAGAAATATATAAAATAGCTACATTAACTAGACTTAGTAGACACCATCTCATTATCAATTTAATATAAATGGTGTAAACCACCTGTCACAATAATTATAACTCAATACCTATTTACAGAGCATTGTGTTTTATTTCTTTCGCCTTTTCTACTCTCTTTAAAACTGTATCCAAATAATAAGCAATGTTTCTACGTTCCTTATCTTTTCTTCCTTCTTCCTTCGTAAAGGTAGTGGCTATAACAGCAGGAAACGTGCAGAACATTGATTTAAACGTTTACCAAAATTAGAAGAGAAGAAGAAATAGTTGGAAAAGAATCACGTTCTTCATCCTTTCCCCGTTACTGTGTCAAACCGCAAATTTTTTCTTTTTATTTTTTGCAAATAATTATTTACGAGTTTAAATTTACGTATTTTATTATTTATTTACGTATTTTTATTTACGTATAAATAATTATTTATAATTATTTGCCAAATTATTGAAATTCCCTATCACATAAATATTATACATATCACAAGTTCAAAACGTTGCTGTGTCATTGTCCAATCTGCATAGAGTTTCCGATGATATGATGACCAATACCTATATTTATATATTTGTTATCGATAACATATGTCGATATACGAAAAATTATAATATAGTAGATAATACACTGTTGGCTAGGAACTTCCTGAATATTCTACACTTCCGTTCAATTAGACGGATTGCATTTCTTTAATGTTTTCTACGTTGTATACTGTACAAGTATCTTTATGAACTCTATACGTTTTTCTTTACGTTGAGATGTGAATGATATCTAAGGTCGTAGCGTTGCATGTTGCAAATGCTTATATCGCTGCGAAATACATTGTTTTATATTTTGTAGCACTTCTAAGCAACTGTGTTGCTGTCTTTCCATTTCTACTAATGAATTTTGTAACTTCTATGACGGTGTAATTAATCGTTTACTGTAATAGCAGAATTCTGTCAATTTCATTATTATTTAAAAATTTTTCCTTGAAGGGACACTTACTTGCAAAATTTAGTGAGAAATAAAAGAATGAAATGTTGGGTAGACTTGTCCTATATTAGTTTGCTTTTAAAATACCTCAACAGTAATTAATAAGAAATACAATAAGATTCCTTCTATAAATTTAGATTTTCTTCCATAACTTTCATAATCTATTACAGCGATATTCCATATGCTTTGCGTGACATGCATAACTTAAAGAGTATAAAATTTTGAAAATATAAACTTGTAAAATTTATATAAATATTAAGTATGTTCTCATTTCTTCTTGAATTCTGTATCAAATGTAGTGTCAGTTTATAACATAACCAATAAAAGTGTGTCAAAAAAAAAAAAAAAAAAGGAAAAAGAATGGGAAATGCAAACGAACAACGGAAAAAGGTAGGATACCTCTTGTAAAAATAACACAACTCCTATACGTAATCTGCTGTTTCAGTGATCGTGCTTTTACATATGAGAATTATTTATAATTAATTACAACCCGTTAGAATGAAATAATTACATAACCATGCAGAATGATTTATACAGAGAGTCGCACTTAAAATCGTCCTGTATGATGCAAGAAATATTTCTAATTGTTTACTCATAAAATATTGTAAATAAAAGTAAACGGCAAAATAAGGACTAAGAAACTTAAATACATGGCTTAATTAGCAATAAAGTTAGAAAGATTTACCGAATGGACAAATTGTAAAGTACAAATTAAATAAATAAATAAATAAAAAAAGTATATCTGTAGCGACGCAAGAGTTATAGGACCATTCGAAATGAGGGTGACTCATGTTGTTGTTTTGCCTCGGAGAATTAACACCGTTACGACATACGAAATGTATTAATAAACAAACTAGGGACAAAACAATATCGCTGCTACGTGTAACTGTCAACCGGAGTCAAATTCAAACTTTCCGGTACTCCACCGACCAGTATAACTAGACGATCATGCTCTCCAGAAAGTGGAAAATAATTTGGTCTACAGAGTACGGAGTGACCTAAACGCGTCCTCCCTGCATGCCGCCATCTTTTTTTCCTCCCGACTAGCACAAACAACTAGCGATCGCCTATTTTTCATAGCTCGGAATATTGTTATGGACATTAGTTCGAAATTGTTACCGGAAATTGTTACAAAAGTTATATAGTTCAATACGACAAGATTTCTACAGGTTTTCTACATGTTATGTATATAGAAACCAAAAATGTAATAAAAATAAAAAGCGACCTAAAATAAGAAGATTAAATATATTCGTATTCATGACTTACCTTTGTATGTAGAATAATTTCCTGTCCGGTGACTGCATTACCCTATCTATTATTGAACAAATTTTTAGGTTACAATTATTTACACAAAGCTAATACGCGTACGAATATATTTTCATTTTAGAAACATTTATGTATAAGATATCTATCCACATTAAATCAATCTCTTTTTATAGAAACTTAATGAGTTAACTTTCTAGATAGAAAAATTAAAACTTTCAGTAAATTCCTGTACAACGCGCACTCTACTGCGTCCCGGATACGAATGACGAGTGAACGTTATCGAACTCTACGGCGACCGCTTATATAGTGACGACGACGGATTAGTATTGCTCAATGATTGGCTACGCTTCGAGCCTATAGGCGGTACCTGTACGCGATCACTGCGTAAAAATCATTTCGTGGCATGCTCCCTCCACCCTCCCCTCCTTCACCCTCCGTACACACAGTCCCACTGGAACTCAAAGTAGGCCACCGATCTGTCCTGTTTTGTGACCTAATTTTAGGACAGAAAAAGAAAGAAAAGACAATATCATATAAAAGTACCGCTTTTGAACAGCTTAAATTAAATTACAAACTGTAATGTTAAAAAAGTAAACCCAACACAAAATGTGATATGGCTACGTCGTAACATCGCGTAACGGTACTTTTACTAAAACCACTTTCAAACAGAAATTCATTGTTTATTGTGAATACACACATGTAATTTATATTTTTCTTGGGCAATAAACATTATATATATGTCGGAGATGAAAGGAAACCGGGGCCTTTCCTTTGAAATTTTGGGAAAATCCTCTAATACTTCAGCCTAGATTCTATCATAGCCGTAATTAAGCAATTGTTGTCATTCAATGTGATTGTAATTGTTCGAGATTTGTGATAGTGAGATTGGGCTCGAGGCGACACAACTGGTCGCTGAACGTAGTCACGGTCGCGGGATGGACGTTCTACCTGACGAAGATGTGGAGTGGTTGTGTGGTTCTCCCTGGAAATGTTGTTGTGGTTGCATACGGCCTCAAGAACGGACCTAGCCACGTGTGATTTTACCTCGGAGGTGCCAATATAATGGGACACACGTTGTATTAATAACCAAACTCCAGGCAGAAACTGCCTAGCAACGGCAATTGGAACTTTCTCGATGCTTCTAACGAGTATAAAACAAACGAACGCAATCGTAAAGCGTGGAAAGTTTTCATCAGTCTGTTATTCGTGCGATCACCTTGGAAAGTTACACATCGAGCAGTTTTATACCTAGCGTCCCAGCAATCGTATTTTGTGCTTAACAAAATATTCTACGCTTAGCAAAGAGTTATCCCGTTGACCGTGGATTCGTTATCGAACCCAAGAACATTATCAATTGCATCTTGCGTGTCTAAACACCACGGTTGTTCGTTAAACTTCATAAAAGTCATTTTTGTACCTGTAAATACAATCTCTCTTGTACAAAACGATGGCTAAGTCAAATGAAGAACTGTTACGCGCCCTAAATTCTAACGATAACCCGACATATATATGTAAATTCTATAGAATTTAGAACAGCAACCGACGGTTTAACTTTCCCTGCGTTTACTGGAAGTCGGTCGAACGATATAAATAGAGAAGGACGGGGACTTGGGATAGAAAATAAAACAGGACTTCGAGAAGCGAGGATTGAACAAAGAAAAAAAGCAAGTAAAGAGCTGGAAGGAGGAAGAGAAGAGGGATTAGAAGCGGGGAGTTTTGAGAAGATACGGAAGAAGACTTAGAAAATCGATTCATGAGTTTTCACAAATCGATAGCCTGATTTCCAAAAATATTAGGACATTACATGCATATATATAATTCGTGACATGCTTGTAAAATTTAGACATGACTCTTTTGTTAGCTTTTCATAATTTTATCACAATTTTAAAATTAATTAAACGAATATTTAATAATGATTTTAATATCGAAAATAACGATTATTATACTACGAATTTTTATATGAATACGGTATGTTAGAATATATGAAACATAAGGTCCGGTCAAGTAACATCAACAAACGAAAAACAGTTTTGTGCGAAGAAAAACAAGAAAGATATAAAGAATGACAGACTTTGTTTTCGACAAAATTGATCTTGGAAATCTGTTTGAAACATGTAAATTTGACTAGTTACCGGCTAAGCAGACGGAAGTTATTCTACGTGAAAAAATAAGAGAAAAATGTGGAACAAAATCTTTCCGTATAAAACTTCATTTTCAAGAAAATCGAGTTTCTTCGTGCTCGGTTGATAACACTGTTCGTCACGTATCTAATTTTTCAACCTTCAATAGGCGATTCTTGTAAACTTTTGCGAGCTACGCTCGAATTTGCAAACCGTTTTCCCTATAACTCACAATTTTCGAAAAAAACAATTTTGAAGAAAATTGCAAATTTTCAAATTTGGAAATATTTTGTGTTCTTATAGCAGCAGCAATTGAGTTGCGGTTGAGAGGAAAAAATTCTGTGGACTCTCTCGAATAAAATGATATATATTGTTATTGCATTATGAACATTTAAACATGTCGAAATAATGATCGGAGCGAAAAGGCATCTGAAACGCAACATTTCTTCTTACATTTCTCAGTTTATTGAAAAAAAATAAAGGTCTAGGAAAAAATGTAACTACAATACACGATACAACAAACATTTCTACTAAGGCAAACATCATCTACCGTATTTCATTTTCAATATAGAAGCACAACTCACGATGTTTCGTCCGTTATTCGGTAGAACAGAATCGCTAAACGCATGCAGTTTTACTTCCACCGAAGGTATTAACATTATCAAGATTTTTAGATTTCCTATATCACTGCTTGGTATTGATGGTGGCACAACTAAAAAGAATTTCGAATTTGCTTTTATTGAATAGCAAATCTACATTATACTTTTCTTTCTGTCATATAAAACGGTAAATTTAAAATTCTGTCAGTTTTGCGCCACAGGACAAAATTATTACGTATTACCCTGACCTTAGTTTCACAACAATATTTTCATATCTTCAGTTGTTTGCGAGTTTTTGCTTTCGCGAGTAATGCTATATCTTGTGTTTAGTCAGTCTTACAATATTATTAAAATGACTCGTTGAAAACCTCTTCGTAAATTTTAGAAAACCTCTCCTCTAAAATTTACCTTTTTGCGAATTGCACTACTATCAATGTCAAGCAGCGATAAACGTTTTGAATATTTTTCTGTTTCTGCTTTTTCGATTGAAAAATATTTACTGAAAAATATTCCGTCAATTTTGAAAGTTTATTTTCAAACCCTTCTTTCTCATTAATTTAAAAATGCCCTTTTTAATTTTATAATCGTATATATAATTTGCATGTATATGTAGTGTTGTTTTACAAGTTAGGATACGTATTACATTGAAGATAGTTTAACTCTTTGCGTTCGAGGGCTTTTTCGGTCGAGCGTAGCAGCAACTCAAATGACTTAGCGTATATGTTACGCTACAGGCGTATTTTATACTGTGATTTTATATTGTGACGCCACTCGACAACAATTATCGTCGGACGACGGCAGTGTCACACGCTCAAGAAGGCCACCCGCTCAGAAACAGTAATCAAGTAGACGAAACATCCTGCATGCCACAGCAATCGAAATAATAACAAAACAGTAACTGAATAGCCGCCTCTGATATACATCCGACGATAACCCCTCCAAAGGGACTAAAACCTCAATATAAAAACCCTCCTAAATTAGCGCTCAATACCTTCTTCTGTTGTAACACTTTGAACCGTCACTCTGTTGGACTTATATAATAAAATTTCCATCATCGTATACGAAGTTCAATTTCTTCACCTTATTCGCGAAACGTTCGAACTGCGACGCGAGGTGATCACCGGCGATCTATCGGTTTCGTGATTTCTTGTGTCTCCGACATGACAGCAGCGCGGTGGTTAGCGCCTTAGATTACGAACGTTCGAGACCCGAGTTCCGTATCTCTCACGATTTTTAAATATTTATTCAATTGTTTCTGCCAATGTGAAAACATGTCGTTATAGCTTAAACCGGCAGTTTTGACTATCGCGGAGGGCAAATTAGCCTTCCTACCGAAAGTTAATTCAAATTGCAAGAAGCCTGTGGCTTCGTGAATCGAAGTATTATATTCTAAACAAATAAAATTCAAAACTTCATCCCATTCTCTACTGTTATCGTGTAAACTAATTCGAATCAAATCTTTCACTACAGCATGTGTTCTTTCTAAGGATCCGTTGAATCGAGGGTGGAAGGATGTGGTTTTAATATGTTTGATTTTGAAAGCTTCATCAAACTTAATCATTAGTTCGCTCACAAAATTCTGTCTTTGATCCGTCAAAATTGTTCTTGACGCTGAGAAAATATAAATGTAGTGTTTGAAAAGAGCGTTAATAATTGACTCTGTCTGTTGGGTCTTCAAAGGTACTGCGGTAGTTGTTGCTGCCTGGTGAAAAGGGAATGCGCGTTTCGTCCCGGAACTACCGGTGGACTCGTCAGTAAGGCTATATCCGGTAGTCCCTGCCTTAGACGTAGAGGGAGTCTCACTAGGTGCGGTATTTGTATCATGCGCCCGTATATTCGACCGCTAATTAGATAGACCGACTCGTTGTCGTCGTAGCCCTCTGGTGTTGGCGGTTGGTACCCGCGGATCGCCTGGGAGGTGTTACGACCGCGTTGATGCCTCGACCTGTCGGCGTCCTGTTGGTACCGATCCGCCACAGTACTAATATCGAATATTTCGCCAGTTCGCCGTGAATCGAAAGTATGAATTGATTTCCTCGTTTTCATCTCCAATCGTCCAATCGTCCAATGATAGCCATTGCTATTTTATCGTTTGGTTGCAAAGATGTGTCGGAAATGATTGGGATTTCCTTGGGTCGAATTCGCGTTATCTTTTTCTTTTGACATGTATCGCAATTTCTCATAAAAATCTCTACCTTTTCCAGTAAACCTGGTATTTTGTATTTTTCTTCAATACTTTGATAACATTTCTCTACTCCTAGGTGTCCTATAGTTTCGTTATGATTTTGACATAGAATTCTATTTACTCTTCTTCTGTCAACTCTTTTATTGATTCCCATGCAAAAGTTAATTTTTTGTTCATGGAAATAAAGAATTATGACTTTCAATTGAATTTTTTCTAGTTCTGAAAATGTGTTGTCATCTATTCCAAGGTTGGTATGATTTTGAATAATCGAATGGATCTTCTTAAGCCAAATTCACCTATCTCATCTTTGGTCAATTGGTAAAAGGAATTGTCGTTTGGTTTCAAATCAAGTCGTTCAAGAATTCCTGCCGCATTGAAATGTTCTGTATTATCTACAATATAACAACTTCATTCTTGAGGATTTCTGTTTTTGTGATCGCGTGAACTCTAGATGAACTATCGGCTACCATGTTATCTTTACCTTTTACGTATTCAATCTCGTATTCATATTCTTCTAATTTTAATCTCCATCTCATTAAAGGTGATGAAGGATCTTTACAATTGTTTAGTTATTTAAAAGCTTGATGGTCTGTCTTAATTATGTATTTACGTCCTAACAGATATTGTCTTAGCCTTTTTATTGCCAATACGATTGCTAGAAGTTCTTTTTCAGTTGTCGTGTAGTTTTACTCAGGTGGGTTGAGTATTCTTGAGATAAAACAACATGGGTGTCCGTCTTGTGAGAGAATTGCTCCTAATCCTTCGTTACTTGCGTCGGTCGTTAGCGTGAAGGTCTTTGTAAAATCTGGATAAGTTAAAATCGATGCTTCACATAATTTTTGTTTCAACGTTTCAAAACTGTCTTGTTGTTCGTTCGTCTAGTGAAAGCAAATATCTTTCTTAATGAAGTCGGTCAATGGTTTGGCTATCTTGGAAAAGTTACGTATAAATTTTCTATAATAGCCGGTCAGTACTAAAAATGATTTGACCTCGGTTGGGTTCCTAGGCGTCCTAAAATCTTTGACGGGCTTGATTTTCTTCGGGTTCGGTTTAACTCCTTCGGCTGCTACTAAATGCCCTAAATATTCAAGCTCTGGTTTGAGGAATTCGCATTTACTAGGCTGTATCTTGGGTCCTAATTCTCTAAGTCTTTGCTAAATTTTGATTATGTTTTGTTAAAAAATTAACATTGACGAATCCTCTTAATGCTGTGAAAAGTTGCGGGTGTATTTTTCAGTCCAAATGGCATGCGATTATAATGGAAGTGGCTTTGTGGTGTGGAGAATGCAGTGTATTTCTTTGAGCTGGGATTCAGGAATTTGGTGGAATCCTGATGACAGATCTAGCATTGAGAAGAATTTCGCGTTTCCTAACTGACTAAGAATATCTTCGATATCTGGTAAAGGATATGCCTCTTGATCAGTTAGTTCGTTTAGTCTTCCGAAATCTATCACAATTCTCCATTTCTGTTTACCTGAGGCGTCTGATTTCTTAGGTACTACCCAAACAGGTGAATTGTAAGGCAAATCTGATTCTTCCATAATATTTGTACTTAGCATTTCTTTCATTTGTTTCTCGATTTCAGCTTTATGGCATTCCGGGGATCTACACGATTTAGTATTTATGATTTTGTCTCGTTTCAAAGTTATCGTGTGTTGTGTCAAATTTGTACGAGGTAAAAGATCAGTCTCTAAATTGAACACATCGATATAATGAATCAAAATCTTTTCAATCGGTATACGAAGTTCGGGTTCTATATAATCTGTTCTCACTATGGTTTTCAATTTAGCAATTTGTTCTAGGTCTTTACTAGTATCAATTTCGTTAGAGATTATTTGATTTGTCTCACTAGAATTGAAGAAGCATACTCGCGTCGGTTTGCCTTCGAGGTAGATAGTTTGAACTCTCCTTTCTCCTGGTTGAACAACTCTAGGTTTCTGAAAATACAAGCAGCAGCAAACAGGCGACGTTGGCTTCGGAGTTTTCAGTTATTGGGTGCTAGCGTGCGGATCTGGACCAGCTCAAATTGTACTCCTACTGATAATTACACTTCTATTTAAATATATTTTCTACCTTACAATTTATCCACGAGTTTCTCTGTTTACACATCGAATAACCTCAACATGGTGAAACATTTCTGTTGATCGGATTATTACCTGTGGCAGGTAGTGGTCGGCTGTTTGTCTGCGTCGGTCTGTTACTACGTTGATTATACGTTGCTTGTGGTCGAGTACTCTTCGTCAAGTACTCGAGTTCATGCACTCTTTCATTACGTGCTCGCTGCTGCCACATCTCCTGCACAGTTCCCTACCCAGACACGACACCGTGCACTTCGCAGCATCGCTGCACGCCCGGTAGCAGCCTAGTCGAAGCGATAGTCAGGCCGGTCCTGAACCTTCTCGCCCCGTCTTCCCGTGGGACTGCACTCGCGGGTAACACCACCACAGCCACCTGAGTACCCCATGGCGCCAACCTCAACGCCCTCACGTCGACACTTACTCCACTCTTCATCCCCCACTCTCTTCTCAAGTCCTCCACCAGCTCCTCCTTGGTGGTAAGGGGATCGATATTCTTTATCTGCACCTCAATCACTATGATCTTCCTGTAGAATTCGATAAATATGTGATCAGCACTGGACTTTCTCATACCCGTCGCCCCCTCGATCATATTCCTGACGTCCATGAACTTTTTGTACGTCTCGATCCAGTCCCGACCTTCCTCCATTTTGATCAGGATCGCCTTCTTCCTCCTCCTTTGCCGCCTACTCTCTTTCCCCCTTCGTTGGCACTGTAGCGGCACAGGAGTCAAAGGACGACGCGAGTCGAGGGCGACTCGTGCTGTTGTTTTGCCTCAGGACATTGACTTAGCCTTGACGCATAAAACATAACGACAAATAAACTCCGGGCAAAAACAACACTAGCCCTTCATTGGCTAACTTCATTGACCGAATTCTCCAGTTTTCCCGGAGATTTCGACCACATTGACAGCTCCGTCCTCTCTACGACTGCTCCACACAGGTGCTCATCACAGACACTACATATATTTCAAATATCCCAGAGCGGTCGATGCCCGTATGGAATCGATAAAGATTGAACCCACATAAAAATAAGTATAAAGCTCAGGAGTTTGTCGTTTGGGTATTCAATTGTGTGTTTACTATCGTTACTATTCACACTCCGCACATCGTAGTACAAATCGACAAATTTTTGCAATCTATTAATTTATCAACCACAGTTGATCATTTTACAATCCACAGGAAAATGATAGCATGCTCAATATACTACTTTGTGTTTGAAGATACATAAAAAATATATATTTATGCGCTTCCTATACTACATATCTCATTGAACATGTGAAAAATAGCAGGTAGAATATATGTCGGAGATGAAATGACATCGAAGCCTCCCCTTTGGAACTTCGGGATAATCCCCTAACACCGTAATCTAGATTCTATCATAGGCGTAATTAAACAATTGTCGTCTTTCGATCCGATTGTATTTGTTTGAGATTTGTGATAGTGAGCTTGGGCTCGAGGCGACAGCCAGTCGCCGAACATAGCCGCGGTCACGGGATGAACGCTTTGTCTAACAAAGGTACGGAATAATTCTATAGCTCTCTCCTTAAAAGAAAGATTTGTAGCTGCACGTGGCAGTAAACATTCCAACGGTCTCTGTCCCGTAGCTCGCCACACGCAGATCCTATTCTCCGGGCAGGATGTTTACCAGATGTCAACGCGTCTCCGCAGTACGTGATCGGCTAGCCCAAGGACCGTTATAAACACTAATATCTAGTTACCTAAAGTCCTTCAAACAGACAAACAGTCTTTGTCCCAACTACGGGAAGATAGGAGAGACTTATGTTTCAACGAACGGCGTCCCCCACTAGCAACTTTCCCTGGAGGGCGGCTAGCATCTTTTTCTAACCACCGATATGGAGATTGACCAATTAGCAGCAACACCAATTTCCCTCGCCTTCTGAACGAAGGCTATCCTCGACGAATCCAATGATCTCGTGTCCTTAGACACACCCCATCATAGCTTTCCTCCGCAGCATCAGCGCGACGGAAAGTCATTCTCTCGTGAGGTCGTACTAGCGAATTACTTAGTGTCTGTACGCTCGGTGGATATTCCACGTTTTAACAAAGAGTCCGACTTAGATATTGTGAGCATGTTCATCCATCATCCCGTTGACCGCGGATTCGTTATTGAACCTAAGTTCATTGTCATTAGTTTCTCGAGTACCTGATTACCACGGTTACTTGTCTAATTCTATAATAATCGTATTTGCACTGGTCGATGTCTTCTCTATTGGATAACGACAACGTGTAATCCGAACGAAGATTCGTTTCACGCCCCTAACTCTAATTCTAATGTAAACCCGACATATAGGTTATGAAAATACATCTATTTCATAAATATTATAGGGGATCGAATAATGAGACTGCCAATATGTGTAATCGTTAATGTATTTAAAACAGTTCTCGTCGCGAAACGGTATGTATACAGTCGTTTGGTCACAGTTTATACTAGTCCGTTTGCGATCGCGTTCGTGTATTTCTAATCATCCGGAGAAAGTCAAAAGATTCAAATTCGTCTTGTTTTACGGTTACATGTAGCGGCGGCATTGTTTTTGTTCGGAGTTCGTTACTTCTTACAATACCTGTGACCTAACGGTCTTGATACTCCGAAGCAAAACAACAACATGATTTTAATCGACTTCTAACTCTTGTGCCGCTACAATATATTATGAAAATTATGTAAAGAAATATAAATAGAAGATAAATTTGAGATAACAAAATGATAGCACATGTCATACAAAATATATTCAAGAAGAAATAAGTGATTTGTTATATTAATTATGTTAATATTTCATGTTTTACTTCCCTTGTAAAATATCTGTTATATTTCGATGTACTCAGGTTTTTAATATTTTCATGTTTAATTATATTATTCTTCCAGAACTATATAATTTGACTCTTTCACTATTTGAAATTTCTCTCCGCGAAACGATTACCTTCAACGAAAACCATGCCATGGTTTGAAATACAACTTTTCGAAACAGTTAATGTAAAAACAGGGAGGTCATGACCCTTGCTGATATATATATGTCGAAGATGAAAGGACATCGGGGCCTTCCCTTTGGAATTCTTGGGAAAATCCCCAATACTTTAGTCTTTACGATTTAACCAGATTACAATTATCCGAGATTTGTGATAATGAGATTGGGCTCGAAGTGACAACTAATCGCTAAACCTAGCCGCGGTCACGGGATGAACGTTTTTACCTAATAGAGGTATAGAGTAATTATATAGCTCTCCTTAAAAAGGAATAGTTGTAGAGACACTCGACAGTAAACATTCCAGCGGTTTTTGTCTCGTGGCACGCCATACGCAGACTCTATTCTTCAGGCAAGATGATTACCAGATGTCGATGCATCTCCATAGTACATGTTCAGTTAGCCTGAGGAGCCGCTATAAATCTTAGGATTTTGTTAACTAAGATCCTTCAAACGAACAAACAGTCTTTATCCTAACAGTCCCTAAATCTAACTACCTACTGCTTTTCTCACGAACGACCCTTCCCGCTAGCAACTTTCCCTCAAGGGCGGCTAGCATCCTTCTCTAACCTCCAATATGGAAATTAACCAATTAACAGCAACGTCAATTTCCCTCACTTTCCGAACGAAGCCATCTCTCCACGAATCCGATGATCTCGTGTCCATAGACACACCCCATCATAGTTTTCCTCTACAGCATCATCGCGACGGAGAGACACACTCTCGTATCAGTGAGTAAAACAACGTCTTTACTATCAGTAAATATGTCACGTTTTTAACAAAGAGTCAGACGTAGACTTTGGAGGAAAGTAAATTTGCTATCCCGTTGACCGCGGATTCGTTATTGAACCTAAGATCATTGCCATTAGCATCTCGAGTATCTAATTATCACGATTACTTGTCAAATTCTGTATTAATCATATTTGTACTAGTAAATATCTTCTCCATTGCATAAGAACAATGTCTAATCCAAAAGAAGATTCGTTACGCGCCCCTATTTCTAATCATAATGACAACCCGACATTCATATTTTCCTATTTGGTGTTAACATCGCAAAAAGTGTCTCCTTGCTTAAATTTAATTTACGATAAGTATCTTCTGTTTGATCTTAAGTCATAATCACAGAAATAAATAGTGGAAGTGGTAGTATGCATCGAAATATAATATAATATGCTCAAACATACTGCAACTGCTAAAATATTCAACAAGGGCGGTGGCAGAGGCAATTGTCATCGAGAACAGATGACTAGCTACGGTGTCGTCGTAAGTAGCTTGTTTTTTCTTCTTCCTTATTTTGAGATTTAGCTTCTCTTCCTTACATTCATCAATTCTTAGTATTCTCCTTATTTCCCCTTCTCTTTTCACCCACTTAGGCGCTCATTTCTTCATCCGCGAATAGAGTATGTAACTGATCTTCATCGAACAAACTTGTCCGAACGTCTCACCACTTTACGGATACTTGAACATAACTTTAATACGCATCTTCATTCGTCACTTACTCATTGAATGGGTTTGAAAGACAGCGATTCTGACGTGTTTTCCTTCAAGCATTATCATCTTAGGAATGTTCCTAATAGAGTATATATGTTTCGTAACGGTAATAAAGACACCGAGTTCGATGAACTTTCTTCATATGGTGCAAATGTCTGATACCTAGATTTACTACTATAAACCAGTGCTGAGTTTAATTTAGTAGGCCCGACATTTTACAGATATCTGTTAGATACGCGGGACAGTGTGCTCTATATATTTAGTATAGTTTAAAATGATATCTTATAGGATTCTCAAATCCAAGTCGAAACTGTATTCGTGAGCAATTGCAGTTTTCATACAGGCATGTATGTTTTCACTTAAAGCCTTTTTGACTATGTGACACCAACGTTTTCTATGCACGTTATCTATTGACAGTCTTGAGTGCAGTGAGATCATATTTGAAGCTCTAGAAAAATTAGTGAATAAAATAATTGCCAAACAGATCGAGAGAAAAGGAGCGTTGGATACACATCTTATTAAATCATCGGACGTTAAAAATTGTTTACTTTTCCTTTTTAATATTTATATTATTTATACTATTCATATTATATCAGTCCTCCCTTTCCGGTAAAATTACGTAAAACAGATCAATGTTTGCTTCTCTCCAAATAGCTGTTATGAGAATTATCACAATCTTCATCAAGAGAACCATCACTTTTTTATTTCATATTGAAAAGTTTATCGCCGTAAATCCTAGAAGTTCTGGAAGAAGAGAATATTTAAGTTGCGTGAAAGATGAAGAAAGGTTGTGGAAGAAAATGGCATTTGTATAATTCAACAGATGTATATGGAATCGAAATGAAAATCGGAATGAATTCTTCGGGCAACTCAATAGTAATTTCAAATGAATCTGTATTGCCTCCATCATATTTCCTGCTCTCATCACTGAAACTATCATATATTCGTCTGTTTTTCATTAAAGGTCTCCCGGATATGAAAATTTATAAGAATATATATTCTAGACTACGTACATATTTGTTATGCAACTACTTACATATCGGTTATAAAACTAAACTCCAATAGTGCGAAATAACTAAACAACAACATATTCGCTGTTATCGGTGATTCCCAGTATTTCTATAAGAAAAAAATGACCCTGTTTTAGATATGTCATTTTTTTTTTTTTGCGACAAGATATGGCTCCATCCAGATAGACGTATCAACTGGTAGAATAGCCGAACATGTACCACCACCAATCTTGGAGAAATTTGGGAGATACCAGTGCATACGACTAAGAGTGGTGTATGGTGCGCTATATTGCGGAAATGAACAATTGATGGAGCACGAACGATGTTGCTGATGTTACAGACTCGGAAAGTAGTAGGGAGCACGAGGTGGGTATGGGATCCCGGGGCATAGGACCATGCCCTGGGAAACCCCGATGTATCTGATGTTCCCTATAGTCGGGTGGCGGCTGGTCGGTTCCTCGAAACCCGTCAGTCAGCTGATCCGATGCGGCGAACTTCGGAGAAGTTGGTGGGCCCATATCGACCAAAGACCACTCACCTCACCTTCTCGTGGGGCTCCCTGTCACCCTGCACCGGCCTTGACCGGGGTAGGGTGCGAAAGAGTGAGTGGCACCAGGATGGGAAAACGATGACGACGTGGCGAAAAAACAAACAATAAATGAAATCATGGAACATACAAAAATTAAAGATAAAGTTTACGGTGCAGGGGAGGGATACCCCAGTACCGGCGCAGAGGGAGGTTGTCAAGTGGGCCCCCATGCGTCGTCAACAAGCGACCACGGCCACCCGAGAGTGGAGCACCAGGCTCTCGGATGCGTAAATGCGTCTGGTACCAGGAATGCGGCAGGGGAAACCAAGAACCGCATTAGAGAAGAGGAAAAGCGGAGAGAGAAGAAGAAAGGGGAAAGAACTACCGAAGATATGGAAATTGAATCTCCAAGGGAAAAAACGGTAGGAGGTCCCCAAAAAACCCAGGAGGAGGGGAGAGACCCTTTTAGGATTCCTCTGACAGAGGAAGCCAAAAGGCGTAAGCATAAAAAGAAGGCGCAAGGGTCCCCCACAGAGGAAGAAGAGTCAGACGCCTCAATTGCATCAGTGGCGTCATCTTCAAGGTCAGCTAGGGGGAAAAAGAGAAAACTAGCCCCGGAAACAACTGGACCGGAGATACCCGACAAGCTGTTGCAAGAGATCGGGTCCAGCTCTTATGCAGACGTAAGTGCGGAGCACGCACGACAGGTGGAGCGAGTGCTGTGGGTTGCAAGGAACTCGTCCCACCTGAAAGGTACCACAATTAGGGATCTGAAAGCGGCGGCAACGTACTTTGCAGCGGCTTGGAAGGACAACAACAGGAGGTCGCTCAGGGACAACCGGAGCAGGGAAGACAGGTCAGGAGAGATGGACCTGTTGAAAGAGGAGTTAAGAAGGTTGAGAAAGGAAAACGAGGAATTGCGAGCTCAACTGGCCGAAGACAGGGTGCAGAGAGCAAGCGAGCTTCGAGAAATAAGGAGCCAGGGAGCCCAGAGCGATAACCGCCGTCTGGGTGCTCTGGAAAGGAAGGTAGACATGATCGCCCCACAGATAACAAGGGAGATCATGTCTCAGGTGAGGGGAATGTTGGGACAGGGAGGCATGCAACCCACAGTCCCACAGCCTGTCCCCAGAACCAGACTACGGGGAAGGAGTCAGGGGATGGAGACGGTAGAAGTTAAAGCCCCTCCCCGCCCCCGAAGCGGACAGAAGAGGAAGAATGGGTGTTAGTGAGGCCCAGAAAAGAAAAGAAGAGGGTCAGCTATGCAGCCGCAGCGGCCACCCCAGTCAGGATACCACCTCCAGCGGTAGTACCAAATGTGGCGCCCAGGAGACAACTAAGAAATGAGTTCCCTCCACTAATGGGGTATGTCAAAGATGGAAGAAGCGGACGAACAATAGGGAAGACCGGAGTATTACCTCGCAATCCGCGATCCTCCGCAGTTACGGTGACTCTGCAGGATGCAGCAAAAACCACCTATGCAGAGGTCATCGCAAAGGCAAGGGAGCGTATCCCCCTAAAGGAGCTTGGGGTAACGAAAATAGAAATGAAAAGAGGAGTCACTGGGTCCGTCATAATTAGATTGCCTGGAGATAAGAACAGGGAAAAGGCAACCATGCTGGCGTCTAGGCTAGCTAATGTACTGGACCCAATGGCGGTAAGAGTGATGGCTCCGGTCAAAAGAGCTGAGGTCAAAGTGGAGGGAATTGACATATCGATGGGCAAAGAGGAGCTAAGACAGGCTGTGTCCAACGAGACTGGCTGTAAAGCAGAGGAGGTGATAGTTGGAGACATCATAGTCATGAAAGGGGGATTGGGCACAGCCTGGGTCAAATGCCCGGTGGCTGGGGCCAGAAGACTGGCCGCAATAGGAAAGTTAGCAGTGGGATGGTCCTACGCCAGGGTGACGGCAGTTCCCAAGAGACCACTGCAATGTTACAGGTGTTTGGAGACAGGGCATGTCAGGGCTACTTGCCCATCGGCTGTAGACAGAAGTGGGTTATGCCACAGGTGCGGTAAGGAGGGACACCTGGCACGTGCATGCACGGCTGCCAGACCCAACTGCCCGCTCTGTGAGGCGTTGGGAGCGCCGGCCGGACATAGAATGGGGGGAATAGCATGTGCGCCCCCCAAAACAAGTAAGAAGACAAGGAGAAATAGAAGAGAACGAGAGGCGTTGGTCACAAACACTGGCCTGGAGGAGGCCATGATAACGGAATAAAGTTCGACCTCAAAGTGATACAATGTAACCTGGGGCGCGCGAGGCGAGCTCAAGACCTGCTCTCCCAGACCATCCGGGAGAACAGGATAGCCCTCGCAGTAATCGCCGAGCCATACAGGGTCCCAGTCGAGGCGAACTGGACGCAGGACACCGGCGGTAAGGTGGCGATCACATGGGATCAAAACTCGGGTCCAGGCGGCAAGCTGCTCGACCAAGGAGAAGGATACGTGGCGGTCGAGTGGGCTGGAGTCGCAGTGGTAGGAGTATACGTCTCCCCGAATAGCGGGATGGAGGCCTTCGAGGACTTCCTGGACGGGGTGGGTAGTTGCATTAGGAAATGCCTACCGCGACAGGCGCTGGTCCTCGGGGACTTCAATGCACACTCTGTGCTATGGGGAAACTCGAGAACCACTGCGAGGGGAAGGCGGCTGTTGGACTGGGCGGCGAGTTCGGGCCTTGTGTTAGTTAACACGGGCAGCGTCCAAACGTGTGTGGCATGGAGGGGCACATCCGTGGTAGACCTCACATGGGCCACACCGGGACTACACCCTCGAATCAAGAACTGGAGGGTGGTGGAAGAGGCAGAGACGCTGTCCGACCACCTCTATGTGTGCATGGAGGTGGAACAACAACATCAGCGCAAGGACAAGGCCCGAAAAGGAAGACCGAAGCCGACCCAACACAGATGGAGCCTGAAAGATCTGGACAGGGACATGCTGGAGGCAACAGCCGCTGGACTGGCCTGGAGCTGGGATGCCCGTGACGCCACGGCCCAGAAGACTGTGGACGAAGAAGCTGAGGACCTAATAAAGGACATGAGAAGGGTATGTGACGCATCGATGCCACGCGTCTCCAGAAAAAACGGAGGGAAAAGGCCGGTGTATTGGTGGAATCCGGACATTGCCGAAGCCAGAGAAGAGTGCTGCAGAGCCAGGAGGGAGTACACCAGGGCACAACGGCGCAGGCGAACAAGGGACGAGGAGGAGATCTCCAGACTTCACTCCAAATACAACCAGCTAAAGTGGGAGCTGAAGAGGAAGATCAAATCCTCGAAGGAGCAGTCCTGGAAGGAACTAGTGCAATCGGTTGATGCGGATCCATGGGGAAGGCCGTATAAAATAGTAACAAGGAAGATACGAGCGGCGGCCCCCCCATTAACCGAGAGCATGGAACCGGAGCTACTCGACAAAGTGATCGAAAATCTATTCCCCAGACAGGAAACAGAGGTAATAGACAAGGAATGTTTCCCGTCCCTCTCCTTCCCGGAGGAGGAAGAGCGAATAATATCTCCACCGCCTTCCTCGGACGGGAGTGAGGGGGAGCCAGAGATAGAAGTAGAAGAGGAAGGGGAAATCACTGAAGAAGAGCTTCGGGAGGCGGTCAAGAAAATGGCCTCTCGAAATGTAGCTCCGGGACCGGACGGCATTCCAGGACGGATATGGGCCTTAATATTCCATCTGATGGCCCCCCGCCTGCGATACCTCTTCAACAGGTGCCTTGCTGAGGGAAAGTATCCCAAGATGTGGAAGACGGCAAGGTTTGTGCTCCTGAGGAAGGAAGGAAGACCTCCGGACTCGCCATCAGGATACAGACCTATTTGTCTCCTAGATGAAGTGGGCAAATTACTGGAAAGAGTGATTGCCGCTCGTCTAGAGAGACACATGAGGAAGGAGTCTGGCTGGCACGATCGGCAGTACGGATTCCGCCGGAATCGGTGCACCGTGGATGCGATCAAGGAAATGAGTGCAAGAACGACGGACCTCACGTCCGGCCAGGGAGTGGCATTGGCAGTCTCGTTGGACATCACTAACGCGTTCAATACGATCCCGTGGCATAGGATCGTGGAATCATTGCGGGATAAGAACACCCTAAACATCTAGTAGGAGGATCCAAGCCTACCTCAGTGATAGATGGGTAGGCTACAATAGTAAAAGAGGAAACGAAAGAAAAAGAGTTGAAAGAGGAGTCCCACAGGGATCAGTACTGGGACCAATCCTCTGGATCACCGCTTACGACAGGGTGTTACGAAGCCCAAGACCGCAAGGCACAGATGTGATCTGCTACGCGGACGACACTCTGGTAATTGCCGGGGATCGATGGTGGCACGAGACTGCCAACCTGACCGAGGACGCGGTGGCATGTGTGATGAGGGAAATACGAAAACTGGACCTACACGTGTCACCGGCCAAGTCAGAAATGATAGGGTTCTATGACGCGAGAAGAAGAGGCCCTCCTCCCCCAGATTTGGGTATAGACGTCGGCGGAGGCAGAGTGATGGTGGGGAGGACCATGAAATATCTGGGACTCACCATCGACGAGCAATGGACCTTCGAGCCACATTTCCAACAACTAGTGCCGAAGGTCGCACGGACAGCTAATGCCCTCTGCGGATTGCTACCGAACCTGGGAGGAGGAAGTACAGGAGTGCGTCGACTGTACGAAGGAGTGGTGCGCTCTCGGGTCCTATACGGCGCTCCTGTGTGGGCAGAAGATCTTAACAGGAGTAACCGATGCAAGACCCTCCTGAGAAGCCTACACAGGAGAACAGCGATTAGGATCATTAGGGGCTATAGGACGGTGTCATACACATCAGCCACCGTTCTAGCAGCGTCCCCCCTTTGAGCTTCAAGCACTAGCGCTCAAATGGAGGTACGAACATAGGAAGAGAACCCTACAGGGACCCGAAGAGGCGGCACAGCCTACTGACTTGGAGGAGGTCCAGGACCGCATATGGAGACGGTGGGAAACGGAGGTGCGTCAGGAAGTCCGGGAGAGACCACACCGGGCAGCGTGCGCCGTGCTTCCCCATTGGGAGAGGTGGAGACAGAAGAGAGGAGCTCCACTTACCTTCAGGTTGACCCAGATACTTACCGGTCACGGGGTGTTTGGGGAATACCTGAAGAAAATAGGAAAGGAAAATACGTCCCTTTGTCACCACTGCGGGACGGAGGAGGACACGGCACAACACACGCTGGAGGTCTGCCCGGCGTGGGAGCTACCTAGATCCATACTCAGGGCCGAAGCAGGGGATGGACTCAACCCGGGAAGCATTGTGGAGGCTGTTCTTGAGGGTGGACGCAGGGCTGCCGCCGTCCGCGAATTCTGCGAGCGAGTTATGCTGGCGAAGGAGTGGGCGGAGAGGGACAGAATAAGAACTCGTCACCCATCAAGAACAGCTAGAGGAAGAAGAGACAACGCCAGAATAAGCAACAACGATGGGGAATGACGCCAGAGGAGTGGTCCCTCTGGCGGTCACACACAGGAATAAATAATCTATGGAGGAAGAGTCTTAGAGACTAGACGGGGGCGCCAATCGATGGAAATCCTCAGGGAACTCGAGGCGCCCCAACACGTCAGGAGGCCACCGTGGAGTTTTAGTCGGTAAGAGTCCGACACTACTCGCTCCGGCGAGTGTCCATGAGGATTTCTCCACGAAAAAAAAAAACTCGGAAAGTAGTAATAGTCGCTGTGAATGCGATCCAAATCTCCGGGAACCATCGAGAATTTGAACAAGGATGTTAATCCGAGTGAAGTGCTAGTGCCTATGAAAAAAAGCAGGTATAAAAACTAGCAGAATTCGGTCTGGAGAAGATATTACAAGTGAAATGAAATCGCATGTGAGGTTATGGCGGTGAGGATACCATATTTGGATGCGCAACAATAACGCCGCTGCACTGCCAACCGGGGAACTAAACGGACGCAGCCATATTGGCGCGCCGAAAAGGCGTCGCGCGGGCCATTTGAAAGTGGTAGTGACAAGTTCGGGTATAAGTGGCCATTTTGCACGCCTAATGGAAAAAAGGCCACAATTTTAGAGGAGGAGAAAGAGGCGGATGAAACCATGAGAAGAGGGGGCGAAGCGGAATTGGCTGCTGAGCCTACACACGTTAGCACCAGTCGTACGAGGAAGGCGGTCCCTTTCGAGGCGGAGTCCTTCCGCTCCTCACTGAGCACGGGGAATGTAGGAGGAACAGGAGACCTGCGCCGTCGGAGCGCCCCGCGCGAAGAAGAGAAAGACTAGCGGATCTCCATATCTCTCCACGGAACTGGTCGTCGAGATGAGGACATTTACTACTGCGGACATAGGAGCGGAAGTGCGCCGTCGAGCTTCTGATATGTTCTCAAGGGCTCACACTTGAAGATACTGTGAGAAGCGGCGAGGTTCATCGCCGCTGGCGCAACAGAGATTGTGAGAAAGATGGATACCGCTCCTGGCGCCTTCTCGATAACGGAAGGACGCATAGCGGCGTTAGAGGCGGAGAACGAGGCGTTCCGAAAAGAGCTGGCCTCGCGCTCCACGGCAGAGCAGGTCGGCGAGACAGCGCGTTTCGCCGCGATCGAACGCAAGATGGAGGTGTTAGACCTGTCGCTGATCCAGCTGATAGAGAAACGCCTCCAAAACATTGAAGGCAGAAGGGAAATGGAGGTCGTCTCCGACGAGACCACGAGAAGGGTGGAGCCTAGAGTTCCACACACTCCATCAACCAAGGGAGGACAAGCGGCTGCTATGGAATGACAGACCGTTGATAGAAGAAGCAGCAAGAAGAAGGAGCCGGCAGAGAAACAACCGACGAAGAGAACTCCGGGGACAGGGGCGAAGAGCACGAGGAAAGCCCCGGAGGAAGGATCGGAGAACGTGCGAAGAGCGGGAGACAAGCTGCCTTCCCCAAACACATCGCAAACATCGGCGTTGTCGATCACGCTGAAGGATAAATCGGGCCAATTCTACGCGGAGGTGTCGACCGCGGACAAGGACAACATCCCTCTGGTAGAGGTCGTTATCTAAGCGGTAAGGATGCGTAAAACTATGACTGGAGACTATGACTTGTTCTGGAGATTCCTGAGGACGAGAAAAGGGAGAAGGCCGCCGCGCTCGCAGCACGGCTGACTCGGATCCTGGATCCGAGCAAGGTCCGCGTGACGACACCCTTCCGAGCCGCGGAAGCTACCAGAATAGACATTTCGGACACCAAGAAGGAAATCAGGAACACCCTGGCGAAGGAGGGTGGTTGCAAGGCGGAGGACGTCCACCTGCGAGAAATCCGCTTCGCTCGAAGCGGTTTTGGACCTGTGTGGATATGAGGCCAGGCCAGGGCATGGAGAAAACTGGCAAGGTCGCCACAGGATAGTCGATAGCGGAGACTTTTGCAATGTTGCGGATGCCTCGAGATTAGTCAGGTAACCAAGACCTGCACCTCCATGGGGCACCTGTGCTACAGATGCGGCGACTCGGGATACCATGCCAAAGGATACACTGCCGTGATCCCGAAGTGCCTGCTGTGCGAGGCTCTCAGTGCACCATCGGTACACAGGATGGGGGGACCGGTCTGCGCCCCCCCCCTCAACGAAGAAGGAAACACGAGGAATCACCCGCGGATCTACGGTTGCAAGTGGCAGCAAAGAAGGGTCGTCGCCGCAGGGAAACCCCGACCCTAATCCCGCGAGCAAGGAGGCTGGCGCGGAGGAAGCCATGGGAACAATGACTTGGGAGAATTAAGAGAATTCGCATCCTTCAGACCAACTTGGAGAAGACAGGCGCAAGACCTGCTCTACCAAACCATCCGGGAGAGCAAGGTTGCCCGAGTGGTAGTAGCAGAACCATACGGGGAGCACGAGGTGGGTATGGGATCCCGGGGCATAGGACCATGCCCTGGGAAACCCCGATGTATCTGATGTTCCCTATAGTCGGGTGGCGGCTGGTCGGTTCTTCGAAACCCGTCAGTCAGCTGATCCGATGCGGCGAACTTCGGAGAAGTTGGTGGGCCCATATCGACCAAAGACCACTCACCTCACCTTCTCGTGGGGCTCCCTGTCACCCCGCACCGGCCTTGACCGGGGTGGGGTGCGAAAGAGTGAGTGGCACCAGGATGGGAAAACGATGACGACGTGGCGAAAACAATCAATAATAATGAAACTATGGAATATACGAAAAATAAAGATAAAGTTTACGGTGCAGGGGAGGGATACCCCAGTACCGGCGCAGAGGGAGGTTGTCAAGTGGGCCCCCATGCGTCGTCAACTAGCGACCACGGCCACCCGAGAGTGGAGCACCAGGCTCTCGGATGCGTAAATGCGTCTGGTACCAAGAGTGCGGTAGGGGAAAACAAAAACCGCACTAGAGAAGAGGAGAAGCGGAGAGAGAAGAAGAAAGGGGAAAGAACTACCGAAGACATGGAAATCGAATCTCCAAAGGAAAAGACGGTAGGAGGTCCCCATAAAAAAAACCAGGAAGAAGGGAGAGACCCTTTTAGGATTCCTCTGACGGAGGAAGCTAAAAGGCGTAAGCCAAAAAAGAAGGTGCAAGGGTCCCCTACAGAGGAAGAAGAGTCAGATGCCTCAATTGCATCAGTGGCGTCGTCTTCAAGGTCAGCTAGGGGGAAGAAGAGAAAACTAGCCCCGGAAACGACCGGACCGGAGATACCCGATAAGCTGCTGCAAGAGATCGGAACCAGCTCTTATGCAGACGTAAGTGCGGAGCACGCACGACAGGTGGAGCGAGTGCTGTGGGTTGCAAGGAACTCGTCCCACCTGAAAGGTACCTCAATAAGGGACCTGAAAGCGGCGGCAACGTACTTTGCAGCGGCTTGGAAGGACAACAACAGGAGGTCGATCAGGGATAACCGGAGCAGAGACGACAGGTCAGGAGAGATGGACCTGTTGAAAGAGGAGTTAAGGAGGTTGAGAAAAGAAAACGAGGAACTGCGAGCTCAACTGGCCGAAGACAGGGTGCAGAGAGCAAGCGAGCTCCGAGAGATAAAGAGCCAGGGAGCCCAGAGCGATAACCGCCGTCTGGGTGCTCTAGAAAGGAAGGTGGACATGATCGCCCCGCAGATAACAAGGGAGATCATGTCGCAGGTGAGAGAAATGTTGGGACAGGGAAGCATACAACCCACAGCCCCACAGCCTGTCCCTAGAACCAGACAACGGGGAAGGAGCCAGGGGATGGAGGCGGTAGAAGTCAAAGCCCCTCCACCGCCCCCGAAGCGGACAGAAGAGGAAGAATGGGTGATAGTGAGGCCCAGAAGAGAAAAGAAGAGGGTCAGCTATGCAGCCGCAGCGGCCACCCCAGCCAGGATACCATCTTCAGCGGTAGTACCAAACGTGGCGCCCAGGAGACAGCCAAGGAAGGAGTTCCCTCCACTAATGAGATATGTCAAAGATGGAAGTAGTGGACGAACAATGGTGAAGACCGGAGTATTACCCCGCAACCCACGAGCCTCCGCAGTTACGGTGACTTTGCAGGATGCAGCAAAAACCACCTACGCAGAGGTCATCGCAAAGGCAAGGGAGCGTATCCCCCTAAAGGAGCTTGGGGTAACGAAGATAGATATGAAAAGAGGAGTCACTGGATCCGTCATAATTAGACTGCCTGGAGACAAGAACAGGGAAAAGGCAACCATGCTGGCGTCTAAGCTGGCTAATGTACTGGACCCAATGGCGGTAAGGGTGATGGCTCCGATCAAAAGAGCTGAGGTCAAAGTGGAGGGAATTGATATATCAATGGGCAAAGAAGAGCTAAGACAGGCTGTGTCCAACGAGACTGGCTGTAAAGCAGAGGAGGTGATAGTAGGGGACATCATAGTCATGAAAGGGGGATTGGGCACAGCCTGGGTCAAATGCCCGGTGGCTGGGGCCAGAAGACTGGCCGCAATAGGTAAACTTGCAGTGGGATGGTCTTACGCCAGGGTGACGGCAGTTCCCAAGAGACCACTGCAGTGTTATAGGTGCCTGGAGACAGGGCATGTCAGGGCTACCTGCCCATCGGCAGTGGACAGGAGTGGGTTATGCCACAGGTGCGGTAAGGAGGGACACCTGGCACGTGCATGCACGGCTGCCAGACCCAACTGCCCGCTCTGTGAGGCGTTGGGAGCGCCGGCCGGACATAGAATGGGGGGAATAGCATGTGCGCCCCCCAAAGTAAGCAAGAAGATGAGGAGAAATATGAGAGAAAGAGAGGCGTTGGTCACGAACAATGGCCTGGAGGAGGCCATGATAATGGATTAAAATTCGATCTTAAGGTGATTCAATGCAACCTGGGGCGTGCGAGGCGAGCTCAAGACCTGCTCTCCCAGACCATCCGGGAGAACAGGATAGCCCTCGCAGTAATCGCCGAGCCATACAGGGTCCCAGCCGAGGCGAACTGGACGCAGGACACCGGCGGCAAGGTGGCGATCACATGGGTTCAAAACTCGGGTCCAGGCGGCAAGCTGCTCGACCAAGGAGAAGGATACGTGGCGGTCGAGTGGGCTGGAGTCGCAGTGGTAGGAGTATACGTCTCCCCGAATAGCGGGATGGAGACCTTCGAGGACTTCCTGGACGGGGTGGGCAGTTGCATTAGGAAATGCCTACCACGGCAGGCGCTGGTCCTCGGGGACTTCAATGCACACGCTGTGCTATGGGGAAACGCGAGAACCACTGCGAGGGGAAGGCGGCTGTTGGATTGGGCGGCGAGTTCGTGTCTTGTGCTAGTCAACACGGGCAGCGTCCAAACGTGTGTAGCATGGAGGGGCACATCCGTGGTAGACCTCACATGGGCCACACCGGGACTACACCCTCGAATCAAGAACTGGAGGGTGGTGGAAGAGGCAGAGACGCTGTCCGACCACCTCTATGCGTGTATGGAGGTGGAACAACAACACCAGCGCAAGGACAAGGCCCGAAAAGGAAGACCGAAGCCGGCCCAACACAGATGGAGCCTAAAAGATCTGGACAAGGATATGCTGGAAGCAACAGCCGCTGGACTGGCCTGGAGCTGGGATGCCCGTGACGTCACGGCCCAGAAGACTGTGGACGAAGAAGCTGAGGACCTGATAAAGGACATAAGGAAGGTATGCGACGCATCGATGCCACGCGTCTCCAGAAAAAATGGAGGGAAAAGACCGGTGTATTGGTGGAATCCGGACATTGCCGAAGCCAGGGAGAAGTGCTGCAGAGCCAGGAGGGAGTACACCAGGGCACAACGGCGCAGGCGAACAAGGGACGAGGAGGAGATCTCCAGACTTCACTCCAGATACAACGAATTAAAATGGGAACTGAAGAGGAAGATCAAATCCTCGAAGGAGCAGTCCTGGAAGGAACTGGTGCAATCGGTTGATGCGGATCCATGGGGAAGGCCGTATAAAATAGTAACTAGGAAGATACGAGCGGCGGCCCCCCCATTAACCGAGAGCATGGAACCGGAGCTACTCGACCAAGTGATCGAAAATCTTTTCCCCAGGCAGGAAACAGAGGTGATAGAAAAGGAATGTTTCCCGTCCCTCTCCTTCCCGGAGGAGGAAGAGCGAATAATATCTTCACCGCCTTCCTCGGACGGGGGTGAGGGGGAGTCAGAGATAGAAGAAGAAGAGGATGGGGAAATCACTGAGGAAGAGCTTCGGGAGGCAGTCAAGAAAATGGCCTCTCGAAACGTAGCTCCGGGACCTGACGGCATTCCAGGACGGATATGGGCCTTAATATTCCATCTGATGGCCCCCGCCTGCGATACCTCTTCAACAGGTGCCTTGCTGAGGGAAAGTACCCTAAGAAGTGGAAGACGGCAAGGCTTGTGCTCCTGAGGAAGGAAGGAAGACCCCCTGACTCACCATCAGGATATAGACCTATTTGTCTCCTAGACGAAGTGGGTAAATTACTGGAAAGAGTAATTGCCGCTCGTCTAGAGAGACACATGAGGAAGGAGTCTGGCTGGCACGATCGGCAGTACGGATTCCGCCGGAATCGGTGCACCGTGGACGCAATCAAGGAAATGCGAGCAAGAACGACGGACCTCACGTCTGGCCAGGGAGTGGCATTAGCAGTCTCGTTGGACATAACTAATGCGTTCAATACGATCCCGTGGCATAGGATCGTGGAAGCATTGCGGGATAAGAAC
Source organism: Bombus sylvicola (assembly GCA_019677175.1). Lineage (NCBI taxonomy): Eukaryota > Metazoa > Arthropoda > Insecta > Hymenoptera > Apidae > Bombus > Bombus sylvicola. Next base: position 44,583 of record JACSOB010000136.1, read on the forward strand.
ACCCCTAAACACCTAGTAGGCGTGATCCAAGCCTACCTCAGTGATCGATGGGTAGGCTACAATAGTAGAAGAGGAGAAGAAAGAAAAAGAGTGGAAAGAGGAGTCCCACAGGGATCAGTTCTGGGACCAATCCTCTGGATCACCGCCTATGACAGGGTGTTGAGAAGCCCAAGACCGCAAGGCACGGAGGTGATCTGCTACGCGGATGACACCATGGTAATTGCCGGGGATCGTTGGTGGAACGAGACTGCTAACCTGGCCGAGGACGCGGTGGCATGTGTGATGAGGGAAATACGAAAATTGGACTTACACGTGTCACCGGCCAAGTCAGAGATGGTAGGGTTTTACGACGCGAGAAGAAGAGGCCCTCCTCCCCCAGATTTGGGTATTGACGTCGGCGGAGGCAGAGTGATGGTGAGGAAGACCATGAAGTATCTGGGGCTCACCATCGACGAGCAATGGACCTTCGAGCCGCACTTTCAACAACTAGTGCCGAAGGTCGCACGGACAGCTAATGCCCTCTGCGGATTGCTACCGAACCTGGGAGGAGGAAGTACAGGAGTGCGTCGACTGTACGAGGGAGTGGTGCGCTCTCGGGTCCTATATGGCGCTCCTGTGTGGGCAGAAGATCTTAACAGGAGTAACCGAAGCAAGACCCTCCTGAGAAGCCTACACAGGAGAACAGCGATTAGGATCATCAGGGGCTATAGGACGGTGTCATATACATCAGCCACCGTTCTAGCAGCGTCCGCCCCCTTTGAGCTCCAAGCACTAGCGCTCAAAGGGAGGTACGAATATAGGAAGAGAACACTACAGGAACCCGAAGAGGCGACACAACCTACTGACTTGGAGGAGGTCCAGGACCGCATATGGAGACGGTGGGAAACGGAGGTGCGTCAGGAAGTCCGGGAGAGACCACACCGGGCAGCGTGCGCCGTGCTTCCCCATTGGGAGAGGTGGAGACAGAAGAGAGGAGCTCCACTTACCTTCAGGTTGACCCAGATACTTACCGGTCACGGGGTGTTTGGGGAATACCTGAAGAAAATAGGAAAAGAAAATACGTCCCTTTGTCACCATTGCGGGACGGAGGAGGACACGGCACAACACACGCTAGAGGTCTGCCCGGCGTGGGAGCTACCTAGAATCACACTCAGGGCCGAAGTAGGGGATGAACTCAACCCGGGAAGCATTGTGGAGGCTGTTCTTGAGGGTGGACGCAGGGCTGCCGCCGTCCGCGACTTCTGCGAGCGAGTTATGCTGGCGAAGGAGTGGGCGGAGAGGGACAGGATAAGAACTCGTCACCCATCAAGAACAGCCAGAGGAAGAAGAGACAACTTTGAAATAGACAACAACAACAACAACAACAACAATAGCAACAACAACAACAACAACAACAACAACGATGGGGCATGACGCCAGAGGAGTGGTCCCTCTGGTGGTCACAAACAGGAATAAAAACCTATAGAGGAAGAGTCTTAGAGACTCGACGGGGGCGCCGATCGATAGAAATTCTCAGGGAACTCGGGGCGCCCCAACACGTCAGGAGGCCACCGTGGAGTTTTAGTCGGTAAGAGTCCGACACTACTCGCTTCGGCGAGTGTCCATGAGGATTTCTCCACGAAAAAAAAAAAAAAAAGTAGCAGAACCATACAGAGTTCTGGATGCTCCGGACTTGGCCGGAGACACGGAAGAAATGGTCGCTGTCACCATGACATCAACGCCGGGGGCGTTCACCAACGGAGTCCCGCTTGAGCGCCGCAATGAATACGTCGCGCTCGAGTGGACAGGAATGGTGGTGGTGGGCGTGTACGTGTCACCCAAAAGCGAAAGAGCAGCGTTCGAGGAGTTCCTGGACGGGGTTGGCGACTGCGTGAGGCAGCGCCCTCCTCGGTAGGTGCTAGTCCTGGGAGATTTCAACGCACACTCCACGGAATGGGGAAGCGCTAGAACCAATGTGCGGCCGCGCGCTGTCGGATTGAGCCGCGGGACTTGATTTCCTGTTGGTTAACAGGGGTTGGGCCAATACCTGCGTCGTGTAGAGGAGGTGCTCGTTCGTTGATATCACATGGACCTCCCCCGACGCATTCAGGCGAATTTCAGGCTGAAGAGTGGCCGAGGCGTTCGAGACACTCTCGGTCCATCTCTACACGTTCGTAGAGGTGAAGGACGCACTTGGACCTGGAAGGGCGACCGCGGGTGATGGTCTCGGCCGCCGAGAGGGGGACGTGCTCGCCCGTCATCAGGGTGGAAGATCAGGGAAACGGACGACGATCTGCTTTGAGCGGCCGCAATAGTGGCTGTCTGGAACTGGGAGGCATTGATAATGCCGACGGAAAGACGCGCGGAGGAGGAGGCCGAGAACCTCCCCGAGTCATGACGGATTTGTGGATAGATGTCTTTGTTCGGAAAGTATGGGAAATTGACGTTGCTGTTATTTGGTTAATTTCCATGTTGGTACCGAAGACGGTATGAGAGGGTCCGCCGTAGGCGATGACGTGACAGGGAATAAGTATCCCTGTGCTACCGTGCGTACCGCGTGCTGCAACCGAAGTTCCGACTATAAAAAATCAAATTAGTTCATTTGTGCCTATAGAATATATAGTTGATGTAAAAGACACATTACTTATCATTAGTGTTAGAGAAGGTGCACTTAACGATATACAGCGGGAAAGTTGCTCAAGATCTAACAAGTCCCAAGTCCAGTTCAATGTACATAATTCGCCATAAAAATACGAAAGATTTCGGTAATACTGGAGAAAATATGAAACAAAATTATAAATATGGTCTTTCAGCATTACATGCAAGGATAAAATTTATGAAATTTTTTTACATTTAAGTTGCCACTTTTGTTTGCGAATGAAGCTTTAGACCAAAAATAAAGGAATTAGGAATAACCCGGAAAACAAACAGAAGAGACAAGATAAGAAGCTAAGGATTTAAGAATAATTTAGGGGCCAGTTTGTTTCAATCATTGATAAACTCGCATATGGATCTGGGTCGAATAATAATGGCAATACCGCCCGAAAATTTTTTGAATATCCAGATGCAACATCAGAAATTACCGGAGTAGATATAGGAACTGTACAAAAAAATTTCGGACAATATAAAATACACCTTTTTGCTATTTTTCAGTGTATGCAGAAAAATCTGATATACTTGAATAGTCCCGCGTAAAAATATATATGCTTGTCGGAGAGGCGTCAGGAATAGGGTTGTGGGCCTTTGATAAATCTTCATTGGAATCGGCCATCGTTGGGTTATAACGAAGGTACGGTCTGTTAATACGAGTATGGATACTACCGACTCAACAATCAACCGCGGCAGTTGGACACTCGCGATACTAGTGATGTTGGTCTTAGGTTCAATAAGGAATCCGCGGTCAACGGGATGATAGATGTACGTGCTCACAAAAATCTAAGTCGGACTCTTTACAAAAACGTGGAATACCCACCGAGCGTACAGATACTAAGTAACTCGCTAATACGACCTCACGAGAGAATGACTCTCCGTCGCGATGATGCTGCAGAGGGAAACTATGATTAACTAAATTAATAGGAGTGCTAGGTAATTAATACTTTCAATAATAACCCTGAAAATCTTCGAAAAAGTTATAATGGAAGAACGAAACGAGCTACAGCGGAGAGGGAAGGAAGGTCAAATTTGCTTAAAATTTCGAATACAGCAGTTTCCCTTAACAAGATCAAAATGAAAGTTGATACAAAAGCATCAGTTTCGACTATTACACGCCTCGTCAAAGAGATAGCCCAGTTGAGTTATCTTCATTCCCAATGACGCGGGTAAAGTTTTTCATCTGTAACGTATAAAATCAAAAAATTTTGAACGCAGGATATGCGCTTGCTGAAAATAAATCACAATGTCGCAGATGTTTTTATAGAACCAAGAAAAACTATTTCAAACTAACGGTCACTCGGTGGTGTACCGAAACTGGATTGAAATTAGCTCAAGACAAGACGGAGGTGATTCTACTTAGCGGAAATCGTATCACAAGGTCATGGACATCAATATGGGCAACTACCTGTTGATCACTAAACAGGAGGTTAGGTATCTTGGGGTGCAATAGGACAATAATAGAAAATTCTCATTACATCTAGGAAAGGTCTGTTTCATGGTTGATACCCTAATGGGAGCGATTAAGACATCGTTGCCGTACGTCAATGGGCCCACGGACTCAGTTAGGAAACTATTACGGAGTGAGGGAGTCGGTGGTGCTTTATGCCACACAGATATGAGTGAAAGCCCTAGCAATACGGAAAAACAAGTACATTCCGAAGATGTCGATAGTGATCGAAGAAAAGATGAAGGGAAGAGTAGCTCTATTGCAGAGAGGATAATTGGACCAGAAAGCTGATTGACGACGCCTGCATTTTTAATGGAGAACGATTAGGAAAGAGACACACCCAATATGCTGGGATTGTGATGCCGAAGGTGAAGATGCAGAGCATGCGTTGTTCAATTGCCCCAGATGGGACAATGGAAGAACATTGTTGGATAATTACGTAGGCGAAATACTGGCAACCAATAACGTAATCGACGTGGTCGTCAATAGCGAGGAGAACATGGAGAGAAGAAGGAGAGGATTAACTAGAAGAAGATCATAATAAGATGAGAGGTACACTCAGTAAGAAGACCAACCCTGAAGTAATGCCGAGAGGTGGTTCCAGGGTTGGTTCTTGTACCGATAGAGGAGAGAGACAGAGGAGGGGTTTTTTAGTGGGTAGAGATGCAATCATCTTGCCAAGCCCTGCATAATCCAGGCTCGCGCTAGCGTACCTAGTTATGCGTAACTGCATTCTCCTCTCCTCTCAAAACAAAAAAATGTGCAAAATAGGAATTAGTATGGATATGAATTTTTAAATTACTATCTGTCAATAAATATCCACAATTAGTAAATTTAGGTTTAAGATTATATTATATTTGGGTTAATATATAACTGCGAATGATCTTTTACTATGAAATGCGTAAAATAAAAGTAGATATCATTTGGTGCAACCAGATGACTTGTTATTTTGCGTGTTAAGTAAGTATACCACAAAGTTTCAGTTGATATAATAACCGTCACTTGTTGATGAAATGTTGCGGTCACGATGTTTGGATAAGGTATGTATTTCTGTTTGTTTTAAAATAAAAACAACAGATTGTAATAGACGTACGATTATAAATTGTAACGTAGCGCTATTAAAAATAATTTTTGTTCTTTTGGAAGATTCTTTGTTTGTATTCAAGTAATGACAACGAGAGAGTGAGTGAAGCGTAATGCACTAGAAAGCGTAGGCGAGAATTTATCTTCAGGTAACATTAGTGATGTATGCCTGAAAAAGGCAAACGCGCGTAGAGTCTGTGGTTTCAGTTTAATATTTATACTCATGCAGTTATCTCTTTCTGGCAGACGAATAGTGTTTTTCTAACGCCATATTACGTTTCACCTTCTCTGAATAGAAATTCGTGATACTCGCAAGTGTAATATTTCAAGTCCTGGCATAATCATTCACTGGTTCGGTGTGATTAATACTTGGTTAGGTACATGTCGAAATTTGTTTGATTCGTTAAGAATTAAAGTAGCGAAAGAATGATTTTGACGGGAATTGTGTAATTCTATACGAAAAATGTCAATAAAGAGATATTTTAGTTTCCACTGAAATGAACAAATTATTGAAGGTTTTGAGGATTTCTAATTTTGCAGGAAAACAAGTAGTGCGCAGTTTTTCGTGATAAGCGATTTACTCAGTAATTGGAAATAAACAATAGCATTTTTTGTTTAAAAAGAATGGAATTGAAACTAATCAATTATATTATCAAATATATTAGGTGCTATTTTAGTACACAGTACTGACTTAGAAGTTGTTGCTAGAAATGCGATAAAACGTTTACATTTCATGACATCGACATTGAAAAAGGTGGAAAATGTCTCAATTCGACATGTATATTTTTCTTTTTGTTATGTTTACCGATTTTTCAGAAACGGCTTGATCAATGGGAATGACACCTTTTGCTCCTTGTGAGACATAATTTCCCGTTGGTTCAGATATAAAATATTTTTCCATTTCTTTTTTTGTAAACTATTTTTTTTTTACAAAAATCCAATTTTTATGTATACAAATTCATCAGTTATTCTGGATTGGATCGAGCTATCGCGATGAAACCTTTTATATCTTTTAAGGGTAGTCCATTGACTGGACCCATTTGCAAAATGTCTCCATTTTGTTCATTAAGTATTATTATTGCAAAGAATTCGTTATTTATCAATTTCATTTATGTCTACTCAGTGATTGTTCTGCAATTGTTGGACTGATAACGAGATGATTCTAACACAACAGCCTGGGCAAGTAGTTTGAAATCGTGTTTTTCAATCTAGGCTTCAATTCGTGTTTCCATTGCAGGAAACATTGGTTGGTTGTTATTGTTGCTGTCGTATAAGCGAAATTTCTTGACATAGCTGCGTACATCGTATTTTGTCCCTGATATTTCGGAGATGTACAGCTAGAATAAAATTGTCTTTTACTTGCTTATATTAATTTCTGCGGTCCATAAATAGCCATGCATTTTGTCGAATATTTGTTGTAGATGGCTTTCGGATTTTAAAGCTTTATTATCTCTGGCGCATATTAGTAGGTCATTCGCGAATGTTATTGCTTCATTATTTTTATCGCTATTTGCGCTACAATTTACATCGCAATAAATTACATATGTAGAGGAATGATCTTCTTGGATATCACAAATAACAGATTATCTGTGTGAGCAATTCATTAAAGAAATATATTGTCTATGATGACCTCGAGAAACCCGAACAACCAGCCACCGAGACGAAATAAGATGGGACACACTTTACTTAAACTTTAAACATGTCTTAAACATAATTTTAAACACATCTCGTTAGTTTTGATCGGTACCCTCTCAACGGGGGGAGGATGTTACACCGTGCGGCTTGCCATAGATCATGTTCTCAACCGTCGATCGCGGCACTATAGTGTCGCAGACGTATCGTCGCGTCTGCCCGGCAAATAAAGATTGTAGTGGCAAGCGTATGGTTCATTAAGCACGGCGATTTCCAGAAGCGCCGATTCGTAGCCGTCATCTTACCTAGCGTAAAAGAATGTGGCGTGACCCGGGCGTAGTGGGGGGTCGCCTTCTAGAGAAAACAAGAACAATCGAAGGACGGACAGAACTTTTCGAGAAGTCGTACCGTCAACACATATTACACGTCGCGCATTACACATCAATCAAACGCAGCTATATTTTATTTTTCGTTCTATGTATATCTCGCTAGTTAATAAGGTATTAAAATAAACATTAATTTATTGTGTTAATTCTGTGGAATTCCATTAAACTACCCTTATTCTCATAATCGAAATAAGGGGATCGATCAGTTCGTGGCGTCGATTATTTAATCGTAACGGGAACTTACAATTCCCGTTGACGTGCTTTTTCGCGAACGCGTCTCTCCGCGAACGGTCGAAACATTTACTATCACAAATCGCAAACAAGTACAATGATGACAAATCGCTTAATTACAACTGTAAACTTTAATTACAATTTTGCGGGTTTTCTGAAGTTCCAGAGAAAGGTCTCCGATGTCCTCTCATCTCCGACACGGCCATTCTGACTATCACACGTCCCCGTGTGCAGCTAAAATATTGAGTTTTTCCAATATTAGGTTCGGTACAAATAGCATTATTTACGGCCTAGCTAAATCAAGGGTCCGGTTTAACAGTAATTTGTTCAGAGATTTGGTAACGAAAGAAATAAGAAAAAATAACACCATGATTGGTATTCAAAATGCCAGTTGCATCCTGCAGGTTGTTAATCTGGTCGCAATGACGTGATGGACCACTTTCGATTTCGCACCCAAGTGAATCTCGTTTACTGGATCGCACGACCGCCCAAAGTTTTATTACATTATCGCCCAATGGTACATTTAACCCATTGCTCGGCCTTCCTGACCTTTCTTACATTATCACCCAATGGTACATTTAACCCTGTTGAGGTTATTCGTTGTGTAAACAGAGAAAACACGTGGATAAATTGTAAGGTAGAAAATATATTTAAATAGAAGTGTAATAAGTAAAATACAATTTGAGCTGGTCCAGATCCGCACGCTAGCAGTGTTACCTAATAACTGAAAACCCCGAAGCCAACGTCGCCTGTCTACTGTTTATGACCTGACTTCGTCGCAGTCTTTTGTCTACGCGCTGTCGATGGCTTCAGTGCTTGAGAAACTAAAAAGACCAGATGTAGAGTTTTCTTAGAAGTGGTAACCACTTCAACACCCTCCCTAAAACTCTACATCCCTACAAACAATTATCTCAAATTTACAAATTATCTCTTAATATTTTCTAACTCTTGTCGTAAATATCTGAAAAATTAATTTGTCAATGCCTTCTCAAGTACATTTGCCAGCCGCCTTTCTCTTTTCCATACAAATTAATTTATTACAAAAAAAACTAGAAGACTAAACAGATCATGTAGAGTTTTTCCTTTTTTTTTTTTGAGAAGTAATAATCACTTCGACACCCTCCCTAAAAACTCTACATGTTTACAAACAATTACCTCTTAATATCTTTTTTTACTTTTCAAACCTAACTTTTTTCTTAAATATTCAAATCTCGGTTTTGGCAACGCCTTTTGTACATATATCTGCCAATTGCTCTTCGCTTGTTACATACGTTATATCAATTTCGCCTCTATTGTATAAATCTCGCAAGAAATGATATCTTACGTCAATATGCTTACTTCTTTGATGGAATTCTGGATTCTTAATTAATTTCACGGCACTAGTATTGTCTACACATAGCATATACTTAAGGATCTCTAATTTACATTCAAGAAATATTTTCTTTAGCCACATAATTTCTTTTCGCTCCTGAGGCTGCACTGACATATTCAGCTTCGGTCGTAGATAAAGCTATACATTGTTGTCGCTTACATTGCCATGTGATGGCCGCATTCGCATACTTACATACAACGCCTGATGTCGACTTTCTTGTTTCTTTGTCGCCTGCATAGTCAGCGTCGCTAAAGGTTTTCGAGACTGCCTGCTTTTTGTATATAAGAGTCCCATGTCTGCGGTCCCTTTTATGTAGCGCAAAATTCGTTTGACTAATTTCCATTGATACTGGTTTGGATTCTCTAAATGTCTCGCCGCTATATTTATTGCAAAACTAATATCTGGCCTACTTACGGTTTGTAAAAACATTAAGTTCCCTACGGCTTCTCTGTATGGTGCGTTACAATCATTATCGCCTATGTTACTTTCGTTCCAATTAGTCTCGATAGGTGTAGAAACACTGTTTGCCTCATTCATATTAAATTTTTTCCAATATGTTTTCGATATACCTACTCTGATGAATGAATATTGAACCATCTTCTAATCTATTAATTTCAAGTCCAAGAAAATTCTTTACTTCTTTCGAACTCGTAATTTTGAATTCTTTATTTAAATCATCGAAGAATTTATCAATTAAAGATTCGTCTGAAGCTGCTACCAGTCCATCGTCTACGTATATGGTCATCAACATTAATTTGTCGTCTTCTGTATAAATATAAAAACAAGGATCTGCGTTACTCTGATAAAATTTTAAGTTCGAGATAAATTTTGTGAAACGTTCCGTCCAACATCTTGGAGACTGCTTTAAGCCATATAGGCTTTTTAGCAATTTACAAACGCGATTTGTACCATCATCATAACCTTTAGGTTGTTTCATATAAATATCTTCTTTCAGACTTCCATATAAGAATGCGGTTTTAATGTCGAACTGTCCGAGGTGTAAATTATTTTTGGCTGCAATACTGAGCATTAATCTAATTGTGTCAAACCGAGCAACGGGACTATATGTTTCCTTATAATCTATGCCTTCTTTCTGTGAACACCCTTTTATTACAAGTCGCGCTTTGTATCGTTCCGAGTTGTCCGGATTTAGCTTTATCGTTAAAACCCACCTATTGCTAAGTACCTTCTGATCTTTAGGTTTTTCTACAAGTATCCACGTCTTATTTTCATGGTGCGATTTCATTTCATCATTCATAGCTGTTTCCCATAACTCTTTCTTTTCGGATCTCATCGCTTCGTTAAAATCCACCGGTAATTTTTCCGCTACGTACGTTACTGGGTTACCATAAAAATCGGTTCGTTTGATCTTATCTCTATCTCTCAATTGTCTCACATTGTCGCTAGTTCCATGAGGTTGTTTTTCATGTTCACTCTCTGCACTTTCATACGTACATGCTCTATCGCTCTGCGCACTCACATCTTCGCGCTCGACAATTTTCGGTAAACTTAATTTTACGAATTTCGCATTTTCTAGTTCAGGCTTAAATATTACGTCACGGCTTAATATTACATTTTTTTACTGTTGGCACGTACACTCGATACCCTCGTCCGTCATCTAAATAGCCTACCAAATATCCTTTGTTAGCCTTTTTTGTCAAGTTTTGTCCTTTTCTCCGCAGGTATGTGAGCAAAGCACTCAGTACCGAAAACCCTAAACTTTTCTAAATTCGGCGATTTCCCGTACCACAGTTCATATGGTGTTTTCTTATCTTGTCTTGTCGGCCCCGTCTTATTTATGACATGTACTGCTGTGTTCATGGCTTCGGCCCATAAGAACAGCGGTAGATTTGGTTTCGAATATAGCATCGACCGACCTGCCTCTACTATTGTTCTATTTTCCCTTTCTGCGACACCATTCTGTTCAGGAGTGTATGGGACGTTAATTGTGTGCCTAATTCCCTGACTTCTTAAAAATTCTTTTTACTTCTTTATTTTGGAATTCTTTCCCTCCATCACTATGAATTTCTTTTAATTTTATCCTTAAATTGATTTTCAACTTCTAGGCAAAAGGTTTTTAGTTTTTCAATTACTTCTGACTTACGTCGTAAGAAGTAAATCTTTGTGAATTTTGAAAAATCATCTTTAAATGTCACAAAATACAGTTTCTTGCCTAATGACTCGACTTCCATAGGTCCACATACATCCGTATAAATAATTTCGCGAGGTTTAGTCGCCCGATTGATTTTCTCGTGAAAACTCGATCTATGATGTTTCCCGTACGCGCAACCTTCACAGAAAAAGTCTTTATCCTCTACAACTTTCATATTTGAATTCTTTAAGAATTCTTTAACATGTCTGATGTTCTGATGACATAGCCGTTCGTGCCATAACTGCAATGTGTCCGCGTTTGACTCTGCTCTATTGCTAAAATTGCAAACTGACGGTATGATAACTCGCATATCTACTTTATACAAATTTCCGATAACAGAACCTCTTGCTATTATTTTCTGATTTTGTAAAAATATGCAATTGGTCCCTTCCTTTGAAATACAAAAATCTATGCCCCTTCTTGCGACAGATCTAATCGAAAACAGATTTCTTTTCATACCTGGTACGTATAGAACATCGTTCATTGTACATGTTACCCATTTGCCATCCACAAAAGTCTCTACTCTGATTTTTCCTTTGCCGCACGCATCCATGAACGTACCATCGCCGATCTCTATCTTCACCGTGTTATCGAATTCTTCGAAAACGCTGAACCATTCCCGTCGTCCTGTCATGTGATCTGTAGCTCCTGAGTCGATTATCCAAACATCAGGGTTTGCCGTTTGTATCGCTGAGGTACTTCCTAATAGACCAATTCCGCTGTGATCCCGATTTTGGTTTCTCGGTTCCTGGTTGTCTCTACTGTTGCTTCTTTTGTTATTTTTAAAACAGTTTTTGCTGGTGTGGCCTTTCCTTTTTGCATATAAAGCATCTAAAGCAATCCTTCTTTAGATGGCCAACTTTTCCACAGTTAAAGCAACTTGGTCCTTGTTTCTCGTATTCACGTTTACTTGACTGCTTCTGCTGTTCCCTTTTATAATTATTACCTTTTGTTACCAGTGCCACCGATGTTTCCTGGTCGTCTTTCTTCCATCTAATTTCTTCCGTCATCAGCCTGGTACTAAGCCTGTCTAAGGTCTTCTTTTCTTCTTCCACGGAATCCCACGCACTGTGAAAATGATCGAATTTGTTTGGTAACACCGATAAAATGCGTGTTATCAGCATTTTCTCGCCAATTTCACTCCCAAGGGTTTTCATCTTCGCCGCTATGAGTTCCAACTTTGATAGGTTATAGGAGACATTTTCAGATTCTTCCCATTTAAAATCGAAGAACTGCTTCTGGACCATATTTAAATTCTCATCCGACTTCATGTCATATACTGTATTCAGCTTTTTCCACATTTCATGTGCTGTCGTGCAACATAAAAGAAGATCCAACGGTTTCTTTCCTACTGAGGTCACGATTAATTTTCTCGCTAATCGATCTGCTTTCAAAAATCTTTCACGAGCGATTTCTTTCCCCGCGCTGTTACCTGGATGACACAGATTCCCTTCACACACGTTGATCAGGTCGTCATCTTCCTCCAAAAGTGTACGCATAACAAAACGCCACTGGAGCCAATTTTCTTCGCCGCGTAACATCTCGACCTTCGCACTTGCTGATTCCATTTTAGCACTATCCCTTATTTTACTAAGCACAACACTTTAACAATTTATACACTTCACGTTGCTACCTTGCAATTTACAGCCCTGGGCCCATAACCTGTTGAGGTTATTCGGTGTGTAAACAGAGAAAACACGTGGATAAATTGTAAGGTAGAAGATATATTTAAATAGAAGTGTAATAAGTAAAATACAATTTGAGCTGGTCCAGATCCGCACGCTAGCAGTGTTACCTAATAACTGAAAACCCCGAAGCCAGCGTCGCCTGTCTACTGTTTATGACCTGACTTCGTCGCAGTCTTTTGTCTACGCGCTGTCGATGGCTTCAGTGCTTGAGAAACTAAAAAGACCAGATGTAGAGTTTTCTTAGAAGTGGTAACCACTTCAACAAACCCATTGCTCGGCCTTCCTGACCTTTCTTACATTATCACCCAATGGTACATTTAACCCATTACACAGTCTACACCCAATGGTACATTTACCCATTGCACAGGCTCCACCCAATAGTACATTCACCCATTGCACAGCCTACACCCAATGGTACATTTAACCCATTGCACAGTCTACACCCAATGGTACATTTACCCATTGCACAGTCTACACCCAATGGTACATTTACCCATTGCACAGTCAACACCCAATGGTACATTTACCCATTGCACAGGCTCCACCCAATGGTACATTCACCCATTGCACAGCCTACACTCAATGGTACATTTAACCCATTACACAGTCTACACCCAATGGTACATTTAACCCATTGCACAGTCTACACCCAATGGTACATTTACCCATTGCACAGTCTACACCCAATGGTACATTTACCCATTGCACAGGCTCACTGACCTTTCCTACATTACTCTGCTAGGCGTTATTATCGTCGTGCTTGTGATCCTCCGAGATCGAGGTACTCATATGGCCATGGTCACTGTTCTCGCCATCGCTACAGACGTCCAATTCAGCAGGGATGCGACTATTCGGCATTTCCCTCAACCTATCATGATTATATTTATAGGATCGTTTACCACCTACTGTTTTCAACACATATCTATCCCCGTCTAAAATTTCTGTTATTGCAAACGGGCCCTTAAATTTTGGATGTAATTTAGTTTCATTTTATTTCCTCGTTTTTGCGTAATACAAAATCACGAAAATTAAACTCAACCACTCCAGCCCCAGTTTTGTCAAATCCACCCTTATCGTACCCAGCACTAATTTCCACATTCCCCGTTGCCTGCTGTCTCACATCGGGGACACCTGAATATCTCTCCTCGGCACTATCGGGTATCAACTTGTCGTAAGGTCTTTGCTGTTCTACCGATTAACAGTCCCAATGGACTCGATTTAGTCACGCGGTTGGTGGTGCAATTCAAAGCCAACTGCACCTCGCCAATCGCGTCTAGCCCGGTCGTTTCTATGATTGTGAACATAATCATCAACGTACCCGTGATGTGCTCTACCTGTCCGTTAGTCCTACTCGCACCGGTTGAGATTAAGTAGAGTTTAGTGTTTACCTTGACAGAAATCTTGGAACTCTTTACCCGTAGGACACCTCTCTTGATCCGCTATTATCCGGCAAGGACTGCCGAACAAAACATAGCATACTTAAGTGCTTCAACGGTACTAAGGGAATCTACTTCACGAGTATGATGCAGATATACGGATTTAGTGAAGACGTCGACCAAAGCAATGACATATTCCTTCGAATCAGTAATACTCGTACAGTTTCTCGAGCGTTTTATCCCAACCCAAGTGCACAATTGACTGATGGACACGGTCAATAACGGACCACCTAAAACCTCCTGAGACAATGGCAGGCAGAGAGTTCTGCCCCCTCTCTGTACTTCACGATGAAGAGTTCCGGACCGTAATTCATACGTATCCGCAACATCTTCCGCGAGCTCCTCGTTCCGCCATTTACCGACGATCTCAGAAATTTGGAGCTCGCGATGTTGTACCGCTAATAGCCAATCTTCGGGGACTTCGGTCAGATTGATTTCCTTCTCTACGACTTTATTGATCGTACGGTGATCCAAGTCTACGGGGTTTCGCGAGAAGAAATCCACGTGGGCCTTTCGTTTACCCACTTGATACATAGTCGAAAGTAAAAGTTTGCAAGTAAGTCCACCATCTATGAACCCTGTCATTCAAATTCATCCCACTACCAGATGCCTTCAAGGAATTACAATAAGCAACAACAAGAAATTCTCGTCCATGTAAATAGTAGCGGAAATGTTTAACAGCGTGTAACGGCTGCTAACGTCTCCAGTTCATCTGAAAAATACCTAGATTCCGCAGGGCTAGGTCCTTCACTACAATATTCCACCACCCTATTTTTACCCTCAACCTTACGCATCAAAGTAACCCCATATACATCCAAACTAGCGTCGGTATGCAATCCCACCGGGTAATTAGGGTCAAACATCGTTAACACCAAAGCATCAGTCAGGACAGAAACCACCCTTCGCTTATCTGTCCAAGTTATGTTTTTGTTACCGGAAGTAAGTGTGCATAGGGGTTTCATTACCTGTGAAAATTTAGAAACGTATTTTTGGACGTAAGAAACTAAACCCATGAACTGTCTATACTGTGCGACGGTCGCTGGTTCAGGTAAAGAACTCGAGGCTTGCATCCTACCCAGATCGGGGCGAACCTCTCTGTTATGAATTACACGTCCAAAATAGAGCACCGATATGTTTAGAAATGAAGAAAAGTATGATACAGATCACTCCGACCAAATGGCCTCCCATGTCACCACAATTAGAAAAGGATCCAATGGTACAGAAGACCCGGCATGCGACTACCTCTGGGGATTTCCGTGGCAAACGCCCCAACGGTAGAAAAATTGCAGCAAGGAAGAAATTAGAATATATAGGCAAATACCAGTCGTAAAATTATTAGGGCCGTCCAAAAGCGCAAGAATTCCCGCCTTCGACGGAGTCAGCACAATATCGCCGCTCGGAAAACGATTCCGGAGGAAACACTAGACGCGCATGCAACCATGCCATGCAAACAAAAGACGTCGACTGGACCGAACAAAGGCACAAAAGAATTTGAAGAAAACAACAACTTATTGCCCAAATTGTCCATCGAGGGTAAACAATACTGCGTATTTCCTAAAATTTAGATGAATAGTGTAATATCGGAAATTAAAGATATAAATTTTTTCCGATTAATTACAATTTATTAATAATTGATTGAATATACAGATATAAATTGGACAGAAAACAATATTTATTTAACGGAAAACTAAATGTAACGCTCGTATTTACTTCAAATAACCTTGCAGCTATTTGGCAACTCTCGTCACAACGAATCTAACACGCTCTCTCTCTCTTTCTCTCTCACTAGCAACTCTAACAACTCTACAACACTGATAACTCGCTCAACTCTAACGACTCTACTCTTCGACGACTCGATTAGCTCTCTCAACTCTGCTCTTCGATGTCTCGATCAACTCTGATTCTCGCAACACACTCGCTTTTCGATTCGCACACACTCTGACCTTTCGGTCGTCCCGCCTTAGAAACACGTAACCGTCCTTCTTGTCTAACGTTGTCTATTGTTTTTCTCATACCTATGTAAGAACTAGGTGACTTTAGTCATGTAGACACTTTTAAATTTAAACGAACCACAGAAAGACGACGTACACGGTTTTTTCTATTTTCAACCGACCTCTAATTTAAATTATTTACGATACTACACTCGGCCTTTCCTGACAATCACATCTGCCCTCAGATGTGCTCATCATCGCTGCTCGCACTTGCATCACTATCGTCAGCATTCCACCACTTCATGTGATCGGCTGCCGTGGAAGTTGTACGTGGCCCTTCGTGCTCGCCCTCTCGCTGCGCTACGTATCGGTCATTTCGCAGGACTTTTACTTTTAGTTAAGGAACTTCGGATGCAGCTTTAGTCCGGGACCGCCCTGCGTCCTCTCGATCACCACTAGATCTCCCGTCCTGTATGCTGTCGCCTTCTTGCGTCTCTTGTTATACGTCCACTTGTCTCGGGCTTGGATCTCCTCGATCCGTTTCTTTGCGTCTGCACGCAACTGATCTCGTTCCTCTTGGAACACCGCGGCCTGTTCGTCCTCGATGCTACTGCACCTCTTTCGCTCTTCCTCTATCTTCCTCTCCGTTGTTTGTTTACCCGTTTCACTCTTGTCAGGGGCTTTGATCGTCGTGGCAGCATCGTGACATTTTCGTAGGCTCGGTTCGTACGTGGAAGACGTTAACAACTTACCATCTTCCGAGACTATGATCTCTCCTTTTTCGAAGGTCCTCACGTTCATCGTGTCCTCGACAATCCCATCGTCATCCTCGTCATCCACATCCTCTGTATATCGAATCTTCGTATCGATATTATTGGAGGGATTCCGCGCGTGCGATTTCCCTTGTCTTTTCGTTCGCCTTGCATTGACTCTCTTCGAGTCTGTCCGAAAACTTGAAACAACCCTCACACCCGCAACGCTATCCTTCTCAGTAAATTCGCAAATATCATCAACAACATCCTGTTGCTGTTGTTTAGCCAGATTCTTCCTCCTCGTGATGTTCGCTAAGTCCTCCTGCTGGCCGCATGAATCCGATGAGGACACCGTCTCGTGGTCCACTTTGCCAATCACCACGTGCCTTGCTACTCGTCTCCGTTCCTCCGACACTTGCTGCACGGCTGCCCGATACTTCTTCAACACTTCTGCCAACTCTTCTTTATTTTCTTCCAATTGCGACAGTAGCTCAGTTCGTTCGCGACTAGCTACATTAGCACGATCTTCTGCTTCGGAACGTTGCCGCAGTGCTTCCTGCAACGAAGCCTGCGTCTCATTCAGTTCTTGCTCCAGTGCCTGTTTCGCTTTAATTGCAACTGCTCTAGCGCATTCTGCATCTTCTAACTTGCTCTTCAGCTGTCGTAAAGCTGCTTTTACCCGTCGAGTCACCTTTCGATCTCTCCAGCATCGTTTGAGCGTCTCTTAGCAATGCTTTGGTTCTCTTCAAATCTCTTTTTTAGCCTATGCATGGTATCAGCTTCTGCCGCACGTTCAGCACGATCCTGTTCTTCGATAGCTACCAAACGACGTTCCAATTCATGCTTCTCTCGAAGCAGTATCGTCCTCTCTTCGCGCTCGTTCTCCACCTGCGACTCTAGAGCTTTCACCTTTTCCAGAGCGTTACCACGTACGTCTTCTAACTCCTCGTCTCTCTGTTGCATCTCTTTGCGTATTTCCTTGCGTTGTTGCTCGATGCTCATCTCGAGCCTTAACTTCGCCTGCTCGAGCAACTGCACCTGGCCAGCTAAGTCGTCCAGCTCTTCTTCCTGATCCTTTACTCTTTTCTCCAGCTCATGCTTCGCTTTCTTCAGCTGTGCTACTTCCTCCTCCGTTTTGCCACCAAATGTTAATTCCTCAAGCTCTTGGCCCAATGTCCGCAATCTTTCTTCCTTCAATTCGATTTCCAATCTTGCGTCACTAAGGTTCTGTTCTATGGTAAACTTCTCCGCGATCGCGATTTCTTTTTCTCTAGCTAATATTTTACGTTGCGCTTTCTCGTGCCGTAGATCGTTCATTAAATTCTGAGTTTCTGAATCGAATTTGCACTGTTTCTTTTCCAGAAGATTATTCCTAGCTGTCTGTTCTTCCAACAGTAGTCTCAAGTCGTGCATCTCGCCATTCAGTTTTTGCACGCGTCGTTTCCATTTTCCAACAACCCGACGTTGTTCCTCGACTTCTTCGTAAGCATCAGCTAACTTCTTCTCCAATTGCTTCTTAAGTTCAACCAGTTGCTCAAGATCATCCTCATGTTGCTGGGCACTTATTACATTCCCAAACTCACTCTTCAGCGCCCTTTTTAATGTTGCCCAGGACTTCGTGCATCGTTCTAGTCGCACGAAGGCTCGAGCGGAGCCTGCGAGCAATCTCCTGGCATAGACCACCATGTGGGCGTCTGACCAACCCCACATTTCTGCCATTTCCTCGAAGTCTTTCACCCACTGATTTACACTCAGCAGATCATCCCCGCTGAATTTTTCTAATGAGTCTTCTACGTCTTTAAGACTCAACATCGAACCGACGCATACCTTCTGGTGATACTCACCGCGGTCCTGATACACCGCTCGCGTGCCTTGTTTATCGTCCTCGCCTTCATTTTCGTCGGAGCTCTCTTCTTCCGACGATACATCGTTTCCTTCTAGGGCCGCCTGTAGCCGCGCGCGTAGTTCGGATTTTCTTCCCGTTACCTTCAACCCCAAGCTAAGGAGACGCGCTCTCAGTTCTTTCGCCCTCAGCTTCTCGAGGTCTTCCTCTCCCTCTTGACTGCGTTCGTCTTCAACGTTTGCCATTTTTTATTCTTTTTCTACTCTAGCACAAATAGCTCCGTTAAATCGTGTCGTTCTCTGTCTTATTCAATCCCGGACGAGCACCCACTTGTAATATCGGAATATATTAAAGATGTAGTTTTGTCCGATTAATTATAATTTATTAATAATGGATTGAAATATACAGATATAAATTGGACAGAAAACAATATTTATTTAACGGAAAACTAAATGTAACGCTCGTATTTATTTCAAATAACCTTGCAGCTATTTGGCAACTCTCGTCACAACGAATCTAACACGCTCTCTCTCTCTTTCTCTCTCACTAGCAACTCTAACAACTCTACAACACTGATAACTCGCTCAACTCTAACGACTCTACTCTTCGACGACTCGATTAGCTCTCTCAACTCTGCTCTTCGATGTCTCGATCAACTCTCAACTTCACTTCTCAACGTCTCGATCAACTCTGATTCTCGCAACACACTCGCTTTTCGATTCGCACACACTCTGACCTTTCGGTCGTCCCGCCTTAGAAACACGTAACCGTCCTTCTTGTCTAACGTTGTCTATTGTTATTCTCATACCTATATAAGAACTAGGTGACTTTAGTCACATAGGTGCTCTTAAATGTAAACGAACCACAGAAAGACGACGTACACGGTTTTTTCTAATTTCAACCGACCTCTAATTCAAATTATTTACGATACTACAATATTATTAATGAAAATATTATTAATAAACCTTTTATTGGATATAAAAAAAATATTCCAGAATAAAAACGAAAATTTTGAATACCATTTATATAATGAATTAATCTCCCAACACATATAAATATTATAGATTTAAAAAATGCATGAATAAATAAATGTAAAAATGTTAAATCTGTTATTCCTAAAGAATAAATTCTTATTATAAATCCTAATTGACTTAATGTTGATAAAGCAATAATTTTCTTAAAATCTATTTCAAAATTAGTTATAATTCCTGAAATTAATATTGTTATTCTTGAAATTATTAAAATTAATCTTTTATATTTAAAATCAATTATTATTTCATAATTAATTAATAAATAAATTCCCGAAGTTACTAAAGTTGATGAATGAACTAATGAAGATACAGGAGTTGGAGCTATTATAGCAGCTGGTAATCAAATTATAAATATTAATTGTGCACTTTTTGTAAATACTATTAAAAAAAATATTAATAAAATTAATAAATCTATTTTATATAATATTAAATTTCACCTTCCAAAAATTGATATAAAAGAAATAATTATTAATAATCTTGAATCACCTAAACGATTTAAAATTACAGTTATTATTCGGATGCGTCGAGAGAAGCCTTCGTTCAGAAAGTAAGGGAAATTGGCGTTGCTGCTAATTGGTCAATCTCCATATCGGTGGTTAGAAAAAGATGCTAGCCGCCCTCGAGGGAAAGTTGCTAGTGGGAGACGCCGTTCGTTGAAAAATAGGTCTCTACTATCTTCCCGTAGCTGGGGCAAAGACTGTTTGTTTGAAGGACTTTAGTCAACTAAATTCTAAGATTTATGACGGGCCCTCAGGCTAGCTGAACATGTACTGCGGAGACGCATCGACATCTGGAAATCATCTTACTCGAAGAATAGGGTCTGCGTGTGGCGAGCTACGGGACAGAGACCGTTGGAATGTTTACTGTCGCGTGCCGCCACAAATATTTCTTTTAAGGAGAGCTATAGAATTACTCCATGCCTTTGTTAGACAAAGTGTTCATCCCGTGACCGCGGCTACGTTTGGCGACTGGCTGTCGCCTCGAGCCCAAGCTCACTATCACAAATCTCGAATAAATACAATCGGATCGAAGGACGACAATTGTTTAATTACGCCTATGATAGAATCTAAATTACGGTGTTAAGGGATTTTCTCGAAGATCTAAAGGGAAGGCTCCGATGTCCTTTCATCTCCGACATATATAACATTTATTGCCCGAGAAAATACATATTACACGTGTATATTCTTAATAAAGAAAGAATTTCAGTTGGAATGTGGTTTTGGCGAAAGTACCGTTACGCGACGGTATGACGTAGCCGTACAATGTTTTGTGTCGGATTTACATTTTTAACATTTCAGTTAATGATTGAATTTAAGTCGCTACAAAAGTGGTACTTTTCTACAATATTGTTTTTCCTTTCTTCAGGAGAAGAGTGCGAGAACGAGTGTACTCAATGTGGTATGAGCGTTTGCTGAAGTAACTGGTTTTGTTATTTGATATTACTGTACAAAAATATCTAAAACCTATAAATGTTATATAATGGCTATATAACCTATAAATGTTATATAATGTATTGAGTATAATCTCAGACACTTACATTTGAACCAATTTGGCTTTTCTGTTTAAATCAAATCGGACAACCGTACATCAGGATCAGCTTTATTAGAAGTTTGCAGCAGAATATTTTTACTTTATTATTTAGTTGTTTGCAGTAGAATCGTGTGTTTGTTCGATTTGAAATCCGAATGTATATGTAAATAGCGAACGACTTTTTTATGAGGAATGGATATGTTGCTATTGTATCGTAGATATCGTGTAGGCGGATTTTTTTTTTTGCATCTGATACTTTGGAAATGTACGGCCCGAATTGAATTGTATTGAATTTGCTTATATTAATTTGTGATTTCCAAATTATTTTTATTACGTGGTGTGGAAAGCTCTCTTTTTCGAGCTTAAGGAAAGAAATCCAGCCAGAATGTGTTGAGTGCCCTCTCTAAATCTATGAACACCGCTTCGACGCAATCACTTTCGTCTCTTGCCCAAGAGATATATGATGAATTTTGTAATTGCATATATCGTTGAATGTTTAAATTTGAAGCCAAATTGGGTGCCCGGAATTAGGGTATTTTCAATGTATATAGTGTTATTTATCATAGATTCGGATACTTTATTAATGTTGAGTAAGAGTCTAATTCATCGGTATGGCTGACAGGATCACTGTTGCTTTTCCTTCTTTTTTTAATGCTACTGCCTTTCTTGTTTTCCAGAATGGAGAAATAATTGCATTTAAGCAATTGCTAAATATTATACTGCAGGAGTAGATGTGTGAAAGGTATGTAAATATGGTAGGTAGGTTCTTTTAAATCAATGTTACCAAATTCGATAATTTTTTTTATTGTTCATTTTTAAAGGTTAGATCTAACTTATTTCAATTTGTAGAAATGTTAGATAGAATTAAATCTGGCTTGTCAACTTAGTATGCGTTGCGTCAGTTTGTTCGTTGTTTATGCGATTATGCTTGTTACTTGATATATTCTTATGTGGCTATTTTGTGTGTGGACTGCTTCAATACGTGCTCTTAGTATAGACGATTAGTTTATGACTTCTCAAATTAGCCTTTTTAGGCCCTTTATTTGGAGATACTCACGAGGTTTCGTCTATGTAACGCGGAGCGTGCCCATGCGGCCCAGCAGTCACGTACCCCCAAGTAGACCCTGACCGTTTTTCCCATTCGGTATATGCTGAATATTTCAGTTGGAATTCAGGCGTCTTTGCCAATATCCTAAGCTTTCTCCTTATACTTTATAGCCATCCAGACAATAAATGTTATTTCCCTATGTTCGTATGTTTAGTTTCTCATGGTTATCGATAATGATTATCTTATTGTCTTCGTCGAATTGTGTGACGGTACATGTCGGCTTTCATGAGTTCCTATTTGTATCCGTTCTGGTTGTGTCAAAGAATATCACTTATGTTGTGGTTCTTTGGGCGGAAGACGCAGTTAATCGATGGTGAAAGTTCTTTGGGTTTTTATTTGGATATGTTTTCAATTCTATTTTTCCAGTAGTTTCTTATGGAGTTGTGGAAGGCTTTTCCAATTTCGTATTCACTCTCTTTGTTTCTCTGTTATTCTGCTGTTCTTTTTCTTTCCCAGCAACGCTAGTAATTTTTCATCGTTGCGTTTGATCTTTTATTTTAATGTACTAATTCTTTGTAGGGTGATTGGTTCCCCGTATTACTATCCTTTTTTCTTCTTTTTATCTTTTGTGCTTGTAGCCACGATTTCTATAGGTAATCCGGATACAGAATTTGATCTTTTCATGTTTTCGCTTGGTTTCAAGAGTATTTTCATGCACTGTATTACTTCCACTTCGTTTCATTCTTCTGTTATCCGTTTAATCATTGGTGTTAATCCTGTGTGAGAAAACATTTGCGTTATAAAAACTAGGACTTTATTTGAATATAACAGAATTTTTTGTCAAAATCCAGGAAAACGTACTTACTTTTGCTACGTTTATGACTCCTTTCATATTCTTACACGGTGTAGTATTTTTCGAAGCAATTGCGTGTATGCAGGGCCGGTTTAACCAAACGAGTGGCATAATAGTACATCGATTCTCTTCTTCTACCTTTGATTTTCCGATTGCAACATACCACACGATCTTTACTTCCTTCTGTGTCATCTCGCCGAATGACATGTAAAAGGCCGTTTAGTCTTTCTGCTGTTCCAGAAATTAATGAAGTATTCTTGGGGTCGGCGTACGAAAATGCCCAATTAATTGACCCATCAAGCGACGTACGAATTGCGAATGCGTTACTTTGTTTTTATATTTTTTCTCCTGGTTTGCGTTATATAATAAGTAAGAATTTATTGTTGATATTTCCAATCCACAAAAAAATAATTTTCGCCGCCATTTTTTGAACTCTCGTATAAAACAGTATGTAGCTGTATACTGGTCTGCTTTGTCGACACCACCCATATATTTGTGGCGGCACTCGACGACGGAACTCTTTCCGACAGCTTCGCGACACAAAGCGTTATACCATGAAAGTGTAAGGCCGACATGCCTAATGTACCATCGATATTCCTACGGTCCTTCCATCGAATATTTGGAAGAAGACGTACGTGGCAACGGTCGCGAACGCCTAACGAACGCGTGCGTAGTGCGGATATAGAGGGGCAAGAAAAGAAAAGAATCTGTCCAAAGATTCATTAGGTCTTGAACAGTGAAATGCGAAGGGTCCAGTGTAACAGCGAAGCAAACATAGTCGAAAAACGTGGAGCGTTGATTGTTGACTGTTGGTTATTAAATAAACTATATTGTTGAACATCTAGAGCATTTCTTGGGCACTTACATCTTAAATCACCTCATATTTATTGTAATTTATCCGACATTTGGCTTCACTATATTGGTTCCTTCTCTTCGTGTTCTTTTAGTGATGTTTTTCTTAGTTGTTGTAGTACAAGTGCTAAACATTGATTCGTTTGTCTCTCCAAGCCAGTAGTAATATGTCTGCGTCTGTAGGCAACGATATCATTTTCCGCAATTTTTCGATTTTTTATATTATTCGGAATAAATTTTCCATTAGTTTGAATAGGTCCAGTTATGTGGCATTTCATGCTTAATAATGCATCAGCCAAGGGAACACAAGTATAATAATGGTCGGCATAAATATGGTATCCTGCAGGTTCAGGGTTTGATTGTGATAAGTTTTGGTACAACTGTAAAACTATTCTTGTACTTATTGAGAGATTAGGTCTGACTAATTTCTCAGTCGTGAAAATGCCATAACATAGAAAATGGTTTGTATGTAATCAATATTGGCATCCGCATGAACATAAATTTAGTGTTTGTGCTTTTGTGCTTCATTTGTTATTTCATTTACATGAAGCATCCAAAATATTTGTAAAAATCGGTCTTTTCTAACGGACAAAACACAAGATTCATTGCAAACAAAATTAATCGAATCTATATCAAAACTCTTAGAAGTCGTTTTACATGCAAATGAATATGCAACAAAATATTAAAGTTAGAATTATTAGATTGCCCCAAAAGTTCTTTTCGCGATCTTCGCATTGCGCTTTATCAGACAGCGTCTAAATAAACGTATTAGGTTGTCCCAAAAGTTTCTTCCGTTTTATAGGGAAATAATATAAGGAAATATATATAATATTATAAGGAAATTTTATTGTATTATGTATGATCCATTTTGTTCTAACTGTAAAACAAATAATAGAATAAAAAGACATGTAGAAATAACTGTTGAACAAAGTAGATCAGACATAATAGAAACTTTTTGGATAAATATCTAGACTAGAATATGGTGCGATGTAACCGTTCCGGTACGTACGGTCGCGGGGTTTCGTTCGTGAGATCGCAATAAATCCCGACATCCTGATCGGGAAATCGTATCTTTTTCAATTGCAGCGCGCTAGAGCCGGACTTAATGATTTCGCGCAGCTCGGTATCGTTCTCTTGCGCTGCGGCTAACGTTTGATGATCGACGGACTTCCCAATCGCTTCTATTCGGGATAAGGTATCGGCTACGGTATTATTTATTCCTTTTATATGTCGGATATCGGTTGTAAATTGTCCAACATAGTCGAGCTGACGGAATTGTCTTGGCGAACAAGGATTTGTTAGGATTTTGCTCAAACGCATATACCAGGGGTTTATGGTCAGTGTAAATCGCGAAATCTCTTCCTTCGGCGGCGTATCTAAATCGTTTCACCGCGGTGTACATCGCGAGTAGTTCTCGGTCGTACGCGCTGTACCTTTGTTGTGCGAGGGATAGCAATTTTGTCACAAAATCTAACGGTTGCCAGGTTTCGTTAACGCGCTGTTGGAGTACTGCTCCTATGACGTAATCGGATGAAACGTCTGTAAAAGTTGATCATACCGAGGTACTTTCGTAGATCTTTAACGGTCGTGGGTAGCAGTACATTAATTATTGCGTCGACGCGTTCGGCTAATAGCTTAATCCCCTCGGCGGTAACCGTGTAACAGAGAAATTTTATTTCGCTGACGCCGACTTCACATTTCGAGGAATTTATTACGACCCGATATTCGTCGAGGCGTTTAAACAAAATCCGCAAGTGTTCGCGGTGTTGTTTTTCGTTTTCGGACGCAATTAAGAAATCGTCTATGTACGCGTAGATAATTACTATATCCGGCCTATTTTCAATCGCGCATTGATACATCATGTCTTGCGCCATCTTGCATCTATTTAGATTAATTTGTAGTATCTTCATTTTTTTCCCTGGCTACTTTGCCTCAACATTTTCCTATAACTGGGGCATGCTAGTAACCCCGTCACGTGATTATATCTAGCACCTATTTCTTTACTGCATACAGCACAGCGAGGCTCATTTGGACACACAGGTATTGTTCGGAATTTTAGTTGGCCGTCCGTTTATGACACGGACAGGCCCATTCCTCTCGTTAGGAAATTCCGAATTATATGTCCTCCCAGGGCGGTAAACGTAATGACTCGAGGCCAGAAAAAACCCATGAAAGGACCAGCCGGAAGGGCCGGGGGAGAGAAGAAATCCAATCGGCGGGACGAGAGAATCAGTAACGGGGGAGTTCAGTTCATCTTCAACTATCGGACAGTACAGACTTAGGACGACAGTAGTCCTCACTTAGTTCGGTTAAGTGCTACAACTAATACAAATAAAGTACCGCCTAAATCTAACACTCGAGTTATTTCATCTCCTCCACCTTGAACGTCAAATCATTAAGTCATTCGAGGTACGCGATATCGACCGATCGGTTTGACCTGACCGGTTGCTCTTTAGTCGATAATACGCAACAGGTATTGTGTGATCCTTTTCTCCGCATTTCCTGCAGACCACTATTCCCGGACTTATCGTTCTGCATTTATTTGCCGTATGCCCGAACATGTGACATCTAAAGCACTTTGTCATATTGGGCAACACCCTGACAGTGGCTATTGTTAGACCCGTCCTCATCCTGATGTTAACACCACCCTTATCAACGTAAACTTTCGGTAACACCGCAATCGCCGACTGTGTGCCCCACGGTGCTCGTCTCATTGCTTTGACCTCTACTGCCCTACAGTCTTTAATTTTTAACTCAACGACTAAGGACTCGACAAGCTCCTCCCTACTTACGTAGGCCTCTTGTGATTTCGTCTACAATCGTTGGCATGTTTGAGCGGCGTTTCAAAGCCCAAACATCATATTGATCGCTTCGAATAGACCGAATGGTATTGTGATCGCTGTCTTCGGTACGTCTTCCAGCGCGATTGGATAGTGTTATCTGATCGGTTAGTGTTAACGCTCAAAGACGTAGAGTATAAATGTTAAATGTGTAAATGCTGAGTATAAATCGGTGGATAGATGACTTTGAAGAAATAGCAGAAGTGTGTGGTTGGTCAGACATCCACATGGTAGTTTTCGCGAAGAATCTGCTCACAGGCTCCGCTCAATCTTTCGTACGACAAGAACGATGCACGAAGTCCTGGGCGAAGCTAAAAAAAGCGCTGAAAGACGAATTTGAGAATGCAGGGAGTGACCAGCAGATACATCGGGAGTTAGCGCGTAGAACGAAGAGACCAAATGAGAGTCAACAGCAATACATGTATAGTATGCGTGAGATTGCGGGACTTTCTTGTCCCGCTGGAAGTAATACAGTCGCAAATCTGCTATATTATTCAAGGTATTCCTGACGAGGTCATAAATAAGGATATGTTATACGGAGCTAGGAACATGCAACAACTGAAAGAACGCTACAAGCAGTACGAAGCGATAGAGAGGGATATGAAGGCGAAAACAAAATTCGCGGAACGCAAGGATGATAAAGGAAAACGATCAGAGATGCGAAATCAGTCGAGGCAAACAGTTAGTGACAAAAGAAGATGTTTCAGTTGTGGCAGTGAGGATCATTTAAATGCTAAGTGTCCGGAGAAAGAAAAAGGTGCTAAGTGCTTTGAATGCAACGAATTTGGACATATGGCGGCGAAGTGTGCAGCACGACCAAAAGAGACTGACTTCATTTCAAGAGCCGAGAAGAAGGAATAGATGAAAGAAGTGTCGATAGAGGACTGCAAGCTTATATCGGTAGTGGATACGGGTAGCGATCTCACATTTATACGATCAGACGAGTATGCGAGGTTAGGATCACCACCTCTAGGAAATTGTAAACTTAGGTTGGATGGTTTTGGTTCCACAGGCAATGAGACCTGGAGCGAATTTACAAAGATAATGACGGCCGACGGGTATGAATTTCCGGTCACGTTGCATGTTGTCTCAAATAAGATAATGACAAGACACAGCCTGCTGTTATGTACTGATTTCTTGGATCAGACAGAGTTGCGGGTCAAACGGGGCGAGATGACCTTTTTACGATTTGACAAACAGACTGACGGTTACAAAGACGCGTCGGATATATTGAGAGTCAACATAGTAGAACAAACCGACG
Organism: Bombus sylvicola; assembly: GCA_019677175.1. NCBI lineage: Eukaryota > Metazoa > Arthropoda > Insecta > Hymenoptera > Apidae > Bombus > Bombus sylvicola. Next base: position 72,582 of record JACSOB010000136.1, read on the forward strand.
AGATAGACTTATCGCACGTACAGGAACCTCATTATCGTGAAGCGATTCGCGATAACATCAGAGGGTATAAGCAGGAGAAGAAGCGAGACACCGGGGTAACTGCAGAAAGTGTTTTAAAAAGTGGCAAACCCGTAGTACGAAGACCGCGAAGACTGGCACCGTCTGAGGAAAAAGAGATGGACGATTTGATGAAGTTACGGACAAACGAAGGCATTATAAGACCATCAAACTGGAAAAAATGTCGCTTTATACAGAAGGTTCAGAGTTTCTAGGGACTCACGGGGTATTTTCAAAAATTTATTAGGGGCTACGCGAAGATTGCTAAGCCCGATGATTGGTACAAACATGTCGACCAAGTCCAAGAGTATCCAAATTATACAATAAACAGAAGCACGGGAAAAACTCCTTTCAGCTACTTGTCGGGGTCGAAATACGAAATAAAGCAGATGCACAGGTTAGAAAGTTAATCGACGAAGAGTGGGCTGTGAAGTTCGAAGAACAACGTCGCGAGCTACGTGAGGTCGCAAAAAGGAAGATCGCCGCAATTCAAGAAGAGAATCGAAGAAATTTTGATAAAAGAAGACGGAGTGCGAAACAGTACCTACGGGGGGATTTAGTGGCCATAAAGAGAACCCAGTTTGGCTCAGGATTAAAACTCGGAGGAAGATTCTTGATTCTTGGATTCTTGATATTTCAGTACCCCACATAACATTGTTTCATTTTGAAGCAACAGTGTGTGCAATGTGTATTGTTTGTCGTGTATATGGCAAGTACTAATATAATACTTTGCCACAGACCTCGGTCTCATTGATCGAACAATGGAGCAATATCACCAAGTGATAGATTTCCATTATGTTCCAGATTCTCTGCTTTTTCGGTCCCTAGGTGGCTCCTTCAATACTTTAATTATTAAGGGATCCCTTCAATCCCTTAATTATTAAGGAATTAATTATTATCTTAGGTGGTTTCTACAACACTGTTACGTCGGGCGACACTCTACCTAGACCAGGCCACACACCGAAGCAAGATGGGATCCAGATGTCCGCTCATCTTTACTGCGTACACTCAACAGTCTTAAGGACCCATCGTAAATCCTAGGAATTCGCCAGCTAAGGTCGATGGAACAGTTTGGAAAGAATTAGATGCAAGTTCCAAACATGGCAGGACACCAGTTCATAATATTTTTAGGGGTGTGTCAGGTCCGACATGATATGCTAAACGGCATATAGTGAAAGGACAAGTAAAGACAGCATTTTATCTTATCGTTGATCACCGTATAAGGAATCATATAATAAAATGTACGAAAGAAGAAGCATTTAGAGTATTGGGGACTAGGTGGGAGCTAGATACAACAAAACTACATGCATTTATTGTTCTGCTATACGCCCGCGGTGCATATCAGGCAAAGAACTTAGATTTCTCATATTTGTGGAATAAAATTTGGGGACCTGCATTTTTTCAAAAACAATGAGCAGGAATGATTTTACTGAAATTATGAAGTTTATAGGATTTGATAAGAAGAGCGAAAGAAGCGAGCGTTTACGAACCAATAAATTTGCAATGGTATCTGGTGCATATATTACTGTTGATGAGCAGTTGTTTCCGTCGAAGACTAGGTGTAAATTTACCCAGTATATGCCAAACAAACCAGACAAATTCGGCATAAAATTTTGGTCGCGTGTGATGTTAATAGCAAGTATACAATAAATGGATTTCCTTATTTGGGAAAGGATGAGAAGAGAGACAATTCAATTCCACTTGGAGAATTCGTTGCTCTGAAGCTGATGGAACCATTCACAGGATGTGGAAGGAACCTAACAACAGATAATTTTTTTACGAGTGCATCACTAGCTACAAAGCTACACCCAAAAAAAAAGTACAATCGTTGGAACAATCCGTGAAAATAAACGGGAATTGCCAAAGATAGTAAAAGATCGAAAGAACAAAATGACTCTGTTTTCAAGCAAATTTTATATTTCGAATCAAATTTCTTTTATGATGTATAAACGCAAACCAAGAAAAAAAGTGTTTGTGATAAGTTCCATGCATAAAGCGATAGAAATTGAAAAAAGCAATAAAAATATACCGGAAACGATTAGATTTTATAATGATACAAAATTTGGAGTAGATGTAGTGGACCAGATGTCAAGAAAATACAATGTGAAGTCACAATCTTGTAGGTGGCCCCTCCAGGTATTTTTCAACATTTTGGACCTAGCTAGAATAAATGCCTGGATTTTGTATAAAGAAACAACCGATGAAAATATTTCAAGACAGGAATTTTTATTCCAATTAGCTACAGAGCTTGCGGTTGAGTATACAGAATGGTGGGAAGAAAATCATGCTATAAAACTATCAACAAGTTCCGATACGTTATCACGAAAAACTTGTCAAGTGAGAAATTGTAAAGGTTACAAAACTACAAAAATCTGTTCAACATGCGGGAAATATGTATGCGGCAAATGCACATTTGATAATAAGATAATTTGTAAAAAATGCAGCGGAGTTGAATAAGATATCTCTATATAAATTAAAGTGTAATTTTATTTAAGTCTATAATTGAAATTAAATAAATGTAAATTTGGACGACATTTCCTGACAGATCATCATTTTATATACATTCAGTTATAAATTAACCATTATTTAAGTTAAATTATAAAAACTACTACATTTTAAATCAGCGGTCATTTTGACCGCGCCCGGTAGGAATAGGTAGCACGAAATGTCGATAGGTTTAGTGTTAAGCCGTCGGCGTTCGCCGCGTTTACGGACGGCTGGTCGCCTTTTCCTGTTTCCACTTACACGGGGATCGACACTTTCTCGCACGTTCGCGGAATACTTCGCGATAATAACACAGGCCGGAATCATACGTCCTTTCTCGCGACCTGGAACGGCTCCGACTTTTGATCGCCAGTGTCGACTCGGACGGTGGTTAATGTTCATCGCACTTACCTCGGCCCTTAATTGGTTCATCTGGTCGTTAAACGTATTAAAAAGCGCGAGCCAGGGAACCTCAGCCGGTTCCGCGTGCGCCGGGTGGTCCGCTATCGTTGCTACCTGCGAAGCATGTCCCGTATCTCCTTTGAACTCCTCCGCGATGAGGTCCACTGATCGCATCGTATGCGCCTGATGCGGGTGGCGAGCTTCCTCAGATGGTGGTAAAATTGGGACAATTTCCTGTCGCCCATTTCTTCACTCTCCACCAACTTTTTTACGCGATCGCTATCCGAGTCCGTAAGGATGCGAATGAGTTCATTTTTTAAGTTTACATACCGTCCGGTGGCTGGCGGGTCCGTCATAACGCTTTCTACCTGCTGAGAAGAGCTGGCCGTCGAGGCTCTTTGCAAGGGTCGCGAACCTCACCTTATCGGACGTAACGTCCGCCGCGTCTAGTTGCGTTTCCAACAATGCAAACCAAACAGTAATGTTGGAGGGTTGCAGCGGAGGCATTGTAACCGCGACACTATCCGTAGCCTTAACATCGTCTTTCGTAATCGCCATCTTAATGTTTTCTATCACGTCGGGGTCACCAATGTGGAGGTTGTTTACTCATGTTCAACTCACGTCGAGGTTACCAATTTGTAGAGGTTTATGTGTAGAGGGCGGTTGGTCCGCTAATGGATCGCTAATGACTCGTTAATTAGATCGCTGATAATTCGTCGATAACTGGTTGATAACTGATCGACAACTGACTGTAACTCATTTCCTTGCGATCGCGTCCGTTTATTTATACTTGTTGAGATATGTATAATTTTCTGTGCTAGACTGGGTTAAATGCGTAGTAGAGATGCTGGTATGTGAGTGTTGGTGTGTGGAGGTGTATGTGTGCGCGGCGTCTCGAAAACAGATAAGTGTAAACTAGTCAGTCGGTTAACAGTCGGGTATGGAAGAAAGTGCTTGAGACGCGTGCAAGTGTGTATCGATGAATATATAAGAAATCGTCCATGAAATAAATATATTACTATTTTAATATGAATCCTCAGTGTAAATTTAGTGTTCCTATAACATTATTTCGGCTTCAAATATCCACAATTCTCAACAATACTGGTCGGGGCAGAACCGGAAAATTCGAATTCGTCTGCGTTTGACGGTTGCACGAAATGGCGACATTGTTTTGCCCGGAGTTTATTTGCTCTTATATTACTTGGAACCTAATGGTCTTGATACTGCGAAGCAAAACAACAACATGATTTGAATTGTTCTCTAAATCATGTGCCGCTATATATTATACCTGTTAACCTCAGCTCTATTATCCTAACAGAAATGAGGGAACAAACAATCACGAAAGAAGAATTTTGGACATTCATCGCTGTTATTATAAATATGGGGACGATGCCAGTGGCCAATATACAAGAATATTAGTCAAGGCACCAAGCAAGCCACATTCCATTTTATTCCGATACATTTACAAGAGATAGATTTACGCAAATTTTTCGGATGTTACATGTGAAAATAGTTTCAGCACAAGGTGCTAACTCTACAACACGTTTGCAGCTAATAAGTGGTTATCTTGATTATATAAACTCAAATTTTTTGAACTATTTTATAACGAGCGAGCAAATTTCCGTCGACGAGTTTGATGTAAAATTCAAAGGTCGAATTTCGTTTATCACGTACAAGCCGAAAAACCCCAAAGAAAACGGGGTATTTGAATCTATACATTAGCAGATTCTAATACTTGCTGCGTTATCAGAAACTACAGTTGTTATTTTACTTTTAAATTACCAATTCCGAAATACAGCCTCTAAACTATCCGCACTTACTTTGCAGAGAGGATATTTATATATTCCCGGGTTTTATTTGCGGAATTCTGCCTTATCATGAGAGCCTTACAACACAAACATTGATAAGACCGGACCTTCCAGTATCCACTAGAATTCCATTACACTTGTATATAATGTTATTGAATAAAATACCCAGATCGCAAAGACATCATATGTTTACAGACCGTTATTACACCAGTTACATTTTGGCTACTGAATTACATAAATTAAAATGTTATTTGACCGGCATAATATTGATAAATGGAAAAGAGTTGCCAGATGGGATAAAAAAACTAAATCTGAAAAAAATACCGATGACAGCTTATCGCATGAATAATAATTTGGTTCTAGCGTGGAAGGATAAAAGGATCGTCACATTATTGACAAATTGGCATAATGCAGAGATGGGTATCGTGGAAAGAACTCTCGGCCATGGAACTTGGACTGTCGTCAAAGAAGCTATTGTAATTATAAATTACATCAAGTTCGTGGGAGAAGTTGATCGGGCTGATCAGTATGCCTCGACATACTGTTTTATGAGAAAGTCATTGAAGTGGTAGCGCGAGTTATTTTTTTGGGGGGGGGAAATTTCTTTAATTAATTTATATATTCTATATAGATTAGTAAAAAAGAAAAAAACGAAAGGTCACTTAACCACCTGTGATTTATAAAAACTTTAGTAGACCAGTTGAGAGGAGATTTTCGACAACCGCGAGATCGAGCTTCGACGTCGACTGCTAATTGTGATGAAATTCGGTTAAATGGAAAGTTCCATGTAATTTTAAGAGAATGGTTAATCAGAATACGAAGAATCCAAGGAGAATTGGATAGATAACAATACCTTGTGGCCCTATAGATTTATGTACAAATATGAATATTAATATGAATTCTCTCCGACAAAATAAGTACGGATAGTTTAGAGGCTGTATTTCAGAATTGGCAATTGTAAAGTAAAATAAGAACTGTAGTTTCTGATAACGCAGTGAGTATAAAAACTGCAATCAGTATGCTTGAACGACCTAACATTACCAGTGATATGTGTCGAAGTTTAGTGACATGTATCAAATATAGCAGCACCGTAGCAAAAGACAAATTGCAAAGAATGCAGAATCTTGTCAATGTGCCCAACCAAATTGATAACAGAAGTGGCAACAAGATGGAATTCTACATATCAAATATTCAATAGACTAATCGAACAGCAATGGGCTGTAATATTAACTTTGTCAACATTAATATTATCATTTTGAATTATTAACAGATTTAGAGTGGAATGCCCTTAGCATAATTGCACCCACTTTAGTGATATTTTTCATACTTACAGAGGAAATTGATAGAGATAAAATAAATTTGTCTAAAGTAATAGCCATTAAAAAACAACTAATAATTTCATTATATACATCGATCGAATATATTTACCTTGCGACAACAATTAATATATTGTATGGATTATTACATAAAAGCTGTTGAAGATAATAATTTTTATGTACTAAATATATTATTGGATTCGAGGTTTAAAATTCTGGCCGCAAAGTATTGATTCAGATGACAATATATCGCTTTGGTCGTTCTCGATACCGAAGTCAGAACTACAAATATAAATGTCTCTAGGTAATCTGCAAATGCGATTGAAATAAAAAATGAAATATATGTAAGTAAATAGTAAAAGAGATTCCAATATAAAAATATTAACAAATATCCTATTTCATTTTTTATCTGAATGCCCTCAATGTTAATGAAGTTAATTAATTCTTTCTTGGTCAAAATTCTTTCAGCCACCTTTCGGGACAGGAATTTGGTATCCTTGTGAAAGTGGAAGAATGATATAAGTTCGAAACTCTAGAACCTTGGCGATAGTTATTCAGATCCTCGAACAGGATATATCGAAATTCAATCTCTGAGTTGAACTCACAGACTATTATACAGTCCATTTTAAAAGTCGTGAACCACTAAGTACTAGCAACGTGACAGGCAGATTAAATCTTAATGCTACAAAGGAACTTTGGAATATATATAAATCTAAATCAAAGTTATTTCCAAATTTCTATTTAAATTGGAATTGCTAAAATCCGTCACATTCCCATTTGTTAATGAGCCCAAAGCATTACACTTACTTCGAGGTAAATTCTTTACTACATCCTCCAAAAGATTAGTAAGTGGGCAGTTATATGGTCTAACAAATCTGTAAATATACCTCAGCAATGGTTGCAATTATCGTATATGACTTCGACATAGGATAGTATTTCTTTTTTGCTTTTAAGAATACACATTAATATGGATATAATTGAATGTAAATAATTATAGTTTCTTTTCGCTTGTTCCAATAATTAATCACGTTGTTCTCATGATAGTTGCGCATCAACAAATATCGAGAGAAATTTCAGACTTGACAGCTGTGTTCTTTCTTGGTGAATACTCCAATAACTTTTTCTATATCTTGTCACTCGCTCAGGACATTCTGTAATCTCTTTCAATATTATTGAAGCATCCATCTAGTCAGGAGATCTTTACTTTTCTTGGGTAACAAATATTAATTCGCCAATCTTTGTATTTTCACGGAGGCCTGCCTTTTGTCGTGTACCACGTTCCTATAAATTAGTGAAAGATTTCGTTGTCTATCCAGGTCGAGATTTTGCAACGGGTACTTTTACTTTTCATAGAGCCAACTTTCATATCTTATTTTGAAAACCTGTTCCTTATAACTTATAAACAACCATCTACGTTCAAATTCATATTTTCGAATAATTTCGAATTCTCCTGGTTGAGCAAAATGTTCTCGATACTTAAATTCTTTCATGAATGTTTTCATTTGTGCGTTGCAGCAATATATCAAATAATTGTTGCCGCGTCATCGGTTTAATTCCCGATGGGCCCGCAGTTTGTATCGAAAAATTTGCTGGCAGTTTCGTACTTACATATACATATATACATATTCTCGTTGAATAATTAACTGTTGGACGATCAATTCCTTATTCATACTGCAACAAACACCCTAATCTCTGTTTCTCCTTCCTGAATCATCCCGAACTTTGACCCTTTTTTTTCTCGTCATTCCTCCCTGAGCATATTATTATTGCCCATATTACTCATCCTCATCACTAGACTATAAGAATCACTTCTCCATGATAGACCAGAAGAGAATTCGGTACTGGCGTGTAGTTATCCGTTACGAGTAAAATCTCTTATTTTTCAACGCGTGTCAATAAATTTCGGTAACACTCGAGTACTAAAACTGGAAAATCTAAATCACGTGATAAATGCTTTAAGTGTATACCACGTATAAGTACACTGAAATATAACATAAATATAATCAGAGAAAACGCTTAAATATGATTTTAATAAACGCAGAATAATTATTCACATCAAACACGAACTGTGCGAAACTATATGTATGTTATGTTGTAATAATTTTGGAAATCAGGCGATCGATTTGTGAAAACTCAAGAATCTATTTTTTAAGTCTTCTTCCGTATCTCCTCAAAACTCTTCGCTTCTAATCTCTTTTCTCTTTCTCCTTCTAACTTTTAACTTGCCTTTCTTCTTCTTTGTTCAATCTTCGCTTCTTGAAACCGTGTGTTATTCTCTGTCCTAAGTCCCCGTCCTTCTCTATTTATATCGTTCGATCGACTCCCAGTAAACACAGGGAAAGTCAAACAGTCGGTTGGTGTTCTAAATTCTAT
>JACSOB010000137.1:0-79318 GCA_019677175.1 Bombus sylvicola
CCACATTACATTCACATTGAGAAAACAGATACCTCCAAACATCACGCTGAACGGTACGCACATAATACAAACAAGGCAAGTCAAATACCTAGGACTCCACTTAGATACACGTTTCACATCGAAACGGCATATTAAAACTATAATAGACAAAATACAGATAGCAAGGGAGACAAATGTATTGGTTAACAAATCGAAAATCCAAATTAAGCATAGAAAATAAATTAAAAAATATACAAAACGATCATAAAACCAATCTGGACGTACGGAATACCACTATGTGGGACAGCGGCAATGAGCCATATAAACAAAATAGAGACAGTACAAGTTAAAATTCTCAGAACAATAGTAAACGCCCCATGGTACGTTAGATACGAGGACATACGGAAGGACCTGGGAATACCAACGGTCAAAGAGGAAATTAGCAGATACGCTGAAAAATACAAAGAAAGAATAGGAACACAGCCAAACTGGCTAGCTGCGGAAACGATCAACACCTCAAACATGGATAGAAGACTGAAGGGAAACAGTCAGCAGACCTCACAAAGGACACAACCAAACAAACACGAAGATGGTATCCCACTGGGGGTAGCTACCCACATGGTAATCTAACAGCTAAAAAATTTTATCAAATGTCCAAACTGGACAAATTGTGAATGTAATTTATAAAATGAAAAAAGAACCTGTGATCTGAGTTTAGCCATACATCTCTGTAGCGGCACTCGACAGTAAACTTTCCAACAGTTTACGTCGCGTGACGCACGACACAAAACCCTATACCTGCGGACAAGATGATTGCCAGATGTCGATGCATTCGTACCGAACAGTTTTTAGCTAGCCTAAGGACCCGCCATAAACCTTAGGATTTATTATAGCAAAGGACCTCCAAAGAGACAAACAGCCTTGTCTATCAATTTCTAAGTCTACCACCTACTACGGGAACACACGAGAAATCTGCTTTCTCTCACGTACGACGCTTCCCGCTAGCAACACCCTCTCAAGGGCAGCTAGCATCCTTTTCCAACGACTAACACGAATTAGCCAATAAAAATTAACGTACATTTCCCTCACTTCCCGAACCAAAGCTTTCCTCAACGAATCCGATGTCCTCGCATCTTTAGGCACATCCCAACACAGTTTTCCTTCGCAACAGCATCGTGACGAAGAGTCAGTCTATTACTCAGAGTCGACACACAACAGTCGTTACAATTGCACGAGTCAATTATTAATCTAAGGCCTTCGACATCTCGCGCAATCATAGTCCGCACTCGTAGCGCATATCGAATCATATCTACCCGAGTTTGAACTTGTAACCGCGAACCGAATTTAATAACCGCGAGTCTCGCGCAAATGTACTCGTCGATATAATAGTAAATAAACATTTATCGTTGAATACAACCGAGTTTTTCCTTCCAAACCTATCACGACTTATCACCTCATCTCCTAAAAGCATTATGAGATTTTTTAACAAATTCCCAAAATAACAGTGAATTTTAAAACAAGGATAATGGAAATACATAAACATCTTGTTAATAACGACGTGGGTATACTGATAGGAACCAATATCTGGAGAATATATCAATGTCTTAAACATAACGTACTCCTAAAAAACGTTCTCTTTGTCCAACGACCTCTCGATTCCTATACAACCTCTTCTGGTTATCTTGCGCACGTGTAACATTCACGTGCCGTTACATGCATTGCCATTCCATACTTTTCGCATTCTTTTTATACTGTTACTTGAATATAGAATTATAGAAAACGTTTAAAAATACAAGAGTACAATGATATAGAAAATATAAAAATGTAAAAATAAAAAATTACAAAACTGTCAAAATTACAGAAAATCAGATTAAACATTAGTACTTATATTCTACACTCGTTTTGTATTACATATATGTTGAAGTGGTTACCACTTCTAAGAAAACTCTACATCTGGTCTTTTTAGTTTTCTCAAGCACTGAAGCCATCGACAGCGCGTAGACAAAAGACTGCGACGAAGTCACGCCATAAACAGTAGACAGGCGACGTTGGCTTCGGGGTTTTCAGTTATTAGGTAACACAGCTAGCGTGCGGATCTGGACCAGCTCAAATTGTATTCTTATTTATTACACTTCTATTTAAATATATTTTCTACCTTACAATTTATCCACGTGTTTTCTCTGTTTACACACCTGAGGTGGAATGTCGTGATAGGTTTGGAAGGAAGAACTCGGTTGAATTCAAAGACAAATGTTTATTCACTATTAGATCGATGAGTACATTTGCGCGAGTCTCGCGGTTATTAAATTCGGTTCGCGGTTGCAAGTTCAAACTCGAGTAGGTATGACTCGATGTGCGCTACGAGTGCGGACTATGATTGCGCGAGATGTCGAAGGCTTAGATTAATAGTTGACTCGCGAGATTGTAACGACCTTGTGTGTCGGCTGTGAGTACTAGACTGTCTTTTCGTCGCGATGCTGCTGCGAAGGAAAAACTGTGTTGGGATGTGCCTAAAGATGCGAGGACATCGGATTCGTTGAGGAAAGCTTTGGTTCGGATAGTGAGGGAAATGTACGTTAATTTTTATTGGCTAATTCGTGTTGGTCGTTGGAAAAGGATGCTAGCTGCCCTTGAGAGGGTGTTGCTGGCGGGAAGCGTCGTACGTGAGAGAAAGCAGATTTCTCGTGTGTTCCCGTAGTAGGTGGTAGACTTAGAAACTGATAGACAAAGGCTGTTTGTCTCTTTGGAGGTCCTTTGCTATAATAAATCTTAAGGTTTCTGGCGGGTCCTTAGGCTAGCTAAAAAACTGTTCGGTACGAATGCATCGACATCTGGCAATCATCTTTCCGCAGGTATAGGGTTTTGTGTCGTGCGTCACGCGACGTAAACTGTTGGAAAGTTTACTGTCGAGTGCTGCTACAGTACCCCCTTACCAGTGATAACGTTATATAAAAAAAAATTTTGATACATCTTACATGCTACTTATTTAAAAACCTGCCTGGAGATAATCGGGAAAGCGAACTCTCCTGCCCGAGCGCGTGGTGTACCGACTTCTTGAGTCGTCTTCGCGTTGCTGTGCCCGCTCGGCGTTTTGCGTAGTTGTGATTTTAAACGGTATAAGCCTGTCGTGAATTCTTGCGCTAGTTTCTAATTGTTGTTGTTCGATGTCGTCGGATACAGTGAAAGCGGGTTTCAACCGATCTAGGGAGACTATTACATTTTTATTGTTTATTTTGATGGTAAAAGTCTTTTTTCCGCGCTGTATGACCTGGTAAGGTCCGTCGTAGGGTGGTTGTAAAGGGCCTCCGCTCGCGTCGTGGCGTACAAATACGTATGGTGCTGTTTCGAGCTCGCGAAACACGAAGGTTTTCTTTTCGCCGTGTCGCGTAATCGGGTGAGGCCTGATTTTCTCTATTTGCTTTTTTAGACGTTACGCGAAATCGGTGTTGGCCTGATGCGTCGTAGGTACGAAAAATTCTGACGGTAATCGTATGCCGGTACCGTAAACCATTTCGGCTGCCGTCGCGTTCAGGTCCTCCTTGAAAGCGGTTCTTATGCCTAATAAGACGATTGGTAGGATGTCTACCCAGTTGCTTGTGTTGTGACATTTTATTGCTGCTTTTAGTTGTCGATGTAGGCGCTCTACCATCCCGTTGGACGCGGGGTGGTATGCTGTTGTGCGTAAATGCTTGATGCCGAGTAATCGGCATTGTTCGTTGAATAAGTTAGATTCGAACTGGCGTCCTTGATCGGTCGTTATTTTTGAAGGTACGCCGAAACGAGCTATCCATGTGGAGAGGAGGGCTGAAGCGACGGTTGCTGCCTCCATGTCGGCGATGGGAATGGCTTCGGGCCAACGCGAAAAGCGGTCGACACACGTTAGACAATATCGGTAGCCCTGTGAGTAGGGCATCGCGATGATGTCTATGTGTACGTGTTCGAAACGGCCGGCTAATTCTCCGAATGTTCCGACGGGTGCGGATACGTGCCTGGTGACCTTGCATCGTTGACACGGGATACATTGTTGAGCCCAAGTCCGGCAATCTTTATTTATGGACGGCCAAACGAAACGCGACGTCACCAGTTTTTGAGTTGCGCGTATCCCTGGATGGGAAAGTCCGTGGAGCGAATTAAATACATCGCGTCGCAAGGGTTTCGGTACGTACGGTCTTACCATGCCGTTTGATACGTCGCAATATATTTCTGCGTCGTGATCAGGAAGGCGTATTTTCTGTAACCGTAGCGCGGTTGTGTTGAATTTTACGATGTCGCTGAGTTCATTGTCGTTTTCTTGCGCGACGACGAGAGTTTGGTGATCGACGGACTTTCCTATCGCGTCGATGCGTGACAGAGCGTCGGCTACGTTGTTGTCTAGCCCCTTTATGTATCTAATGTCGGTGGTGAATTGCCCTATGTAGTCTAAATGTCGGAATTGTCGCGGCGAACATTTTTCTAATTTTTGTTTGAACGCGAAGGTAAGAGGTTTATGGTCGGTATATATTGTAAAATTTCTGCCTTCTAAGGCGTGTCGAAAATGTTTGACTGCGGTGTATATTGCGAGTAGTTCGCGATCGTACGCGCTATATTTTTGCTGAGCGGGGGTCAGAGATTTCGTTGCGAATCCTAGCGGTTGTAATTCGTTATCCGCGCGTTGTTGTAGTACTGCCCCTATTGCGTAGTCGGACGCGTCTACCGTGAGGTTGATCGGCGCACCTGGTATCGGATGCGCCAGCATCGTGGCGTCCGCGAGAGCACGTTGCGATTCGCGAAAGCTGTTTTCCGACTGTTCTGACCATTCGATGGGCGCGTTGCCCTTTTTCGCGCCTTTTAACAGGTCGTTAAGTGGCTTGAATATTTTTGCGGCGCCCGGTATGAAACGTCGGTAAAAGTTTATCATACCGAGGTACCTACGTAGTTGTTTGGCGTTCGCAGGCTTCGATAAATTTACGATCGCTTCGACTCGTTCGGGCGGGGGCTTGATTCCGTCGGGGTTTACCGAGTATCCGAGGAACGTGATTTCATGCATGCCGAATTCGCATTTCGTGGGGTTTATCACAACCCCGTAATCGTTGAGACGGTTGAACAAGATTTTCAAATGTTCGCGGTGTTGGTTTTCGTCGTCCGAGGCTATGAGAAAGTCGTCGATGTACGCGTAGACGAAGTCGAGTCCGCGTGTGATTTCGTCGACGAAACGCTGACATGTTTGAGCGGCGTTCCGAAGTCCAAACATCATGTTTGTTGCTTCGAAAAGCCCGAAAGGCGTTGTTATCGCGGTTTTTTCGATGTCCTCGGGCGCAATCGGGATCTGGTGGTACGCGCGGACTAGGTCGATTTTTGAAAAGATACGCTTACCATGCAGATGTTGCGCAAAATCTTCGATATGTGGGGGTGAGTACCTGTCGGAAACGGTGCGGTCGTTCAACGCACGGTAGTCGCCGCATGGTCGCAGGTTTCCGTCCTTTTTCGGCACTACGTGCAAGGGTGATGCCCACGGGCTTTTCGATGGTCGCATCACGCCTTGCTCGATCATGCGTTCGAATTCCGCCTTTACCTGTTTGAGTCGATCAGGCGCGAGCCGACGCGGTTTGTTGTAGACTGGTGGACCGGGTGTAGTTTTGATGTGGTGTACCACGCCGTGTCGAATCCTCTCTCTTCTGAAGTTCGGTGGGCGGGTGAGGTCCGGGAATTCTGCCAAGAGTTGGTGATAAGGTGATTCGCCGATGACGGTCTTAACGGACACTTCGTCTGTTGTGGCGGTGTATCCCTTTGATGACATCTGGGCTGTCGAGTCGATGAGCCTTTTGTTACGTGGATCCACTAGCAGCCCGTAGTGGCTTAGAAAATCCATGCCGATGATGGGTGTTTTGACGTCGGCGACGGTGAAGTCCCATTTGAATGCTCTGCGTAGGGACAGGTTGAGGTTCATCGTGACGGTGCCGTATGTTGTGATTCGCGTGCCGTTGGCCGCGAACAGCTCGTACTCGCTTCTGTTCACGGGTCCATGTAGCTTGTTGCGCGGGTATACGCAAACGTCGGCGCCGGTGTCGATGAGATAGGAAATCCGTGAGCTCTTGTCTGTTACGAATATGCGGCGAGATGCCAACCCGTCGTCGTATGCCGCTTTTACGGACGGCTGGTCCCGTTTCCCGAATTCCACGAGCAAGGGAACGTGCACTTTCTCGCGTTTTCTCGGAACTGTGCGTGATAGTAACACAGTCCGTTTTGCCGCGGCTGTTCGCGGGGGCGCGAACGAGGGCGGAATTGTGTATCCGAGCGTGTTTGTGATCGCGCTCGCCGGTGATCATTAATTCTTAGTTCGGCGATTTGCGCTCGAAGTTCGTTTATTTGGACGTAAATGGCATTTAGGGCGGCTGCCACTGCGTCGTTTGTTCCACTGTTCTGGCCGGGTGGGTGGATTATCGTGGGAGGTCGGACCGTGCTGGCCGCGGCGATCTGCCCTTGTTCCGGGGAGGCTTCGTAAATGCTGTCGGCGATCTGGGTGCGAGTTTCCGGATCCCTGTTTTGTACGGAGGCTAGGATGCTCCGTACCCGCGACGGAAGTCGCCCTTCCCAAACTGTGAGGACAACGTCGTCCGCTAGCGAGTTGGTCGCTAGGCTTCTGAGATCGCGATAAAATTGGGAGGGTTTCCTGTCCCCCATTTGTTCGTTTTCGATGACCTGCCGCAGTCTCTGGGCGTCTGATTCACCTAGTCTTTTGATGAGGGCCTCTTTGACGTGCTCGTAACGCCCGGTCGCCGGTGAGGCGTCGAATACGTCGCGAATTAGCCTCGCGTGGGCCCTGTCGAAATTCGCGATTACGGCTTGGTATTTTTCTTGATCGCTGGTGATCCGGGCCGTATCGAACTGCACTTCCAGCAACTTGAACCACAAGTCAACTTCCTCTGGCCAGAACGGTGGCACGCGGAGGTGTGCGATTATCGAGTCTGCATGGTCCGCTCCGGCCGTCGGACGTTCGGAATGTGCGTTATTGTTCATTTCGACTATTTTAAATACACTGTGTTATGTTTCACAAGCACTATCACGGTCACCTCTTTCACTAAATATCACGTCGGGGTCACCAATTTGAGGTGGAATGTCGTGATAGGTTTGGAAGGAAGAACTCGGTTGAATTCAAAGACAAATGTTTATTCACTATTAGATCGATGAGTACATTTGCGCGAGTCTCGCGGTTATTAAATTCGGTTCGCGGTTGCAAGTTCAAACTCGAGTAGGTATGACTCGATGTGCGCTACGAGTGCGGACTATGATTGCGCGAGATGTCGAAGGCTTAGATTAATAGTTGACTCGCGAGATTGTAACGACCTTGTGTGTCGGCTGTGAGTACTAGACTGTCTTTTCGTCGCGATGCTGCTGCGAAGGAAAAACTGTGTTGGGATGTGCCTAAAGATGCGAGGACATCGGATTCGTTGAGGAAAGCTTTGGTTCGGATAGTGAGGGAAATGTACGTTAATTTTTATTGGCTAATTCGTGTTGGTCGTTGGAAAAGGATGCTAGCTGCCCTTGAGAGGGTGTTGCTAGCGGGAAGCGTCGTACGTGAGAGAAAGCAGATTTCTCGTGTGTTCCCGTAGTAGGTGGTAGACTTAGAAACTGATAGACAAAGGCTGTTTGTTTCTTTGGAGGTCCTTTGCTATAATAAATCTTAAGGTTTCTGGCGGGTCCTTAGGCTAGCTAAAAAACTGTTCGGTACGAATGCATCGACATCTGGCAATCATCTTTCCGCAGGTATAGGGTTTTGTGTCGTGCGTCACGCGACGTAAACTGTTGGAAAGTTTACTGTCGAGTGCTGCTACACACCTAATAACCTCAACAATATACATTTTTTACATTATAAATGTCGGGTTTACATTAGAATTAGTGTTAGGGGCGTGAAACAAATCTTCATTTGGATTACACATTGTCGTTGTGCAATAGGGAAGACATTGACTAGTGCAACTGCGATTATTATAGAATCGGACAAGTAACCGTGGTAATTAGATACTCGAGAAACTAATGACAATGATTCTAAGTGCAATAACATATCCGCGGTCAACGGGATGGTAGATGTACGGGCTCACAAAATCTAAGTCGGACCCTTTGTTAATAAAACGCGTAATATTCACTGGTCGTAAGGGGTTACTCTTTTCGTCGATGAGATCGCAAGAAAAAATGAATTTCCGTCCCGATGATGCCACAGAGGAAAACTATGATGGGGTGTGTCTAAGGACACGAGATCATCGGATTCGTCGAGGATAGCCTTCGTTCAGAAAGTAAGGGAAATTGGCGTTGCTGCTAATTGGTCAATCTCCATATCGGTGGTTAGAAAGACATGCTAGCCACCCTCGAGGGAAAGTCGGTAGTGGGAGACGCCGTTGGTTGAAAAAATAGGTCTCCCCTATCTTCCCGTAGTTGGGACAAAGACTGTTTGTCTGTTTAAAGGACTTTAGTTAGCTAAATCTTAAGATTTATAACGGGCCCTCCGGCTAGCTGAACACGTACTGCGGAGACGCATCGACATCTGGCAATCATCTTACTCGATGAATAGGTCTGCGTGTGGTGAGCCAGGGGACAGAAACCGTTGAAATGTTTACTGTCGCGTGCCACCACAAATATTTCTTTTAAGGAGAGCTATAGAATTACTCTATAACTTTGTTAGCTCCGCAGGAGGATTCGCTTATGCGAGTCTATGGGGGTTGGCAAACCCACGTTCCCGCAGCCAGGGAGGACCGTCGGGACAAGCGTCCTGCTTACGTGAGTCCTCTATGTACACCGCAAGGAAGGCTGCCGTGGTGTAAGACGAAGTCTTCCCCACGGAGCCTTGGATAGTAGCGCACCCACGATCCTGAAGCGAAGGGTGAGACCATCGGGAGAGCCGCCGAGGTACATTTCCTCAACTCCCGCCTACGTGAGTCTCATCTGGGTCTGTCGAGGACGGTTAGCAGGATAGCTGTGCAACAGAGATGTGGCGGTACATCCACAAAGAACAGTCCCGCCATTGACTAAGAATGGTACCACGGGCGGTCGAGTGTTAGCCCTGAGGGTGTAGCGAGCCCTCGATTGGGTCAATTATGGGTATGGACTCGTGGTGGCAGCGGTTGTGGACAAATGCTGGCAAGAGGGCCGATTTAAGGGGGACTTGGCTCTCCCGAACGGCCTTCGGCGGGTGAGCAGCGTCCCACCTGCTCCGGATACGAGGGGACGGTAGGGCTTGGAAAGGGCCCCGTTCGACCTGAGACGAGTGAAAGCCCCTGCAGGCCTAACTAATCGAGGTTACATAGGTACTTGGTACCATGTGCGCTGGTTGGGCGTATCCCAACTCCGATGGCTTCTAGGGTTGCCCGGGTCCTGTATAGATTCTATATCTGAGGAAAGTACCCGACAACAAAGAATCCACACTACATACCTTTGTTAGACAAAGCGTTCATCCCGTGACCGCGGCTACGTTCGGCGACTGGCTGTCGCCTCGAGCCCAAGCTCATTATCACAAATCTCGAACAAATACAATCGGATTAAAAGACGACAATTGTTTAATTATGCCTATGATAGAATCTAGATTACGGTGTTAAGGGATTTTCCCGAAGTTCCAAAGGGAAGGCTCCGATGTCCTTTCATCTCCGACATATATATGAACCAAAATAGAATATATATAAAGTATATTTTATATAACATGTTTCATGCCCCACTCTTTTCTTAATCATCACATTTTATGTCAGACATTTTCCTTTCACAATATCCTCAGACTTTTCTTCTGAACCTCTACCAAGCTGCATATCACTTTTTACTTTCCTCTTTTTCTTCCCCCACGTACTTCTTAACCTCGTTCTTGTCTAACACTTTTACCGACACGCGCATTTCCTTTTTGCTGTAAGCTTCCTTTAAGAACAGGTATTTCGAAAACGCTCGTTTATTGTTTGTAACATTTTCCTCTGAAGAAAACGGCGATTCGAAAATCGTTTCCCATTCAGACTCTGATTCAGTGAATGTAGCTTGTACGTTAACGGCTCTATCCATAACACAATGTTTACATGATACTCAATCAACGTAAAAAAGCGCTAAACCAACCACCAATTCCGTCGCATTTTTGTGAAAAATTACATGCTACAACACAAAATAAACTGTCATTCGAAACCCCGGTTATATTGGGTAAATGTTTATATAAACCTTTCTCCTCGTTTTAGTGTGGTGAATCGGCCTCCGTACTTCCCATATTATCTGAATCACTTTATATGTCTATATAAGATGATTTTTAACACAAACATCAGCGTCAATGATTTCACTATATACGTGAATGATTTTGATACAGTTTTTTTGATACACATATACATAAAGTCAATGATTTAAATATATTGTAGTATCGTAAACTATTATAATTAGTTTATTAATAATAAATGGATTAAACAGATGTTAATTAAACAGAAAACAATGATTATTTAACATGAACTAATCGCAAAAACGTATTATAATTAAGACAACTAGATAATTAATTAACAACTCTCGTCAACACAGATTCAACTCTCTCTTAACAACGCTAACAACACTATCTCGACAACGCAACCCGCACTCTCTGGCCTCTCAATTCATATTGCTGTTAATTCGTTTATCGTCCCTTAGCAACCCCTTGTCTTTTGTCTTAACCTTATATCTTTTGTTTTAGCCTCACCACGCACATGCTCAGCAACCGCTTGTTTATAATTCGCACGACACCCCCCTCCCTAGACCCCTCGTCCACGATACTACACTCTGCCGTACTGGCAATCACATCTGTCCTCAGATGTGCTCATCTTCGCTAGTTTCACTCGCGTCGTTGACTTCGACAGCGTCCCACCATTTTATGTGATCAGCCGCCGTGGAGGTCGTTCGCGGCCCTTCGTGTTCGCCTTCTCGTTGTACCATGTAACGGTCATTCCGCAAAACTTTCACCGCGCGGTACGGCCCAAGAAACTTCGACTGCAGCTTTAGCTCAGAACCGCCCTGCGTCCTCTCGATTGCCACTAGATCTTCCGTCTTTATGTTGTCGCCTCATTACGTCTCTCGTTAAACGTCCGCCTGTTTTCAGCTTGAATCTCCTCGATTCGTCTCTTTGCTTCTATGCGCAACTGATCTCGCTTCTCCTGGAACATCGCGGCCCACTCGTCTTCGATCAGCTGCCTGATCTGCGGATCATCCCGCATTCTCATCCGCGTTCCAAGCAACAGCTGGAACGGAGTAACATTCGTACTTTTGCTGGGGTTGCGTTCAAATACCTCTGCGCTGTCTCTAGGTGTTTGGACCACTCGTCTGGTGTTTGTGTCACATGCGCGAAAAGGCCACTCGCTCGGAAACAGTAATCGTCACTCGCTCGTCAGGTAGACGAAACGTTCTGCATGCCACAGCTATGCATAACATGAACTAATCACAACAACGTATTATAATTAAGACAACTAGATAATTAATTAGCAACTCTCGTCCCATCTATCAATAAATTTATCATATAGAATAGAGATCACTAGTAATCCTAATTTCTATCATTCTGATGATGACTCTATACTATTTTCTATTCAAAAGAATGCATGTTTCTTATAGTACATGTTAGAAATTTTTCGTGGACGGACACGTCAGAGCTCCGACGATACGCCAAACGGAGAGTTAAAACTGGCGAGAAATGATCTCGCCACTCACGACGTCGCAATTTCATAGTCAAAATTTATTTAAAACAAAATTCAATAATGAAACAATACACGAGAAATGATTATGATCAGATATACCGAGCGCGTCTATGAAATCTAGTCAAGGATTACAAGGAATGAGGCAAATAGGCATTTAGAACTTTTCTAATTGTTCAACCGCAGATGACAGATGATTCGGCAATGACCGAATACTTTGCAATGACGCAAACCGAGCACGGCTCGCCGATTTATGCCCCTGCGTGCTCCTTTTTCGTTGATTCCTCTAAATTTTTTTGGAATACGCAAACGTTTAAACCGTTTAAAGGATTGTTATATAGAAAGTTAAAGGCAGACGCGGAAGTTTAAAAAAATTAACGGCCGGCGCTCTTTGCTAGTTTAAAGAACTGTCTGTAAAATACCAACAACTGTCTGGAGTTTGCCGATCGGCAAATAGAACGGTTTAACGGTTCCTGTTCTATACACCAAGACTTATCATAAATAAGACAGGAAATTGTTCCAAATTATTCGATTCGTGCAACAAACGAATACACACTATTCGTCTCTTCGGGTTTCTTCGACTCGAGCGAGACTGTCGCTGTTTTCCAAGCCCGCCCGAGGTCGTAATTTCGCGTATCGGTACATAACTAGCACATACGCACAAAACCCCTTCAAACTAATTAGCCCCTTCAGATAGATACGAGTTATCCACACTACGTTATAAATATTTCCCAAAGTTATGGATAAGGCAGTGACGTAATTATCGATGAGCCGCTAAAATAAGAAAAATAAAGCTTTTATACTTTTGATTTCATTGTCTCAGTTAGATTGTTGAGATTCTTACGAATAAAGTGATACTAAACATGACTATATTTAAAATAATTTCTGTTTCTTAAGCTTTTTGCGTATCGCGATCTATTCGTCATTAAATAAGTCATGACAGTATCTCGGATGCCAAATGAACCTAGTGTGAATAGTTGTAGTTAAATTACCGTGAAAAAGTTATTTTGTTATGTGTCAAAAATAAATTGTATAAAAAATATTAAAGAACAACGAATTTCTTTAATTTTTAATTAATTTAATTTTGATTAAAAATATACATTCATTTTAGAAACTTTGTAATAACTTAATGAGATACTTAATGAAGGCATTTTAGAAGGCACTTCAAATGCAATTACGAAAAGTCCTACAAAATATAAATTTATATTGCAGAGAATATTGAGAATATTGTAATGGACGAGTTAAGCATTGAAATTAGATCATTAGCACTTTCTACAGAACTTTTGACAGAAAGCAGCTCTGCAGACCCTTTGTATCTGGGGTAGCAACTTTTACGGCATAAGAGGTAATTTTTGAAACCCCTTTGTAAGATTTCCATTAAATGATTTATTAAACAAACATAAGCTTTTAACTCGTCGTAAGTAATGATATGCTTACTTGATGCTTTGTATTTAGAATAATACTATAAATTAGTCTGTATCACGGCCCGAGGTCCTATCGGCGCAGAATTGCCTCACTGCGATTTCCTCATAGATGTTATAGGTTTACAATCTCTTGATCACGCTTTTGTCCTACGCACTGTTTAGTCGGGCACGCAGTAAGAGGCTTGTACATTGACCTTACAACTAGGGTTGTGGCGGTTTAAGACCCCAGTCTCCTTAAGTGGAATAGGAGATGACCCTATTCCCGCGAGAATTCCGGAAGTTAAAATCCAGCCGCACTTGACGGACGCTTCGTGCCATAAGCTCTTCGCTCTGGACCGTCACGGTTATCATCCAACCAAGATCCGCGAGTGGGTACAAGGAAAGTGTTAAGGTATACCTTTCTATAGAAAGGATTCGGAAATACAAATAGTTTACTTTATTTTACGCACAACAGCTACACATATATATTACACTCTGAAGACCTCGATAACCTTCTTGCACGCACGCATGTTCTCAACCGACTCTTCTAGATTCTTCTAACATCTGGCAACAGTCTTTTGTCTCAACTAAGACCTGGACGCCCTCTAATGCTTACACACACATTCAGTGTACAGCGTAAATGTATCATCTACCCAACATATTAATCTATTATACGGCAATATATTTTTTACAACATACGTTGTTTCAACGCTCGTATGCTTCGACGCTTCTATGCTTTAACGCATTAATATGATAAAAATCTAATCTTTCTTATTAATTCACTTGGTATCGTACGAATAAATAGATAACATTCACGATACATCAGTGGTTTACATTAATATTACATAAAACATATTTATATATGTATAAATATCAATTTTATATTCTACAAGCCGAGGAAAATTAATAACAAATAATAATAACACAAATGGCAAACATAATTAGTGTACTAAATATTAACATATTAATGAAAATCATTTGTCTTTTGTCTCAACTAAGACCTTTTTTTTTTTATTTTTTTATTTTTTTAACGTGGAGAAATCCTCATGGACACCCACAAATAGCGGGTAGTGTCGGACTCTTACCGACCAAAAACTCCACGGTGGTCTGTCCTGACGCCTGAGTCGAGATGTACCCGGGTTCTCTCCCGAATTGCTACCGGTTACCCTCGGGCGCCTATCTCCCCGTCGTTGTACAATTGAAGGGAGGCTTCCTTGGGCCGTTAGGGGGACCACACCCCCCAACGCCTCATCCTAGCTCGTCACGCGCCTATGGTGGTCGCGGCGGCGCCGGTCGCGGCGTCGCGCCTCTCTGGCGCGTGGTGTTCCTCCGATGTTGTTGTTGTTGCGTCGTCCTCGAAGGATGCCGCGTTCTCTCCCTGTTTCTTTCCGCCCGCTCCTTCGCGAGCACCACCTGCTCGCAGAAAGTGCGTACGGCGGTTAACTCCCGACGCCCTCTGAGCATGGCCTCCACCAACGCTTCCGGGGCCAACCTCTCGCCGATCTCGAGCTGCAGGACGAGTCGCTGTTCGGCCCACGCCGGGCAAAGCTCCAGCGTGTGTTGCGCCGTGTCCTCCTCTTCCTCGCAATGGTGACAGGTGGACGTCACCTCTCTGCGGATCCTCAGCAGGTACTCGCCGAACACTCCGTGCCCGGTGAGCAATTGCGTCACCCGGAATGTCAGCGGTACCCCGCCTCGTTCTCTCCAAGCGTCCCAGTTGGGAAGCACGGCGCGAACGGCTCGGTGCGGCCGCGCGGCGTCCTCTTCCAGCAGTCGAGAGCGCCATCCCTCCCAGATCTCCAGCTTGGCCTCCTCCCGGATGTTCGGGGATAGCGGCCCGTCCGTGCTCGAGCCCCTCAGGTGTTCGTACACCCGTCGGAGCGCCAGGGCCTGCAGCTCGAACGGAGGCGACGCCGCCAGCACGGTCGCCGACGCGTACGACGTCGTTCTGTACCCTCTGGCGATGCGTATGGCCGTCGTCCTATGTAGTCTCCTCAGCGCGGTCAGGCTGCGCCGGCTCGCCGCCAGGTCTTCCGCCCACACCGGGGCCCCGTACAGTACCCGGGACCGGATCACCCCCTCGTAGAGTCGACGGAATAATATACATCCCCTACTATTTACTTATGTTCCTTATTAATAAAGTATTTATTTGAAAGTTATAAAATATTGAGTGTCGTATTAAGCCCATAAATAGTATGTATATCTTCTCCTTTGCCCTTGTTACTGTTACCTAAGCCCCTCGGCTGCTATGTCCCCAGTTGTTTTGATCGTACTTAACTACTCTTTTGCAAAGCAGTGTTGTGTCTTTTAGCTTGGAGGTACTTTTATTTGCTGTAAAACTTTCAAATTCAAAAGTTGCAAGCTTGTCTGTTTTATATTTTGCAATAAACACTTATAGTAGTCGTTGAGTAAGACTACATTTAAGAGTGGCCAAGCTTAACAGTGTTGAAAGCTATTTTAAAATGTGCATATATTTGTTTTTAGTAACTTCATTAATTATTTTTATTAATGCAATTAAAAGCACCTTCCTCTATTCTAGTCTTTTTATGCTGTCATGTCGAGGAGAATATCAATATATATGTCGGGTTCACATTATGATTAGGGTTAGGGACGTGTAACGAATCTTCATTTGCATTAGACATTGTTGTTATGCTTTTCCCGTAATTTATCGCAATAAGAAACTTCTCGACGTTTACAATGCTTGTAACAATTGACTGTAAAAAATGCTAGATTTTGTGGCGGTTCCTTAGGATTATCATGGGCTTAATTTGATATGACTTGACAGCTGGTGGCTATCTTGATCGAGGGATGGATTGTTTTATGACAAGAGTTACGAGTGTAACAGCTGTTATTATTTGTTATTGCTGATTTTGTTTGTCATCTAACCTTGAAGTAGCCTTTTCTTTGTACTGATTGCATTCATTTTAAGAATAACTAAAATATTTTGCCGGGCGGTCAAACGAACCGCTCGACTACAACCGACTACATATTTTGAATGTATGTTTTAAAGTTTGTATGTACATATTGGGTTGGCAACTAAGTGGCATTAAGTGATTGCGGATTTTGTCATTAGGTGGCATTAGGTGTCGCCTAATGACAAAATCCGCAATCACTTAGTTGCCAACCCAATATTATCGCCTATATATAGACGGTTCAACAAGATGAGACAGTAAACGGAAATACATTTCGATTGTTGTGGCTGCAATGGTTGGACCGACATATACATATTTTACAAATTTTATTATATTATTATCGATATAAAAATTCGTAGTATAGTAATCATTATTTTTAAGTATTAACACGTTGACTGCCACGACACCTGTATTCGGATGTCAGCAAAGTTTCTGACCAGGCCGCGTAACCCATATTCGGGTGTCGCTTATTTGACTACTTGCGAAAGATCGTCGTAGGTATTTGAAAAGATATTCCATAATAATAAATTGTTAATTAACAATTAATTGTAATAATAGTTGAATTGTTATAAAATAAAAATACGAAAATGGTTTATTAAAAAAATTATTCAGAACGTAAAACTTTAAAGCATTCTATACATAGTTGAGGTTGGTGGGGACAATTTGGTCAATAAGTTGTTGTTTTCTTGAAATTCTTTTTGTGCCTTTTTCGGTCCGTTCGACGTCTTTTTATTTACATAACATAGTTTGCATGCGCGTTTAATGCTTCTTCCGGAATCATTTTTCCGAACGGCGATATTATGCTGACTCCGTCGAAGACAAGGATTTTTTGTATTTTCAGACAACCTTAATAATTTTGCAGCTAATAATTGTCTAAATATTCTAATATTTATATTTTTCCTTGTTGCAATTTTGTAAACCGTCAAAGCGTTTACAACAGAAATTCCCAGAAGGAATTGAATGCCAAGTTTTCTGTACCGTTTGATTCCTTTTCTAATTGTGGTGGCATAAGAAACCATTTGGTCGGAATAATCTATACCACACTTTCCTTCATTATATCCAACGACAGATAGTGGTTTTAATGTTGCGAACAAATGAAACGAAAGATCATTCTTGAGACCACCACTTGAGCGACTCGTATTACTAAAATATCGATGGGAGTGTCACGTAAAATAACACAAGAGAACAACAACAACAAAAAATAGAAAAAAACTTTTTTTTTCTTCTAACACAATTCACAATTTTTCTTCCGAGCTCTAGGCGTAACTTTTTAAGACTGATTCTTACAACTCGACTTCCGATCGGATTCGGTTATTTGTCTTTTGTCACCCCTCAGTATTCCCACTATCCTTGAGTTTGTTAGGCATCCGCGATCGCCGCCACGCACGCCTTCTCCTCGAGTATTCGGCGGAAGGATCGTTGGGATATTGATGGCTCATTAGGCACTTCGGCGATATACATTGTCGCCGAGTGCCGCCACATCTTTATCTCCGATTTTAAAGTGAGCCGGTCGTGACAGCGGCCTGGTCTCTGATGTGGATTGACGTTACAGGAGCACCTAGCAGAGAACGCTTGGTACTGCTGTACGCGTGGCCTGACGGAGATTTCTTTGAAAACACGCGTGGCAGTCAACGCGTTAAAACCGTTATTAAATATTTATTTAATCAGTCTAAAATTTGTAGTACAATCATGAAAAGCTAACAAAAGAATCACGTCTAGACTTTACAAGCATGCCGTAAAGTAACAGTGTCATTTGTATTTATACAGCATTAGTCTGTTGTCGTCAGATTATTCACAGTGTCGCGGAATCAGTTACCGTTGAGTCGTCTTTCGGATACGTGATACACATTGTATAGACATTTACTGAAACAATGCTTTTATCTACCAAGCATTAATTGGTAATGTCTGATGAGTGAAGAACATAATTTGATTATTAGAAGGTTGATTTCTGAAATTTCTATAAAGAACGATTGGTTTAGTGAGGTAAATATTTTATAAATATTTTATAATGTTTATAAAATGAAAAAATATTCAACTACGTACTAGCTTTGTATGAATAATTTTGACCCAAAAATTTGTTCTATGCTAAAATAGCGGTGGAAATTATACTACATGTAAAAGTGAGTCATAAAAACAAATACAGTCTTCTTTAAAGAGGAATTTATTTTCTTAAGGGCTTTTCATACAAATTTGAAAAATAACTGTTGTTTTTGATCCCTTATCTATATCTTTATCCTTCTATTTTTGTGAGACTGTATCGGTTATTTATTCTTAATTTTTACATTCCGAAGCCTAATTTATGTGCCGTATTAATTTTCTGTGAATAATTTAAAGATATGTGAAATCTTGCTATATATATACTGTTTGGTACCTACTAGAATTGCATTCGATCTAATGTGGAAAATTCTTAATTTTAGTAAAATAGTTTCAAATTGCTAAGACTGGGGCAAACTACGAAGTTTCTAGAATATACAGGGTAGTAAATCGCTTCGCAGATATGTGTACATCGGGACAATATGTTACATATGTAATCCCTTGCACAGTTTCATATTATCTTGTAAAATAATCATTCTTCTTTTAATATCAGTTGGATTTTGTATTTTTATTTCATTTATCTCATAGGTTACAATTTCTTTAGGAAATTTTTGCAAAAATCTTCGCTGGAAATTTTCAAAAAACCTTATTCCTGAACAAAATTTGTTTTGTACTACGAACCGTCGCGCATTTAAATAAGAAAAAATCTATTTATTTAATTTTGTTATTAAGCTTATTCATATTTTACTTCAAATTATTTGTAGCTTGTTTATAATTAATTAAGTTTGAAACGTTTGTTTGTTAGTTATTACAAAAGGGTCATAGCTAAGTTTTTGAGTTGTGCTCAGGTTATTATAACTTCAGTTAATGCCAAAATGTCCGTTTCCCCCCCAATTAAATCAAATGGAACTCGATTTAAATCAATTAATGATCTAATAACAAAAATAATATATAATGGATATATAAAAAAAAAAAAATAATATTATATTGAAACTTTGTAAATTTATAAAAAAAGAATAATCCTCAATTAAAATTATTAATATAAAAAATACTAAAAATAATAAAATTTCAAAAGAAATTATTTGACATATAGAACGTAATGAACCTAAAATAGAATAATTACATAAAGAAACTCACCCAATTATTATAATTGGATAAACCATTAATCTTAAAATTAATATTAAATAAATAATTCTATAATCAACAAAATAAAATAAATTTATTCAAGGATAAATAAATCATAATATTAATGATAAAAAAAATATAATTATTGGACTATATAAATATATATTATTAATTCTTAAATAAAAAAATTCTTTAGATAATAATTTTAATGCATCACTAAAAGGTTGAAATAAACCTTTAATTCCTAATTTATTTGGACCTTTTCGTAATTGTATAATACCTAACATTTTACGTTCAAATAATGTTAAAAATGCTACTCCAATTAAAA
This sequence comes from Bombus sylvicola, assembly GCA_019677175.1. Taxonomy (NCBI): domain Eukaryota; kingdom Metazoa; phylum Arthropoda; class Insecta; order Hymenoptera; family Apidae; genus Bombus; species Bombus sylvicola. The sequence goes on from JACSOB010000137.1 coordinate 19,421, forward strand.
TTATTAATATAATTAACAAAAAATTAATAAAAAAAATTATTATATATTATAATTTTAATATAATTTAATTAAATTCTAAATTTAATGCACTAATTTGCTAATATAATAAAATTTATTAATTAATTTAATAATAATTTAATTAAAAATTATAGTCCTTTCGTACAAATAATTTATTTATTTTTATAGATAGAAACCAATCTGACTCACGTCGATTTGAACTCAAATCATCTCAAACATTTTAAAAGTCGAACAGACTTAATTATTAAACTTCTACATTTAAAATTTATCTTAATTCAACATCGAGGTCGCAATCATCTTTATTAATATGATCTTTAAAAAGATATTACGCTGTTATCCCTAAGGTAATTTATTCTTATAATTTTTAATAAAAGATCATTAATTATTCTTAAATTAAAGTTTATATTTAAAATAAAGTTAATTAAATTTATTAATCCTCCCAATCAAATATTAATATCTAAAATAAATTTTTAATTTAAATATTAATATAAAATTCTATAGGGTCTTATCGTCCCATAAATTTATTTTAGCATTTTTACTAAAAATTTAAATTAATTAAATATATATGAGACAGTATATATCTCATTAATTCTTTCATTCCAGTTTTTAATTAAAAAACAATTGATTATGCTACCTTTGTACAGTCGATTATACTGCAGCCATTAAATAATTAAATCATTGGGCAGATAGACCTAAAATTAAAATCATTAAGCCATGTTTTTTGATAAACAGGTGAATATATTTAATTTGCCTAATTCCTTATATATATATATGTCGGATTAACATAGAATTTAAGGCACACAACGACTCTTCATTTGAATTAGCCATCGTTTTACGAAGAATAAGTTTAACGAATGATGAGATTAACGAATGATTGATTTTACGAGTTACAAGTTTAACGAATAATGAATTTAATTATCACTATTAACAATGTCCCTGAGTTCTAACGAATCCACGGCCAACGGGATAACTATTTACTAAACTTGGGATAATTTTAAACACAAAAATACAATTGTTGAAACACTCGGTAAATTGCTCGATGTAACACTTTCTAAGGCGATCACACGAATGAATATCTGATCAAAATCTGTTTTTCGCTGTACGACTGCTTTTGTTTGTTATATGTTCACTGGAAACATCCAGAAGGTTCCAAACGCCGTTGCTAGGCAGTTTCTGTCAAAAGTTTGTTGTATACTCTTCGGAAGCATCGAGAAAGATCCAAACACCGTTACTAGGCAGTTTCTGTCTGAAGTTTGATTCCTTCATCAGGCAAAACGTTTATCCCGTGACCGTGGCTACGTTCGGCGACAAGTTGTCACCTCGAACCCACTTCCGCTATCGCAAATATCGAAGTATTACAATCAAATCGAATGACAACAATTGTTTAATTACAGCTATGATAAAGTCCAGGCTAAAGCATTAAAAGACTCTCCCAACAGTACACAGGAAAGGCTCCAGTTTTCCTTACATCTCCGACATATATATATATATATATATTAATTTAAAAATTAAAATTTTAAAACAAATAATATTACTAATTTAATCATTATATCTAATTTAAATAAATTTTAAATTATTTTTTTCTATTAAATATATATATATATATTAATTTATATTACAAATTATAAATAATTTTAAAAATCTTTAATTTAAAAAATATTAAATTATTAAATATTTATTAATAAAAATTATTACTAAATCAATATTATTAATATTAATTATTATACTATTATATATTTAAATTTATAGATTATCCCATAAATTTTTTATATAAAAATATAAAAAAATTTTTAAATAAATTTTTTATATTTTTTATATATAAATTAAATTTATTTCAAAAAAAACTAGATATAAAAAAACTCGATTAACATTTAATTTCTAAATATATATTATAATTATTATTTCCACAAAAACATAATTATATATTTAACTCTTTTTCTTTCGAGAATATTAATTTAATTAAATTATATTAATTAACCCTGATACAAAAGGTACAAAATATATTTTACTTATTAAATTTTAAAAAAATTCATTTACATTACTAAATCTATAAATTATTATATTATTTCATAAATTTTACTAAAACTAATTTTTATTATATAATTTTACATAAAAATAAATAATTAATCAACTTAAATATTAAATTTATTATATTGAAAAATATTCTTTAAAATTAAAATTTTCATTATAAACGAAATATTTTTAATTAAAACTAAAATATTAACTAAAAACATTTTCCAATATTTTTACTATGTTACGACTTATTCCATAAACGAAATTGACGGGCAATTTGTACACTTTTCAAAACTAATTTCAAATTAATTAATTAATTAATTTTACTTTTAAGTCCTCTTTTTAATAAACATTAAAATATAATTATTCAAAAATTAAATTTATTATAACTCATAAATTCTTAAATATACTACATTTTGATTTGAATTATAATTTATTATAATTATTAAATTTTTATTTTAATTAATTTTACATAAAAATAAACAACAATACATAAATCTCTAAATAAGTTAATCTTATCGTGGATCATCAAATTAAACTACAAGTTTCTCTAATAAGAATGAAAAGCCGCCATATAATTTAATTTTAATGATTTACTTATAAATCTATAATATTATTTTATATAATAGGGTATCTAATCCTAGTTTATTAATTTATCTTATTATATTTATAATTATAAAATTTAATTTATTTATAAATCAAATTTCACCTAAAATCAATAATTTTTTTTAATAAATTTAATTTTTATTTATATACATATAAATTTTAATAATTAATTTACAAAATCAGTTTAACCGCTATTGCTGGCACTAAATTAATCTTTATTTATATTTTTTTCTAAATTTAACTTTCATTAATCTTATTAAATTTAATTATTAAAATAAAATAAATTTTTAATATAAAATTATTATATATTAATACAAAAACATAATTAATTAATAAATCATTATAAAATTTATTTATATTATTAATATTATTAATACTTTTTAAAATCAAAATTTAATATGCAAACTACATCAAATATAATTTAATATTTTTTAATAAATTTATTTAAAAAATTTTAATTAAAAATTAAACTTTTTATTGTAAACAAAATATTTTTATTTAAACTAAAATTTTTTAAATTAATTTATTTAATATTAAATAATAAATATATTTTTTTAAATAAATATTTATTTAATAAATTTTCATATTTTTTATTTAAATCTTATATTAAATAATTATTTAAATATATATATATATTAATTTATATAAACTTATTATTTAATTAATTTTAATTTTATTTTTTTTATTTTAATTTTTAATCTAAAATTATATTAATAATATTAATTAATATAAATTTTTTTATTAATAATTAATTTTAATATTAATTTTATTATTATTATCTTAATATTTTAATTTAATTTAAAATAATATATTATTATTAATATTATTACAAATATTTTATTGATCTTAATTTTATATTAATTTATTAAAAAATTTTATTTAATATCTACTTTTTTATTTTATTTATAATAATTTTATTATATTATTTATATATATATATTATAATAATATTTTTATTTTTATATTAAATATTTTTATTAAATTTAAAATTAAACCATTAATATTATTATAAAATTATTTATATATATATATATATTGTAGTATCGTAAATAATTTGAATTAGAGGTCGGTTGAAATTAGAAAAAACCGTGTACGTCGTCTTTCTGTGGTTCGTTTACATTTAAGAGCACCTATGTGACTAAAGTCACCTAGTTCTTACATAGGTATGAGAAAAACAATAGACAACGTTAGACAAGAAGGACGGTTACGTGTTTCTAAGGCGGGACGACCGAAAGGTCAGAGTGTGTGCGAATCGAAAAGCGAGTGTGTTGCGAGAATCAGAGTTGATCGAGACGTTGAGAAGTGAAGTTGAGAGTTGATCGAGACGTTGAGAAGTGAAGTTGAGAGTTGATCGAGACGTTGAGAAGTGAAGTTGAGAGTTGATCGAGACATCGAGGAGCAGAGTTGAGAGAGCTAATCGAGTCGTCGAAGAGTAGAGTCGTTAGAGTTGAGCGAGTTATCAGTGTTGTAGAGTTGTTAGAGTTGCTAGTGAGAGAGAGAGAGAGAGCGTGTTAGATTCGTTGTGACGAGAGTTGCCAAATAGCTGCAAGGTTATTTGAAATAAATACGAGCGTTACATTTAGTTTTCCGTTAAATAAATATTGTTTTCTGTCCAATTTATATCTGTATATTCAATCCATTATTAATAAATTGTAATTAATCGGACAAAAACTACATCTTATATATTTTCCGATATTACAAGTGGGGGCTCAGCCGGGATTGAATAAGACAGAGAACGACACGATTTAACGGAGCTATTTGTGCTAGAGTAGAAAAAGAATAAAAAATGGCAAACGTTGAAGACGAACGCAGTCAAGAGGAAGAGGAAGACCTCGAGAAGCTGAGGACGAAAGAGCTGAGAGCGCGTCTCGCTAGCTTGGGTTTGAAGGTAACGGGAAGAAAATCCGAACTACGCGCGCGGCTACAGGCGGCCCTAGAAGGAAACGAGGTATCGTCGGAAGAAGAGAGCTCCGACGAAAGTGAAGGCGAGGACGATAAACAAGGCACGCGAGCGGTGTATCAGGACCGCGGTGAGTATCACCAGAAGGTATGCGTCGGTTCGATGTTGAGTCTTAAAGACGTAGAAGACTCATTAGAAAAATTCAGCGGGGATGATCTGCTGAGTGTAAACCAGTGGGTGAAAGACTTCGAGGAAATGGCAGAAATGTGGGGTTTGTCAGACGCCCACATGGTGTTCTATGCCAGGAGATTGCTCACAGGCTCCGCTCGAGCCTTCGTGCGACTAGAACGATGCACGGAGTCCTGGGCAACATTAAAAAAGGCGCTGAAGAATGAGTTTGGGAATGTAATAAGTGCCCAGCAACATGAGGATGATCTTGAGCAACTGGTTGAACTTAAGAAGCAATTGGAGAAGAAGTTAGCTGATGCTTACGAAGAAGTCGAGGAACAACGTCGGGTTGTTGGAAAATGGAAACGACGCGTGCAAAAACTGAATGGCGAGATGCACGACTTGAGACTACTGTTGGAAGAACAGACAGCTAGGAATAATCTTCTGGAAAAGAAACAGCGCAAATTCGATTCAGAAACTCAGAATTTAATGAACGATCTACGGCACGAGAAAGCGCAACGTAAAAGATTAGCTAGAGAAAAAGAAATCGCGATCGCGGAGAAGTTTACCATAGAACAGAACCTTAGTGACGCAAGATTGGAAATCGAATTGAAGGAAGAAAGATTGCGGACATTGGGCCAAGAGCTTGAGGAATTAACATTTGGTGGCAAAACGGAGGAGGAAGTAGCACAGCTGAAGAAAGCGAAGCATGAGCTGGAGAAAAGAGTAAAGGATCAGGAAGAAGAGTTGGACGACTTAGCTGACCAGGTGCAGTTGCTCGAGCAGGCGAAGTTAAGGCTCGAGATGAGCATCGAGCAAGAACGCAAGGAAATACGCAAAGAGATGCAGCAGAGGGACGAGGAGTTAGAAGACGTACGTGGTAACGCTCTGGAAAAGGTGAAAGCTCTAGAGTCGCAGGTGGAGAACGAGCGCGAAGAGAGGACGATACTGCTTCGAGAGAAGCATGAATTGGAACGTCGTTTGGTAGCTATCGAAGAACAGGATCGTGCTGAACGTGCGGCAGAAGCTGATACCATGCATAGGCTAAAAAGAGATTTGAAGAGAACCAAAGTATTGCTAAGAGACGCTCAAACGATGCTGGAGAGATCGAAAGGTGACTCGACGGGTAAAGCAGCTTTACGACAGCTGAAGAGCAAGTTAGAAGATGCAGAATGCGCTAGAGCAGTTGCAATTAAAGCGAAACAGGCACTGGAGCAAGAACTGAATGAGACGCAGGCTTCGTTGCAGGAAGCACTGCGGCAACGTTCCGAAGCAGAAGATCGTGCTAATGTAGCTAGTCGCGAACGAACTGAGCTACTGTCGCAATTGGAAGAAAATAAAGAAGAGTTGGCAGAAGTGTTGAAGAAGTATCGGGCAGCTGTGCAGCAAGTGTCGGAGGAACGGAGACGAGTAGCAAGGCACGTGGTGATTGGCAAAGTGGACCACGAGACGGTGTCCTCATCGGATTCATGCGGCCAGCAGGAGGACTTAGCGAACATCACGAGGAGGAAGAATCTGGCTAAACAACAGCAACAGGATGTTGTTGATGATATTTGCGAATTTACTGAGAAGGATAGCGTTGCGGGTGTGAGGGTTGTTTCAAGTTTTCGGACAGACTCGAAGAGAGTCAATGCAAGGCGAACGAAAAGACAAGGGAAGTCGCACGCGCGGAATCCCTCCAATAATATCGATACAAAGATTCGATATACAGAGGATGTGGATGACGAGGATGACGATGGGATTGTCGAGGACACGATGAACGTGAGGACCTTCGAAAAAGGAGAGATCATAGTCTCGGAAGATGGTAAGTTGTTAATGTACGAACCGAGCCTACGAAAATGTCACGATGCTGCTACAACGATCAAAGCCCCTGACAAGAGTGAAACGGGTAAACAAACAACGGAGAGGAAGATAGAGGAAGAGCGAAAGAGGTGCAGTAGCATCGAGGACGAACAGGCCGCGGTGTTCCGAGAGGAACGAGATCAGTTGCGTGCAGACGCAAAGAGACGGATCGAGGAGATCCAAGCCCGAGACAAGTGGACGTATAACAAGAGACGCAAGAAGGCGACAGCATACAGGACGGGAGATCTAGTGGTGATCGAGAGGAAGCAGGGCGGTCCCGGGCTAAAGCTGTATCCGAAGTTCCTTAACTAAAAGTAAAAGTCCTACGAAATGACCGATACCTAGTGCGAGCAGCGATGATGAGCACATCTGAGGGCAGATGTGATTGTCAGGAAAGGCCGAGTGTAGTATCGTAAATAATTTGAATTAGAGGTCGGTTGAAATTAGAAAAAACCGTGTACGTCGTCTTTCTGTGGTTCGTTTACATTTAAGAGCGCCTATGTGACTAAAGTCACCTAGTTCTTACATAGGTATGAGAAAAACAATAGACAACGTTAGACAAGAAGGACGGTTACGTGTTTCTAAGGCGGGACGACCGAAAGGTCAGAGTGTGTGCGAATCGAAAAGCGAGTGTGTTGCGAGAATCAGAGTTGATCGAGACATCGAGAAGTGAAGTTGAGAGTTGATCGAGACGTTGAGAAGTGAAGTTGAGAGTTGATCGAGACGTTGAGAAGTGAAGTTGAGAGTTGATCGAGACATCGAGGAGCAGAGTTGAGAGAGCTAATCGAGTCGTCGAAGAGTAGAGTCGTTAGAGTTGAGCGAGTTATCAGTGTTGTAGAGTTGTTAGAGTTGCTAGTGAGAGAGAGAGAAGGTGTGTTAGATTCGTTGTGACGAGAGTTGCCAAATAGCTGCAAGGTTATTTGAAATAAATACGAGCGTTACATTTAGTTTTCCGTTAAATAAATATTGTTTTCTGTCCAATTTATATCTGTATATTCAATCCATTATTAATAAATTGTAATTAATCGGGAAAAATCTATATCTTAATTTTCACGATACTACAATATATGTCGGAGACGAAAGACCACCGGAGCCCCTGGAACTTTGGATAATCCCGCAACATTGTTATCGAGAATCTACCATAGCTGTAATTGAACAATTGTAGTTATTCAACCCGATTGTAATCGTTAGAGATTAGTGATAGTGAGCTTTGGCTCGGGGCGACAGTCTGTCGCCCAACGTAGCCGCGGTCAAGAGATGAACGCTTTGTCTAACAAAGGTATGGAGTAATTCTATAGCTCCCCTTAAAAGAAATATTTGTAACGGCACGCGACAGTAAACATTCCAACGGTCTCCGTCCCGTAGCTCGCCACACGAAGTGCCTATTCTCCGAGTAAGATGATTGCCAGATGTCGATGCGTCTCCGTGGTACGTGTTCGGCTAGCCTGAGGGCCCGTTATAAATCTTAAGTCCTTCAAACAAACAATCTTTGTCCCAACTATGGGAAGACAGAGGAGACCTATTTTTCCAACAAACAACGTCTCCCACTAGCAACTTCCCCTCTAGGGCGGCTAGCATCTTCCTCTAACCACCGATATGGAGATTAACCAATTAGCAGCTACGCCAATTTCCCTTACTTTCGGAACGAAGACTTTTCTCGACGAATCCGATGATCTCGTGTCCTTGGACACACCCCATATAGTTTTCCTCGGTGGCATCATCGGGACGGGAAAGGCATTCTCTCTCGCACGACCTCACCGACTAAAGTTCAGCGTCTTCGCGATCGGGGATTGTATCACGTTTTATTAACAAGGAATCAGACTTAGACTTCTGTGAGCACGTTCCTTTTCTCATCCCGTTGGCCGCGGATTCGTTATTGAACCTAGGATCATTGTCATTAGTTTCTCGAGTATCTAACTATCACGGTTATTTGTCCGGTTCTATGATAATCGTATTTGCACTAGTCAATGTCTTCTCTATTGCATAACGACGACGTGTAACCCAAACGAAGATTCGTTTCACGCCCCTAACCCTAATTCTAATGTAAACCCGACATATATATATATATATTACCAATCAATTATTTTTACTTTTTAATATTTTTATTTAATTCAAAATTATATTATTAATATTATTATAAAAATTATATCATAATATTTATATAAATAAATTATTTTTATATTTAACATTTTTATTTAATTTAAAATTATATTATTAATATTATTATAAAAATTTTATTTAGTATATGTATATTAATTAATTATTCTTATCATTTTAAATTTTTATTTAATCAAAAATTATATTATTAATACTATTATAAATATTTCATTCATTATATTTATATTAATTAAATATTTTTTATATTTAATATTTTAATTTAATTTTAAATTATATAATCTATATTATTTTTATTATAAATAATTAATTTATTATATTTATATTTAATAAATTATCAATTATTTATTTATATATTTAATATTTTTATTTAATTTAAAATTATATATATATAATATTATTATAAATATTTTATTTATTAAATTTAATTAAATATTTTTATATTTAATATTTTAATTTTATTTTAAATTATATAATTAATTCTATTATAAATAATAAATTTATTATATTTATTTTAATTAATTATTTTTTTATTTAATATTTTTATTTAATTTATAATTTTATAATTAATATTATTTTAAATATTTTTAAATTTATTTTTATTAAATATTTTTTATTTAATATTTTCATTTAATTTAAAATTATATTATTAATACTATTATAAATATATTATTAATTATTTATATTAATCAAGAATTTCATATTTATTATTTTAATTTAATTTTAAATTACAATATTAATATTATTATAAATAATTTATTATATATATATATTGTTAATTAAATACTTTATATTTTATTTTTTTAATTAAATTTTATATTATAAATTAACATTTTTTAAATATTTTATTTACTAATTATATATATATTGTTAATTAAATATTTTATATTTTATTTTTTAATTAAATTTTATATTATAAATTAACATTTTTTAAATATTTTATTTATTAATTATATATATATATATTGTTAATTAAATATTTTATATCCTATTTTTAATTAAATTTTTATATTATAAATTAACATTTTTTAAATATTTTATTTATTAATTATATATATATATATTGTTAATTAAATATTTTATATTCTATTTTTTAATTAAATTTTATATTATAAATTAATATTTTTTAAATATTTTATATTTAATATATTAATTTAATTTTAAATAATATTATTTATATTATTATAAATATTTATTTTATTTTATTTTATCAATTAAATATATTTTTTATTTAATATTTTTATTTAATTTAAAATTATATTATTAATATTATTATAATTATTCTATTTATTTTAATTATATAAATAAAATATTTTATATAAATATTTTTTATTTAAATTAAAATTTTATCACATGTATTATTTATTTTAATTTTTCTCATTTAATTTTTAATTATATCAACAATACATAAATCAAATATTTTATTTAACCACATTTACAAATTATCATACAAATATTTTATATTTAATATTTTCATACAATCTAAAATTATATTATTAATACTATTATAATTATTCTATTTATTTTAATTATATAAATAAAATATTTTATATAAATATTTTTTATTTAAATTAAAATTTTATTACATATATTATTTATATTAATTTTTCTCATTTAATTTTTAATTATATCAACAATACATAAATCAAATATTTTATTTAACCACATTTACAAATTATCATACAAATATTTACGTCAACAAAATGTCAATATCAAATAGCAAATTCAAAATTAATATGATGAATTGTTGAGAAATGATTTTTTATTATTCGGATTAAAGAATATAAAAAGAAATAAGGTTCCAATAAGAACATGAATACCATGAAATCCAGTTGATAAAAAAAAAAAAAAATGAATTATAATATTCAAATATTTGTATAAAATTAAAATAAAATCCTAAAAAAATAGTTAATATTAATATTGAAGTTCTTGATTTAAATTTATTATTTAAAAGATTATAATGTCTAAGTGTAACTGAGAATCCTGATATAATTAAAATAATAGAATTTAGTAATGGAATTTCAAATGGATTAAAAAATTTAATTATTTTTGGTGGTCATATTAAATTAATTTCAATTGCTGGGGAAATTGAATTATGGAAAAATGTTCAGAAAAATGAAATAAAAAAAAATAATTCAGAAATAATAAATATAATTATTCTAAGTTTTATTATTGATATAATATATAATGAATGTATTCCTTGAAATGTTCTTTCTCGAATAATATCTCGAAATCATATTAAAATTGATAAAATTAAAATTAATGAATTTATAGTTATAATTAATAAATTATTTAAAAAAATTCATAAAGCTGTACTTATTATTATATTTATTAAATTTAATGAAACAATAATTGGTCAAGGACTAATAGTAACTATATGAAATGGAAAATTTTTTTTCATTAATTAGATTCAGAAAAATATAATGTTAATAAAATTGAAAATACATAAGCTTGAATAAAAGCTATTGAAATTTCTAAAATTAATAATATATTTTGAATTATTAAAGTTAATGGTGATAATAAAATAAAATTTATTATAAAATTTCTTAATAAAATAATAATTAAATGTCCTGAAATTAAATTTGCTGATAAACGAATTGATAATGTTCATGGACGAATTAAAAGTCTAATTAATTCAATAATTACTATAAAATTTATTAAAAATTTTGGAGAATTTAATGGAACTAAATGTCTTAAAGTTTTTATTGGGAAATTTAAAATTGAATAAATTAAAAATCTTAATCATATAGAAAATGCTATAGATAAATTAAATATTAAATGTCTTGTTGGTGTAAAGATATAAGGAATTAATCTAAATAAATTTAATATTATAATATAAATTATAATTCTTAAAAATATAATAATATTTATTGAATATTTATTTGTTATAATTATTTTAAATTCATTAAATAAATATTCAATAAGAGTTTTAAAAATTATTGTAATTCGTGATGGAATTAATCAATATGAATTAGGAAATAAAATAATTGGAAAAAATATAAAAATTCAATTTAATTGAATATAATTATTAATAGAAGGATCAAATACTTCAAATAAATTATTTATCATATTTTTTTTTTTTTTAAAAAATAATAATAAATATTAATTTTAAAATGACAATCTAATGTTATTTAAATTAACTAATTTTTCAAATTTTTTTTAATTCAATTTAAAAATGATTCATAAGAAGTACTTTCTAATATAATTGGTATAAATCTGTGATTTATTCCACAAATTTCGGAGCATTGACCAAAATAAATTCCAGGTCGAATACAAAATAAATTTAATTGATTAATTCGACCAGGAATAGCATCTACTTTAATTCCTAATGATGGAATGGTTCATGAATGAATTACATCTATTGATGAAATAATTATTCGTATAGTAATTTTAAATGGAATAATAAGACGATTATCAGTTTCTAGTAATCGAAATTGATTAATTGATTCATAATTTAATATATAAGAATCAAATTCATAATTGTTAAATTCTGGATATTCATAAGATCAATATCATTGATGACCAATAGCTTTAATAGAAAAATAAGGATTTATAATTTCATCAATATAATATAAAATTTTTAAAGATGGAAAACAAATAATTATTAGAATAATTATTGGAGTTAAAGTTCAAATAATTTCAATTGTATGATTTTTTAATAAAGTTAAATTTAAAAAATTATTTAATATAAAATCTAAAATAAAAAATGTTGTTAATGAAATAATTATTATTATTATTATTATAGTTAAATTATGAAATGAAATTAAATTATCTGAATAAAAAGAATTTGAATCTTGAAATGTTAATATATTTCATGTAGAAATTTTTAATAAATATAATTTATTTGAATTAAAAATTCAAAATTGTAGTTTTATTAAAATGAATATATATATTAATAAAAATAAAATATTAATAAAAGATAAAAATCTTTATTATTGAATTTTAAATTCAAAGCACTAAATCTGCCATATTAATAAATTTAATATTTACTAATAAAAATTATTTAAATTTATTTATTGAAAATATTTTTAATTTTATTATTTAAAATTAATGGTATTTCAATTAATGAATGATCAAAAGGTGGATAATTATTTAATCATTCAAGAGAAGATTGATGGAATTTAAATATTACTAATCGTTTAGAAATTAATCTTTCAAAAATAATAAAAATAAAAAATAATATTCTATTTATTGAAATTATAGCTCCAATTGATGAAATTAAGTTTCAACAATAATAAGAATCAGGATAATCTGAATATCGTCGAGGTATTGATATTAAACCTAAAAAATGTTGAGGAAAAAATGTTATATTTACACCAATAAATATTATAATAAATTGAATTTTTAATCATTTTTGATTTAATATTAAACCTGTAATTAATGGATATCAATGAATAAATCTAGTAATAATAGCAAATACTGCTCCTATAGATAGTACATAATGAAAATGTCCAACTACATAATAAGTATCATGTAAAATAATATCAATTGATGAATTAGATAATATTACTCCAGTTAATCCTCCAATTGTAAATATTAAAATAAATCCAATTGATCAAATAATTGTAATATTAAAATTTATTTTAGAACCATGATAAGTTGCTAATCATCTAAATACTTTAATTCCAGTAGGTACTGCAATAATTATTGTAGCTGATGTAAAATAAGCTCGAGTATCAACATCTAATCCAACAGTAAATATATGGTGAGCTCAAACAATAAATCCTAAAAATCCAATTCCTAATATAGCATAAATTATTCTTAAATTTCCAAAAGTTTCTTTTTTTCCTCTTTCATTTATAATAATTTGAGAAATTAATCCAAATCCTGGAAGAATTAAAATATAAACTTCTGGATGTCCAAAAAATCAAAATAAATGTTGATAAAGAATTGGATCACCTCCTCCTATTGGATCAAAAAATGATGTATTAAAATTTCGATCAAAAAGAAGTATAGTAATTGCTCCTGCTAAAACTGGTAAAGATAAAATTAATAATATTACTGTAATACATACAGATCAAGAGAATAAATTAATTTGATCATAATTTAATGAAAAATTTTTATTAATATAATAGTACAATAAAATTTAAAGATCCAATAATTGAAGAAATTCCTGTTATATGTAATGAAAAATTGCAACATCAATAGATGGTGATGAGTGAAATATATATGTCGGGTTTACATTAGAATTAGAGTTAGGGGCGTGAAACGAATCTTCGTTCGGATTACACGTTGTCGTTATGCAATAGAGAAGACATCGACCAGTGCAAATACGATTATTATAGAATTAGACAGGTAACCGTGGTAATCAGGTACTCGAGAAACTAATTACAATGAACTTAGGTTCAATAACGAATCGCGGTAAACGGGATGATGGATGAACAAGCTCACAATATAAATAAAAAAAAAAAAAAAAAAAAATAAAAAAAAAAAAAAAAAAAAAAAAAAAAAAAAAAAAAAAAAAAAAAAAAAAAAAAAAAAAAAAAATAAAAAAAAAAAAAAAAAAAAAAAAAAAAAAAAAAAAAAAAAAAAAAAAAAAAAAAAAAAAAAAAAAAAAAAAAAAAAAAAAAAAAAAAAAAAAAAAAAAAAAAAAAAAAAAAAAAAAAAAAAAAAAAAAAAAAAAAAAAAAAAAAAAAAAAAAAAAAAAAAGGATATGCAGTTCAACCGTTCTATTCGAATTAATAATCTTATTGATGATCCAATTATTCCTGATCATATAGCAAAAATAAAATATATTATTCCAATATTTTTATGATTTGTTGATATTAATCATTTTTTTATTAAGATTTATAAAATAAATATATATATTTAATTTTGAAGATTAATAGTTTAATTTAACTTAAAATCTTAAAATATTATTTATAAATAATAAAAAAAGAAAGTATTATGTCTGAAAAAGAAATAAACTGTAAATTTATTAATAAAAATTAAAGATTTTTTAATACTATTTTAAAATTTAATTAAAAAATTTAATATAGTTTAAAAAAAATATTGAATTGCAAATTTAAAGATTAAAATTAAATTTATATTAAATTAAAAAAAATAAATATAAAAGAAAAAAATATAATTATTATTAAAATGAATATTTTTATATGAAAAATTTCAAAATTTATGAATGTTTTATTAAATTTAAATTTTAATAAAATATATTTAAGTAAAATAAAATAATTTCATAATATAATTATTCTTGTTAATAATAATAAAATAATTAAATTATTTCTTAAATTTAAATTTAAATTATAAATAAATTTTCATTTAAATATAAATGTTAAAAATAATGGAAATGAAGAATATATAAACAATAAAATAATAAATAAATAATATGAATATAATGAAAAATTTCTAAAATTTAGATTATTTACATTATAAAAATCAAAAAAATAAATTAATGATGAAAATGAAAATAAATAAATTAATATTAATAATATAAATATATTTTTATTCGAATGAATAATTAAAATAAAAAATAAAGAATTAAAAATTGATGAACATCCAAATAATTTTTTAATAGAAAAATTTAAATTTGTGTATAAAGCAATAAATATATTATTTATATATAATATATAAATTAATTTTGGTGTTAAATAAATTATTGATGAAAAAAAATAAATTGGAATAAATTTTATAAATGTAGAAATAATTAAAATTTGATTTCATGAAGATATATTATAAATATAAATTATTCAAAAACAAAATATAAGATTTAATATTAATTATTCTAATTAAGATAATTGTTGAAAATTCTATAGATAATCATTTAATATAAATTCTTGATGAATTTATTAAAATAAAAAATAAAATAATTGTTAGTATTGAAGAAAAAGTATATAATTTATTAAAAAAAATAAATATTTAATTTTTATATAAATTAAATATTTTATATAAAATTATTATTTAAATAGATTAATTTCTATTAGTTTTCTCTTTGTTAAAACGTGGAATATCCACCGAGCGTATAGACACTAAGTCACCCGCTAATACGACCTCACGAGAGAATGACTTTCCGTCGCGCTGATGCTGCGGAGGAAAACTATGATGGGGTGTGTCTAAGGACACGAGATCATTGTATTCGTCGAGGATAGCCTTCGTTCAGAAGGTAAGGGGAAATTGGCGTTGCTGCTAATTGGTCAATCTCCATATCGGTGGTTAGAAAAAGATGCTAGCCGCCCTCGAGGGAGAGTTGCTAGTGGGAGACGCCGCTCGTTGAAAAATAGGTCTCCCCTATTTTCCCGTAGTTGGGACAAAGACTGTTTGTCTATATGAAGGACTTTAGGTAACTAGATCTTAAGATTTATAACGGGCCCTCGGGCTAGCTGAACATGTACTGCGGAGACGCATCGACATCTGGCAATCATCTTACTCGAAGAATAGGGTCTGCGTGTGGCGAGCTACGGGACAGAGACCGTTGGAATGTTTACTGTCGAGTGTTACAACTATTTCCTTTTTAAGGAGAACCTATAGAATTACTCCATGCCTTTGTTAGACAAAGCGTTCATCCCGTGACCGCGGCTACGTTCGGCGACTGGCTGTCGCCTCGAGCCCAAGCTCACTATCACCAGTCTCGAACAATTTACAATTGGACTGCATAGCTGCAATCGTTTAGTTATGGCTATCGTAGACTCTAGATTAAAATGTTACGGGGCTATCGAAGTTCCAGGGCTCCGGTGTTCTTTCATCTCCGACACGGCCATCCTGACTATCACACGTCCTCGTGTGTAACTAAAATATTGAGTTTTTCCAGCATTAGATCCGATGCGACTGACGTTATTTACAGTTTAACTAAAGTTAAGCTAAAGTTGAGTCCGAGTAAGCCAGGGGTCCAGTGCAATAACAAAATCTCGTTCGAAGGTTTGATAACAGAAGAAGTAAAAGGGAACAAAATTAGTACGCTATAATTAGTATTCAAGGTGCCAGGTTGTGTCCTGTGAGTTATCAGTCAGGTCGTAGAGGCACGATTGACCATTCTCGATTTCGTACCCACGTGAATCTCGTTTTCTGGATCACACGACTGCCCAGCGTTACACTATCGCCCCGCACACATGTGAAGTCCATCACATTGTCACGTCAAACTTCCTTACGCATGTGAAATCCATCACATACAACAAGCTTCAACCCGCATGTGCAATCCATCACGTACAACAAACTTCAATCAACATGTGAAATCCACCACATACAACAAGCTTCAACCCGCATGTGAAATCCATCTCATACAACAAGCTTCAACCCGCATGTGAAATCCATCACATGCAGCAAGCTTCCTAGCATCATTGCGCCGAACGAATCAAGGCGACTTTCCAACATCATTGAGCCGAACGAATCAAGGCTCTCTGACACCATTGCGCCGAACGAATCAAGGCGGCTTTCCGACATCATTGAGCCGAACGAATCAAGGCTCTCTGACACCATTGCGCCGAACGAATCAAGGCGGCTTTCCGACATCATTGAGCCGAACGAATCAAGGCTCTCTGACATCATTGCGCCGAACGAATCAAGGCGGCTTTCTAACATCATTGAGCCGAACGAATCAAGGCTCTCTGACACCATTGCGCCGAACGAATCAAGGCGGCTTTCTAACATCATTGAGCCGAACGAATCAAGGCTCTCTGACACCATTGCGCCGAACGAATCAAGGCGGCTTTCCGACATCATTGAGCCGAACGAATCAAGGCTCTCTGACATCATTGCGCCGAACGAATCAAGGCGGCTTTCTAACATTATCGCTAGGCGTTATCGTCGTCGTGCTTGTGCTCATCCGAGATCTGGGTACTCATATCGTCACGGTCACCGTAGTTATCGTCACTACCGACGTCCAACTCAGGAGGGACGCAACCATCTGGCACTTTTCGCAACCTGTCGTGACTGTCCTTATACGATCGTTTGCCGTCTAGGGTTTTTAAAATATACCTGTCTCCCTCCAGGATCTCCGCTACCACGAATGGGCCCCTGAATTTCGGATCCAACTTCATTTGGTTTCCTTCCTCGTTTTTTGCATAATACAAAATCACCGAGATTAAGCCTAACTACTTTAGCTTTAGTTTTGTCAAATCCACCTTTATCGTACCTGACACTAATTCCTATATTCTCTATTGCCTGCTGTCTTCCGGTTTGCTGTCGTAAGGTCTTTGCTGTCCTACCAATTAATAGTTCCAATGGACTCGATTTAGTCGCGCGGTTGGTGGTGCAATTCGAAGCCAACTGTATTTTGCCAATCGCGTCTAGCCACGATCGCCCGGTCGTTTCTACGATTGTGAACATAATTTTTAACGTATTCATAATACGCTCTACCTGACCGTTGGCTCTACTCGCACCGGTTGAGATTAAGTGGAGTTTAGTGTTTACCTTGACAGAAATCTTGGAATTCATTCGTTACCCGTAGGACACCTCTCCTGATCCGCTATTATCCGGCAAGGTCTGCCGAATAAAATATAGCATACTTAAGTGCTTTAACGGTACTAAGAGAATCTATTCTACGAGTATGATGCAGATATGCGAATTTAGTGAAGACGTTGACCAGAACAATGACATATTCTCTCGAACCACTTTTACCGCTTAGTTTGCCCGTTATGTCCACGTGAACGGTATGCCAGGGTATGCTGGTCTTAAGTATAGGATGTAATTCAGCTTGTATTTTACCTGAACTAGCCTTCGAAACTCGACAAGCACGACAGTTCTCGATGAATTTACGAACATGTTTCGCCATTCCTTCGAACCAGTAATACTCGTACAGTTTCTCAAGCGTTTTATCCCAACCTAAGTGCATAATTGACTGTTGCATATGGTTAATAACGGACCACCTAAAACTTCTGGGGACAATGGGCAAGCAGAGAGTTTTGCCTTTTCTCTGTATTTTACGATGAGGGGTACCGGACCGTAATTCATACGTATTCGCGGTATCTTCCGTGAGCTCCTCGTTTTGCGACTTATTAACGATCTCAGAAATTTGTGGGTCGCGACGTTATTCCACTAATAGCCGATCTTCGGAGATTTCGGTCAGAACGGAAATTACCTGTTGCCTTATATATTTTTTTTTTTTTTTTTTCATATCTATCCGGCCAAGCTACGCTTTTATTGCCGGAAGTAAGTGCGTACAAGGGTTTCATTATCTGTGAGAATTTAGGAACGAATTTTCGGAAGTAAGGGGCTAAACCTATGAACTGCCTGAGCTGCGTGACGGTTGTTGACGCAGGTAAAAAACTCAAGGCGTGTATTTTACCCGGACTGGGACGAACTTCTCCGTTATGAATTACGTATCCCAAATAGAGTACCGATGTCTTGAGAAAAGAACATTTTGGAAAGTTAAAGGAGAATCCGGCTTTTACGAGGGTATCTAGTACGGTGTGCAATCCTTTTAGAGCTTGATCTATCGAGTCGGCAATAATTAGGACATCATCCAAATAGACAACAACGTACGAAGGGCACGTTGGCTGCCATACGTGTTTTCAAAAGAATCTCAAGAATGATCTCTCGCTTCGCCTGTTCGCAACATTAAAACCACGAGTCGCTGCTGAATATAACGAAGGAAAGCGTGGCACAGATCATTTCGATCAAATGGCCTCCTATGTCACCACAACCAGAAAAAGGATCAAATGGTACAGAAGACCCGGCATGCGACTCCTCCTGAGGACCTCCGTGGTAAACGCCCTGACGGTTCACAAAATTGCAGCAAGGAACAACATAAACATTAGAACATTTAGACAAGTATTAGTCGCGAAATTATTAGGGTTATCCGAAAACGCAAAGATCCCTGTCTTCAACGGAGTCGGCACAGTATCGCCGCTCGAAAAAACGATTCCGAAAGAAACACTAGACGCGCACGCAACCATGCTGTGCAAATAAAAGACGCCGGATGGACCGAACAAAGGCACAAAAGAATTTGAAGAAAACAACAACTTATTGTCCAAACTGTCCATCGAGGGTAACCAGTGCTGTATACTTCCTAGAATTAGGGTGAATAGGGTTTTGGTGAAACCCGCTGGCCACGTCGAGACTAATAAAGTATCTCGCTTTTTGCAATCTCGCGATTTGATCCGCAATAAGGAGTAAAGGATACCGATCCGCGACCGCATTTTTATTTAGTTCTCGAAAATCTACACACAATCTATCTGAACCATCGTTCGTCTTCGTGAGTAACATAAGATTCGCGAACGGTGAATTACTAGGCCTTGTGATTTTTTTTTGCTCTAATTAATTTACTTATTCTCTCACGCACTATTCTATGCTCTTCCTCGCGAAGTCTATTAGAATTCCTTGTACGGTGATGTTAGGATCGATTAATTGTACTTCTAACTCGCCTGTATTTACGCAAGTACGTAGAAAACCCGTGACGAATGAATCTTTGAATTTTCGAAAAGAAAAATTAATCGACTCTTATCACTATCACGTACCTCGTTCTCAACTTCATTAACATCGATCTCGTTTTCGACGGTTTTATTACAGGCATTAATTATTTATGTCTTACACATAGCGAGGCTATTTTGTGTAATATTACGTCAAAACCTTAGCTTAAAATTTCACATCAATCGCGATGTCATATTTTAAATAAATATCAGCGAGGACACGAAAATTTATCTCTAACCACTAACACCTGCAACGGACAAAATCTGAGGGGTACGTTTAGTACAAATATTTCTTATTCCTCGCATTACTACTATATCAATCGTTCCTTTGCCAGAAATTCTCAAGGCTACGGATTCTTTAATTAGCGAACACTCGGCTCCAAAATCGGAGTAAAATGGAAACGACTCACCCGGATGACTTGATCTACCAGTTGGTGCCTCCACTACGTAGAAGTCGATTCGACACTCGTTATTGAAATTATATTCAGGGTACTGCTTTGTAAAGGATTTTCCTCCATAATCAGATTGGCAGCTCCGCACCATGCAGCGGAGTCGAAGCCCGCGGTTTCAGGGTTAACACGCGGTGGCGAAAAATTGTTAGGTTCCACTCTCGATTTTTTTTGCACTAGCGAACAAATTAACTCGCGCACGATGGTCGTAAGCTTTTGCACTGTTATAACCGGCACTTTATCCCACTTCTGATGTCGGGTTGCATTAGAATTAGAGTTAGGGGCGTGAAACGAATCTTCGTCCGGATTACACGTTGTCGTTATGCAATAGAGAAGACATCAACCAGTGCAAATACGATTATTATAGAATTAGACAAGTAACCGTGGTAATCAGGTACTCGAGAAACTAATGACAATGAACTTAGGTTCAATAACGAATCCGCGGTCAACGGGATGATGGATGAACATGCTCACAATCTCTAAGTCGGACTCTTTGTTAAAACGTGGAATATCCACCGAGCGTATAGACACTAAGTCACCCGCTAATACGACCTCACGAGAGAATGACTTTCCGTCGCGCTGATGCTGCGGAGGAAAACTATGATGGGGTGTGTCTTAGGACACGAGATCATTGGATTCGTCGAGGATAGCCTTCGTTCAGAAAGTAAGGGAAATTGGCGTTGCTGCTAATTGGTCAATCTCCGTATCGGTGGTTAGAAAAGGATGCTAGCCGCCCTCGAGGGAAAGTTGCTAGTGGGGAGACGCCGCTCGTTGAAAAATAGGTCTCCCCTATTTTCCCGTAGTTGGGACAAAGACTGTTTGTCTATCTAAAGGACTTTAGGTAACTAGATCTTAAGATTTATAACGGGCCCTCAGGCTAGCTGAACATGTACTGCGGAGACGCATCGACATCTGGCAATCATCTTACTCGAAGAATAGGGTCTGCGTGTGGCGAGCTCCGGGACAGAGACCGTTGGAATGTTTACTGTCGTGTGTCGCTACAAATATTTCCTTTTTAAGGAGAACCTATAGAATTACTCCATACCTTTGTTAGACAAAGCGTTCATCCCGTGACCGCGGCTACGTTAGGCGGCGACGGGCTGTCGCCTCGAGCCCAAGCTCACTATCACCAGTCTCGAACAATTTACAATTGGACTGCATAGCTGCAATCGTTTAGTTATGGCTATCGTAGACTCTAGATTAAAATGTTACGGGGCTATCGAAGTTCCAGGGCTCCGGTGTTCTTTCATCTCCGACACGACCATCCTGACTATCACACGTCCTCGTGTGTAACTAAAATATTGAGTTTTTCCAGCATTAGATCCGATGCGACTGACATTATTTACAGTTTAACTAAAGTTAAGCTAAAGTTGAGTCCGAGTAAGCCAGGGGTCCAGTGCAATAACAAAATTTCGTTCGGAGGTTTGATAACAGAAGAAGTAAAAGGAAACAAAATTAGTACGCTATAATTAGTATTCAAGGTGCCAGGTTGTGTCCTGTGAGTTATCAGTCGGGTCGTAGAGGCACGATTGACCATTCTCGATTTCGTACCCACGTGAATCTCGTTTTCTGGATCACACGACTGCCCAGCGTTACACTATCGCCCCGCACACATGTGAAGTCCATCACATTGTCACGTCAAACTTCCTTACGCATGTGAAATCCATCACATACAACAAGCTTCAACCCGCATGTGCAATCCATCACGTACAACAAACTTCAATCAACATGTGAAATCCACCACATACAAAAGCTTCAACCGCATGTGAAATCCATCTCATACAACAAGCTTCAACCGCATGAAATCCATCACATACAACAAGCTTCCTAACATCATTGCGCCGAACGAATCAAGGCGACTTTCCAACATCATTGAGCCGAACGAATCAAGGCTCTCTGACACCATTGCGCCGAACGAATCAAGGCGGCTTTCCGACATCATTGAGCCGAACGAATCAAGGCTCTCTGACACCATTGCGCCGAAGAATCAAGGCGGCTTTCCGACACATTGAGCGAACGAATCAAGGCTCTCGACATCATTGCGCCGAACAATCAAGGCGGCTTTCTAACATCATTGAGCCGAACGAATCAAGGCTCTCTGACACCATTGCGCCGAACGAATCAAGGCGGCTTTCTAACATCATTGAGCCGAACGAATCAAGGCTCTCTGACACCATTGCGCCGAACGAATCAAGGCGGCTTTCCGACATCATTGAGCCGAACGAATCAAGGCTCTCTGACATCATTGCGCCGAACGAATCAAGGCGGCTTTCTAACATTATCGCTAGGCGTTATCGTCGTCGTGCTTGTGCTCCTCCGAGATCTGGGTACTTATATCGTCACGGTCACCGTAGTTATCGTCACTACCGACGTCCAACTCAGGAGGGACGCAACCATCTGGCATTTTTCGCAACCTGTCGTGACTGTCCTTATACGATCGTTTGCCGTCTAGGGTTTTTAAAATATACCTGTCTCCCTCCAGGATCTCCGCTACCACGAATGGGCCCCTGAATTTCGGATCCAACTTTGTTTGGTTTCTTTCCTCGTTCTTGCGTAATACAAAATCGCCGAGATTAAACCTAACTACTTTAGCTTTATTTTTGTCGAACCTATCTTTATCGTATCTGGCGCTTGCATCTATATTCTTTATCGCCTGCTGTCTTACGTGAGAGATATCTACTTCCCTTTCTTTGATATTGTCGGGTAGGGATAAACCGTAGGGTCTTGCTGTTTTGCCGATTAACAGTTCCAATGGGCTCGACCCGGTCTCGCGGTTGGTGGTACAATTCAAGGCTAACTGTATCTCCCCAACCGCGTCTTGCCATGAGCGCCCGGTCGTTTCTACCGTAGTAAACATATTCTTTAGCGTACTCATCGTACGCTCTACCTGGCCGTTGGCCCTACTCGCGCCGGTCGCAATCAGGTGGACTTTAACCTGTTTGCTTTCACAGAACTCTCGGAATTCCCTGCCCGTGAAACACCTTCCCTGATCCGCTATTACCCGGCAGGGGCTACCGAATAAGAATATAGCGGACTTAAGTGCTTTAGTGACGTTAAGGGAGTCTATTTTGCGCGTGTGATGTAGGTATACGAATTTCGTGAAGGCATCGATCAAAACAATGACATATTCTTTAGAATCATTCTTGCCGCTTAGTTTGCCCGTTATGTCCATGTGCACCGTGTGCCACGGTATGCTGGTCTTAGGTATAGGGTGTAGCTCAGCTTGTACTTTACCTGAACTAGCCTTCGAAACTCGACAAGCATGGCAGTTCTCAACGAATTTACGAACATATTTCGCCATTCCTTCGAACCAGTAATACTCGTACAGTTTCTCGAGCGTTTTGTCCCAACCTAAGTGCATAATTGACTGATGCACATGGTTGATAACGGACCATCTAAAGCCTCTCGGGACAATGGGTAAGCAGAGAGTTCTGCCCTTCCTCTGTATCTTACGGTAAAGGGTACCGGATCGTAGTTCGTACGTGTTCGCGATATCTTCCGCGAGCGCTTCGTTTTGTAGTTTGTCGGTGATTTCCACGATTTGGGGGTCGCGGCGCTGTTCCGCTAGTAGCCAGTCTTCCGATATTTCAGCCAGATGAATTTCTTTCTCCGTGATTTTATTAATTGAACGTTGATCCGGTTCTAAAGGGTTTCGCGAAAAGAAGTCCACGTGGGCCATTCGTTTATCCTCCCGATACACGATGTCAAAGTCAAATGTTTGCAAATAAGCCCACCACCTGTAAACTCGGTCGTTTAAATTTACCTTATTGCTAGAGGCTTTCAAGGAATTACAGTCGGTAACAACTAGGAATTTCCGCCCATGCAAATAGAGTCGGAAATGCTTGACGGCGCTTACTACGGCTAACGTCTCCAGTTCGTACGAATGATACCTCGATTCCGCGGGGCTGGTCCTTTTACTATAGTATTCAACGACTCTGTTTTTCCTCTCGACCTTATGCATTAAAATGGCTCCGTACCCGTCCGAACTAGCGTCAGTGTGTAATTCTATGGGGTAATTAGGGTCGAACATCATTAATACCGGTTCGTTGGTTAGAGCGGAAATTATCTTTTGCATGATATTCTCGAGTTTCTCGGTCCAGGTTAGGCTCTTATTGTTTGACGTAAGCGCATATAAGGGCCTCATTACTTGCGAAAATTTGGGGACAAATTTTCGAAAGTAGGAGGCTAAACCTATAAACTGTCTGAGCTGCGTGACGGTCGTCGGCGCAGGTAATGAACTTAGGGCCTGTATTTTACCCGGGTTGGGACGGACTTCTCCGTTATGGATTACCTAGCCCAAATAGAGTACCGAGGTTTCTAGAAAAGAACATTTCGCAAAGTTAAACGAGAATCCGGCTTTTACAAGGGTGCCTAAGACGGTGTTCAACCTTTCTAGCGCCTGATCTATCGAGTCAGTAATGATTAGGACATCATCCAAATAAACGATAACATACGAATATGCAAGGTCGCCTAAGGCGTTAAGACGGACACGGAAGGTGCATTCTTCAATCCAAACGGCATCGTTATATACTCGTATTGTCCGTCGGGGGTGACGAATGCTGTATATTCGGTCGAATTCGGGTGGATAGGTGTTTTGGTGTTGGAATTTGGTGGAACCCGCTGGCCATGTCCAGGCTAATAAAATATTTCGCTTGTTGCAGCCTCGCGATCTGATCTGCTATAAGGGGAAGGGGGTACCGATCCGCGACGGTGTTCTTATTTAGCGCTCGGAAGTCTACGCACAATCTGTCTGTGCCGTCCTTTTTCTTCACGAGTATCACAGGGCTTGCGAATGGTGAGCGACTGGGCCTTATGATTTTTGCTTGAATCAGTTCGCCTATCCTCTCTCGGACTATTCTCCGCTCCTCCTCGCTAAGTCTATAAGGACTTCTTTGTACGGTAATGTTGGGATCAATTAATCGAATTTCTAACTGGCCTGTATTTACACGAGTACGCGGGAAACCCGTAATAAATGATTCTTTAAAATTTTGGAGAATAGAAATTAATCGG
Source organism: Bombus sylvicola (assembly GCA_019677175.1). NCBI lineage: Eukaryota > Metazoa > Arthropoda > Insecta > Hymenoptera > Apidae > Bombus > Bombus sylvicola. The sequence goes on from JACSOB010000137.1 coordinate 44,878, forward strand.
CTTTTATCGTTACCAAATACCTCAGTGTCTACTGTATTAAGATCGATCGCCTTTTCGGCAGTTTTATTACAAACATTGACTATCTTTGCTTTGCAGACATCGAAGCTATCGCGTGTGACGATTACATCGAACCCTTGGTTTAAAATTTCGCGACCAACCATAATGTCATACTTTAAATAGCTATCGGCAAGAACGTGGAAAGTTATCTCCAACATAAAACCGTTGATACGCACGACGGACAAAATCTGAGACGTACTTTTAACGCAAGTATTCCCGATTCCCCGCATTACTACTATATCGGTCGTTCTTTTACCGGAGAATTTCGGGGCTACGGATTCCTTAATCAACGAGCACTCGGCTCCGGAGTCGAAATAAAATGGGAACGACTCACCACGATGGCTTAGACTACCCGCCGGAGACTCCGTCACACAGGAGTCGACTCGATGTTCTTTGTCGGGGTAGCTTCCTTCACGCAGCGACGGGCAGCGAGTCGCGACATGTCCTTCCTCTTTGCACCTGAAGCACACCGTCCTCGTTGACGCGGTCGGTTGGTTGTTCCCCAGTTTCGGTAGGTTGTCGTTCCGCTCCGACCTTATCCTCTTGCGGCACTCCATCGCTCTATGCCCGGAGTTCCCGCAGTGGTAGCACCTGAGACGGGAGTCCGATGGCGTGCTCCGTTTGGCCCCAGGATTCGATGATGAGCTTCGTGGCGGAGGCACCGGCTGGTCGTCGACGGGGAGGAGGTCCATTTCGCCATAAAATTGGTCCTCCGTTATGATATCATATACGCGTGTTAGTCGTCGGAAACATGGTTCTCGGAGGCTCAACGCGTAAAGGATGAAGGCATTGAGTAATTCGGACGCTGATAGATCTCCCACTCTCGTCTGAGCCATGGAACGGAGGCGACTACCATAAGCTACTGGGGTCTCACCCTTCATCCGGGGTTCTCCGAGTATCTTTATCAGCGTCAAGGTGGTCGACTCTCGTCCACCAAAACTCGACAGGAATCGTTTCTTAAACGTTGGCCAGTCGAGCTTTCCACCGCGCACTATTTTTGTAAGCCAATGCGCGGCAGACCCCTTTAAAGAGCGACTCAGGGCAGAAAGTAACACATCGTCTTGTACCGGGGAGCCTTTCAAAACCACCTCGGCATAGGAGCACCACGCGGACGCGTCGGCGCCCGGGCCTTCAGGGTCAAACGGCGGGAACGTTACCTCCTTAGATCCCGTACTCGATCCTTGCTCCCTCGGTTGAGTTATCTCACGCACGATCCTCAAGAGTTGTTCCATGGTTACATATGGGCTGGATCCCACTTCTGATGTCGGGGGAAGGTCCGGGATAGGGTGGTGGGTGTTAGACGGTTCTTCATTGAAGTTAGACATCGTAGATTATAACAAAGTCTGGTTTACTAACACAAGTATACACACCACAGGCTTGACAATCGACCACGGCGATTAGGCACTCGCGACACTGGTGGCAATGACCTTAGGTTCGATAACGAATCCGCGGCCAACGGGATGATCAATGTATGTACTCACAAAATCTAAGTCCGGCTCTCTATTACTCTCACGGTACTCGCGTTACTCTCACGCTCCGCGGGGTCACACAAAAAGTGACTTTCCGCCCCGATGATGCCACAGAGGAAAACTATGATGGGTGTGTCTAAGGACACGAGATCATCGGATTCGTCGAGCATAGCCTTCGTTCGGAAAGTAAGGGAAATTGGCGTTGCTGCTAATTGGTTAATCTTCGTATCGGTGGTTAGAAAAGGACGCTAGCCGCCCTCGAGTAAAAGTTGCTGGTGGGGGACGCCGTTCGTTGAAAAATAAGTCTCCCCGATCTTCCCGTAGTTGGGACAAAGACTGTTTGTCTATCTAAAGGACTTTAGTCAGCTAAGTCGTAAGATTTATAACGGGCCCTCAGGCTAGCCGAACATGTACTGCGGAGACGCATCGACATCTGGCAATCATCTTACTCGAAGAATAGGGTCTGCGTGTGGCGGGCCCCGGGACGGAGACCGTTGGAATGTTTATTGTCGTGTGTCGCCACGAATATTTCTCTTAAGGAGCGCTATAGGGTTACTCCGTACCTTTGTTAGACAAAGCGTTCATCCCTTGACCGCGGCTACGTTAGGCGACGGGCTGTCGCCTCGAGCCAAAGCTCACTATCACCAGTCTCGAACAATTTACAATTGGACTGCATAGCTGCAATCGTTTAGTTATGGCTATCGTAGACTCTAGATTAAAATGTTACGGGGCTATCGAAGTTCCAGGGCTCCGGTGTTCTTTCATCTCCGACATATATATATATATGTATATTATGAATATAAAAAATAAATGGTTTATTAATAATTTGTTTTTGATTTTAAGTTTTTAATAATTTAGATTTTAAGTAATATATTTATAATATATATGTCGGATCACGATTCGAATTGTGGGCGCGCGACGACTCTTCATGTGGACTAGCCATCGTTTCACAAAGCCGAGATTTTATTTACACGTATATACAGGTCTATCACTAAGCTTAACAAATAATAAGTACAACTAATAATAAGTCTAACAAACACTAAGCCTAATGAATAATACGATCTACGAATAATTAAATTAAATAATACTATTAGCAATGTTTGAGTTCAAACGAATCCACGGTCACCGGGATAACTCCTTACTAAGTGAAACTAACTTAGACGCAAATGCGTTCGTCGAAAATGCTCGATGTGTCACTCTCCAAGGCAATCGCAAGAATGCCAGCCTCGTGGAGATTTTTTCTCCCTGTACGATTGCATTTTTGTTTTCTATACCCGTTTGGAAGCATCGAGAAGGTTCCAAACGCCGTTGCTAGGCACACTCGTTGGAAGCATCGAGAAAGTTCCAAACGCCGTTGCTAGGCAGTTTCTGCCTGGAGTTTTGATTACTAATACAATGTATGTCCCATTGCATCGGCACCTCCGAGGCAACATCACACGTGGCTAGGCCCGCTCTCGAGGCCGCATGCCGCCACAACCACATTTCTCGGAAAACACATACAACCACTCCAGACCTCCGTTAGATAAAACATCCATCCCGTGACCGTGGCTACGTTCAGCGACCGATTGTCACCTCGAACCCAATCTCGCTTATTACAAATCTTAAGCAATTACAACTATAATAAAAATCTAGGCTAAGGTACTAGAGGATGTTCCCAAAATTTCCGAGGAAAGGCTTCGGCTTTCCTTTTCATCTCCGACATATATATATGTCGGAGAGGCGTCAGAGATAGAGTTATGGGCGTTCGATAAATCTTCGTTGGGACTGGCCATCGTTGTGATATAACAAGGGTACGATTTGCTGACACGAGCGTGGACAGTACAGGCTTGACGACCGCCTCGGTATCTTGAACGATCGCGATACTTGTGATATTGGTCTTAGGTTCAATAACGAATCCGCGGCCAACGGGATGCTAAATCTACTCGCACATTACGTTAACTCAAGCGTGTCGCACACGCGAAACGTAAGGCGTTACTACTCGTCCATGAGATCACAAAAGAATGCACCTCTGTCCCGATGATGCCACCGAGGAAAACTATGATGGGGTGTGACTAAGGACGCGAGATCATCGGATTCGTCGAAGACAACCTTCGTTCAGGAAGTAAGGGAAATTGGCGTAGCTGCTAATTGGTCAATCTCTATATCGGTGGTTAGAAAAAGACGTTAGCCGCCCTCGAGAGAAAGTTGCTGGTGGGAGGCGTCGTTCGTTGGGAAATATGTCTCCTCTATCTTCCCGTAGTTGGGACAAAGGCTGTTTGTCTATTTGAAGGACTTTAGGTAACTGGATCTTAGTGTTTATAACGGGCCCTCAGGCTAGCTGAACGTGTACTGCGAAGACGCATCGACATCTGGTAAACATCTTACTCGAAGGATAGGGTCTGCGTGTGGCGCGCTACGGGACAGAGACCGTTGGAATATTTATTGCCGAGTATTACAACTATTTCCTTTTTAGAGAGAGCTATAGAATTACTCCGTGCCTTTGTCAGGCAAAGCGTCCATCCCGTGACCGCGGCTACGTCCGGCGACTGACCGTCGCCCCGAGCCCAAGCTCACCATCACAAAAATCACAAACGAGTACAATGATGACAAATCGCTTAATTACAACTGTAAACTTTAATTACGATTTTGCGGGTTTTCTGAAGTTCCAGAGAAAGGTCTCCGATGTCCTCTCATCTCCGACATATATATATATATATAAAGAAAATAATTAATAATTTATTTATAATATTTATATATATATATATATATTATTTATATTTTTAAATTAAAATATATTTAAATAATTAATTAAAAAAATAGTATAAAGTTTTTAAAGTTTATTTTTGATTTATATTATTAATTATTTATTTTATATTTAAAATTTATAAATATTAATTTAAAAAAAAGTGAAATGATATTAATATTATTATATTTTAATATTATATTATATAATTTAATTATTGAAAAGTTATTATTTAGAATTTATATTGAGTTGTTTAATTTTATTTAATAATTATTAAATTTATTGAATATATATATATATATATCATTTTTTAGTTTAAAAATTATTAATATTTATTTTAATATTATTATTATTTAAATATTTTATTATTTTATAAATATTAAATTTATTTTTAAAATATATTATTTTATATTTTATATAATTAAATTTATATTATAAATTTTGAAATTAAATTTAGTTGAAATATATGGTTAGTTAATTAAATTATGTTGAATATTTTTTTTTAAATCATTAATAAAAAATTTTAATTAAATTTAGAAATTTTTAAGTTTATTAAATATTTAATATTTTTTTATTTTTAAATATTATTTGTATTTATTAAATAATATATATATATATGTTATTTAAATATTTATAATTTTTAAAAATATTTAATTTTATTTTTTTAAAGAATTTAAAAAAGTGGTTATTAATAATTTATTTTTGATTTTGAAATTAAAAATTTAATAATTTATATTTTCATATATTTTTATAAATTATTAATTAAAATTAATAATTTATATAAATATAAAAATTAAAGATTTTAAAAAGTTTATTTTTTTTAAATAATTTATAAATTAAATTAAATATTAAATAATTTATATAAATTAAAATTAAATATTGTATTTTATTTTATAATTTTTTTTAAAGATTAAATAATTATAAAATATTGAAAAATATATTTTTAATATAAAAAATAATTTAATTATTAATAATAAAATAATTATATAAATAATTTTTAATTTAATAAAATAAATTTAAATAAATTTTTTGAATTTTTAATTTTTAAATATTTAATATATTTATTAATAATTATAAAGTAAAATTAAAGTTATAATATAGATGTAATTTAAATAAATTTTAAAAAAATTTATTTTTAAATTAAATAATACCAATAATATTATTATAAATATTTTATTGATAATTTAATTAATAAAAATTAAAAATAATATATTATGTATTATGAATAAATAAATTAATTTGTTTATAATTTATTTTTAAATAATAATAATAATTTTATAAATGTAAATAAAATTTCTATAAAGAGCGATTGGTTTAGTGAGGTAAATATTTTATAAATATTTTATAATGTTTATAAAATGAAAAAATATTCAACTACGTACTAGCTTTGTATGAATAATTTTGACCCAAAAATTTGTTCTATGCTAAAAAAAAAAAAAAAAAAAAAAAAAAAAAAAAATTTAAAATAGCGGTGGAAATTATACAAAATAAAAAAAAAAAAAAAAAACTTCTTTAAAAATTTTGTTTTTTAAATTTTAAAAAACTGTTGTTTTTTGATCCCTTATCTATATCTTTATCCTTCTATTTTTGTGAGACTGTATCGGTTATTTATTCTTAATTTTTACATTCCGAAGTCTAATTTATGTGCCGTATTAATTTTCTGTGAATAATTTAAAGATATGTGAAATCTTGCTATATATATACTGTTTGGTACCTACTAGAATTGCATTCGATCTAATGTGGAAAATTCTTAATTTTAGTAAAATAGTTTCAAATTGCTAAGACTGGGGCAAACTACGAAGTTTCTAGAATATACAGGGTAGTAAATCGCTTCGCAGATATGTGTACATCGGGACAATATGTTACATATGTAATCCCTTGCACAGTTTCATATTATCTTGTAAAATAATCATTCTTCTTTTAATATCAGTTGGGTTTTGTATTTTTATTTCATTTATCTCATAGGTTACAATTTCTTTAGGAAATTTTTGCAAAAATCTTCGCTGGAAATTATCAAAAAACCTTATTCCTGAACAAAATTTGTTTTGTACTACGAACCGTCGCGCATTTAAATAAGAAAAAATCTATTTATTTAATTTTGTTATTAAGCTTATTCATATTTTACTTCAAATTATTTGTAGCTTGTTTATAATTAATTAAGTTTGAAACGTTTGTTTGTTAGTTATTACAAAAGGGTCATAGCTAAGTTTTTGAGTTGTGCTCAGGTTATTATAACTTCAGTTATTATGCTCTGAGCGTCATGTTGTTTCTTAACAAAATTCTTTAATCTCAATAATCAATTTTCTCTGTTCATAAAGATGGTGGTTGTTTATTTTAAAAATTTTGTTCTTAATTCCAAATATTGCAGACATTCTTTTATTATGCATTAGCTGGTATCCAATCTTCTTGGATAGAACGTATTGCATATTCCATTTTTATTTCTTTTATATTTTATCCTGTTTCCTAGACTCAATGCACAACCACTTTTGTCTCTCTGCTAATCTAACTTATACTATTATTCTTTTAGTTATTAACAATAATTTCATATCTAAGCAACTCACTTCAGTTACGTTTCCTGAGTCGTTAGTATATTTACATGCTTCACCGTTGATAATCCTGTAGATTATTCTATTCTTTCCGTTTATTACGCCCCAAGGCTTACTATAGGCCGTGTTCCTAACCGCGTGTCGCAAACAGATCGTCTTACATGACCGTCGAGATATACACAAAGTAGCGATAAGTGACGCATAGTTGTCGTCAAGCAGCGAGTTCTAGGAACATCTATTCGCCTTCGGTGCGTTATTTTATCTGCACAAAGAAGGTGGTATACGTGATCATAGGCGCGAACGGTGGCGTGATCCGAGCGTAGTGGGGGTCGTATCCCGGAGAAGACAAAGGACAAAATGGAAGGGCAGTCAGTGGCAAATGAGGATTCAAACGGAATACATCGAGAGGTTCAGACGAATAAAATCAAAGTCGCTTGATCTAACGAATACATTGAGAAATATCATAAAGTCGGGTCGAATTACTGTAACAAACTAATTGTATCATCGTTAAATCATTTGTGACGTTTTCATTATAATTTTAAATATTGTTAAATATACAAGTTTATATTAACCCTGTTAATTCAGAGTTAAAATCATTTGAACTACCTCTGTTATTCTAATCGAAACAGGGGAACGACTAATTCGCGGCGTCGATTATCATAATCGTAGCAAAAATTTACGCCTCTCGCTCACACGTTTCCCTCGCGATCGCGTCTCTACGCGAACGGTCGTAACATTTGGTCCTTTGAGCCGGATCACGCGCATTGGACGATCAAGTGAACAGTAATACAGCAGTAAATCATACAGTGCCACGTGATCACATCATCATCAGCATTGCAGCAACCGTTAGCGACGAACCTCGCGCCAACAACTAGAGGGTCAACTTCCGCAAGGAAATGTCTTACACGACAAATCAGACACACACGGTGAAAAGCAACATTTCAATTCACGACGACAACAAGGTAAGCTCGTTCATTGTATTGCCTTTACAATCCGCTATAACATTGAACACTGTTTATTTTTTATCAGCTTCATTCTAGAATATAAGGATACACAGCTATGAGATATGTCAAGTCATTGAACAAACCACTAGCTTTAATTTTGGATATTTTATTCTGGTGGAAATTTACAAAATTCCAAAGATGATATTAGAAATCCATCTTCAGGAATTGATGTATTTATGATAAATTGTGTAGTAGATTTAAGATCCTGCATGGTTCCAAACCTGTTGCTAAAATCCATGTTGATGTAATCCTAATTTCCCCAAATTTTCATCTTTATTTTTACACTGCGATTTAAGGCAAGGAAAATGATTGAAAGATTCTTTTTTTCTTCTTTCAAATCATTTTTCCTTCTTAAAAAGGATTTTAAGAAAGATAAAAAATATATTTTTCTCAAAGTATGATAGCGTTTGTGATAGATCATGTATGATCTTGTCCTTTCTTTGCAATGCTATATCTAATGTCCTTAAATGTTCCATATCTTTTCATTTACTTATACTCTCATCTTATTCTTCTGGTCTGAAAGTATAACTGTTACAGTTTTTAATGGTGTTTTGTTTTTATCTCTTGAATATATCCCGCTTCATTTATCACTTTTAATTTATCGTCATCCCTTTGAATTCATCTATCTTATCTTGTACTTTCAAGTTTTCTTCTTTTTTCTATTCATTTTGTTTCCTTAACTCCTGTTATTTTTCTCTAGCTTAACATCTTGTATTAGGTGTAACTAAATATATTATTTGCCTTTCTTATCTTCTTTAATTTGTCTTTCATATTTCTCATTTCCCTAAACATATCTATCTTTTTCAGGATTTCAAATTTCATGCCTTTATTCCCTGTGTTCACAACTATATGTCCTTTGTTTATACTTGTTGTTATCTATTCTTTGTCTTTTGTTGCCATTTTGCTGTTTATGATGTGTTTTTCTAATTTTCCTCTTGTGTTTCTTTCCTGTGCCATTTTAGTTGTAACTGTCTACTTTCTTGAGCTTTCTTTGTTCCGTAGTAGTTTCCTATTATCTGTTTTATCTTTTTCTGTTTTTTTATTCATTTCACTGTCAGAATTTCTTGTTTCTTACAACATTTTATCGTATTGTCTTGTTTTTCTTTTATTACACTCTATATGTGGGATTCAGCCAACTGTGGATATTGACAACTGTATGTGAAAAGTAATGAAATAATTCTGGAAATCAATGTTTTTGATATTTTCTTTCAGATATTACTTTTTATGCCACATTTAAGTATAACTGTGAAATAAATTTTTATTTTTTCTTGTAAGTGTACTTTTACGCATCGTTCCTGGTGATAGTAGTATAACAATATTTTATTGCAAACACAAAAACTTGACTTATGATGCAATAAAATGAAATTATAACACTAACTTTTATTACAATGATTGTAAAAAATTAAATAAACTGTGGAGGTCTATGCAGTAAATATGCAAAGTATATGCGATGTTATACCCGTTGAGACCAACAAGGACTTCGGGATATTTTGGGTCGGAAAGTGTTTAAAGAATTGAAATTGATTGAATATCAAGTGTTTGTTTTTGTAATATAGCACGTGGTCTTTTGATACCTCGCTCGGTACGTACCGCTGATTCGGATATTTCTCAACCTTTTTTTCTACCATATGTTTACTTATGTCAATAAAATGTACAATGACAAAGACAAATAAACAATAGAATAAACAAAAATCTGGAAGAAAATACAAGAACACACAAAACTCGACGGCCCGCCGCGATCGAGTAGTGTAATATGATCTAGTGGCAGATAGCAGGGAGACAATGTATCTAAGGGCTGAATCAAAAGTAAAACTTTTTTATTTCTAACTTTTCCAAAATTAAACTTTTACTAATATATTTGAGATGTTAGATTTACTTATTGATATGTATTTAATTATCATTTACTCAGTAAGCAAATATGCTCCAAATTATATCGTGTTTGGTCTCATCTGAATGAGAAAAATGTGACAAATATGTTGGTAAATGATTTCATTTACTACAATGAATCAAAAATAAAAAGAATTTGATTTATGAATTGAAGATCTCAGCTTGTGGGGAGTTTTTAATGTTTGCGTAATGTACGCGTAGTATAGGTGCTCACATAAACGTTGCACTTCGTGCTACCATTTATTGACTTACAATGTAACTATTCCTTAGACTATGAACTTACAAACTAGTATAGGGAGGCCCGATATTGTATTATGGATCGCTGACATTTTAGGAGGGGGAAGAAAAAGAATAAACGTATGAGATATATAATTACTTATATATGATTACACAATTGCAGGGAACGTTTTCTTAATTTAACTGTGTTTGTGTAACGTCAATTCACATCAGAGTGAATCCTTATGTCACATGATACATCCTTATGTATCTTGATTATAATCCATCATTATCCTATACGTCTTGTCATTGTATATTATTTTTCTTCCAACTATATTATCACTAATTTCTTTATATCCTATTTCTCTTAGTTTTTTATTTATACCCGTTGTTATTCTTCCCTTTGCTCTTCCTTTTTTCCTTACTGTCATTGCTGCCCTGCATTTCCAGTCGAATTCCTTGGGTAGCCTATATTTTAACTTTTCTCTTTTGCCTTCCTCTATCCATGTTTCCGTGAGTCCGATCACGTCGAATTTTTTCAGATATTCTCACACCTCCTTGTCCTTACTTATTAACCCTGCTACATTTCAGAAGCACGTTTTCATCCCCTTTGTAGTCCCCCCTCTTTTTCTCCTTTTTTCATTTTCTATCCCCTCTCTTTCTTTCCCTCTCCAGCCTCTCTTCGTTTTCGTTCCACCTGTACCATTCGTTTTCTATTGTTAGTTTCTTGTATCCTGTCTTTACATATTCGCTCTTTTCCCTTCTTTCTCTGCCTACCCTTCTTATGTGTTGCTTCCCCTCCCTTTCTTTTTTGTCAGATCATCGTCCATGTATACACCCTTTTCCAATTTGCTTTTCTCCTTCATTATCCTTATTTTTTCCTCCATCGCTTTCATCGTTGCCACTATTATTGTGTTCTTGCCCCCCCACCTTTATCATATGTGCTTTTCTATTTCTGCCCCTATCCTCATTTTTTTCGTTTATGAACTCCTTTACTGTCTCTTCATTGCTTCCTTCGTTCCAGTCCACTCTCTTGATTACTATGTTTCTTCTTCTTTCCTTTCTCTGCCCTGTCCTGATCCTCTCCAATTCTTCTGATTCTACCCAATAATTGTTTCTTTTCCCTTTCCCACTCTCCTTTCTCTCTGTCTGTCTCTCTTTCCCTTCTTTTCCTTCCCTCTTTCATTTCTCTTTTCAGCTCCTTCACTTGCTTTTCGAATATATCTTTTATTTCCTCGATCATTGCCTCGAATCCTCTTTCCATTTTCTCTATTTTTTCCACCACTGCCTCCATTCCTTTCTCTCTGGCTGGTGTCTCTTTTTCTGTCGAGCTGTATTTGCCCAGTGTATCTTTGAAGACTGCTTTACCAGTGCTCGTTGGTCTTCCCCTGTTTGTCGCCATCTGCCGTTTCCCTACCTTACTTTGTTTTGCCGCGCTTCTGGCCTCCTAACCTGTTCTTTTCTAGTTTTTCTTATTTGTAGCTCTCTCTCGTTCTTGTCTCCTTTTTCGCTTTTCTTTTGCTTTCTCCTCGTATGCTCACTCTTTATTTTCGCTTCTTCATGCCTCTTTATGTTTCCTTTTCCTTTTTTCCTTCACACTTCACTTTTTCCACAGAGCTCTCCGCCCGTGTGTTACCCTCGCCCCGAACCGAACCGAACCGAACCGAAAGCCCAAGTAAGGATTACTATTTTTGGCAAGCGAGTTTATATAATTGTTCATTTTGTTGTGATATGCTTTGGAGAATCTTGTGTGCACTTAGTATCGATGTCAGTGTAGTTGATTGGAAGATTTCTGTTTTCTTCATATTTGATTTGGCAACCATGCCCCATTTCAGAAGACCAGACTGCATATGTCTGATATAGATTTTCTTGCTACGAGCTACATGGATTTTCTGATTCGATGTACGTGTTTAATATTTCCTTGTATGTGTTTCTTCCAGTTCACCTTATGATCCAGATGTAACTCCAGGTATTTAACGAAAGTTGTCTGTTGGATTTCCTGATTTAACAATTTGTTTGAGTTTGGTTCTAAGATAAGGACACTGCAGCAATCGCTTAATGCGTCAACATGTGACATTTTCACATACAATTTTGTAAGATCACCCATCGCGCAATGCGTGGGTTGACTGTTTGTTCGCTTAACGTGAGACGCGAACTATCGTAATGGGTAACGATCTTCAAGTGAATCCCATAAATATAAATATGGAACCTCTTGATGGCATGAATAACGGCTAAACGTTCCAGCTCGAAGCTGCAATATTTTGATTCTACGATAGTGGTTCGTTTACTAAAATAAAATATAGGTCGAAAGAAACCGTCCGTTTGTTTTTAATTAATACCGCGTCGAAATCACTTGCGATGGCATCACAATGCAACTCTGTTTTAAAATCGGGGAAATAGATAACCAAAACCGGTTCATCAGCTAATTTACCTTTTTAAACGCGTAAAGGCCGTATTTTCTTTCGCGCCAAACTGGAAATTCGCACCGTTTCTTAATAATTCATATAGGGATTTCGCTAAAATAGAAAAATTTGGAATAAAATACCTAAAATAGCTTGCGAGGTTCACAAAATGCAGTACGTCTTTCGCCGTTCGTGGCATTGGATAGTCTCGGACAGATTCAATGCTGTCTCGACTCGAACGAATACTAGATTCATTAAAATTAGATAGCCAAGATATGTAACTTCGCGGTATAAAAAAGAAAATCTGTCTAAATGGAATTGTAAATCGTTTTATACAGCTAAATGAAAAATTTCTTCAAACATTCAAAAAATCAAAAATATGTTCTTCAATCGTTTCTGTAGCGACTAAGATATCATCTAAATATAATACGACTTTATTCTTTTTAGCGAGATTGGTAAATACAAAATTAATATATTATATATATAAAGGCATTTTCAGGTATGCGAACTGTACATGTTACGACCGTTCGCGGAGAGACGCGGTCGCTAGGAATACGCGTCAGCGAGAGGCGTAAATTCTCGCTACGATTCGGTTAATCGACGCCGCGAAATAGTCGTTCCCCTGTTTCGGTTAAGAGAACAGAGGTGGTTAATTGAATGTAACACGGTATAAAGTTATATCACAGTTTATTTTCACAACTTGTAAATGAAACAGTTACGCTGGTGCGTATGTATAAGATGAATGAGTGACTGATCCACGGGTGTATCCCGGTTTAGGATGTTGACTGTTCGAAGGACGTAAAATCAGTGATGTTCGGAGACGATGCCGTGGCGGAGGAAAACTAAGGATGGGTGTGTCTAGCGCACGGAATCATCGGATTTGTGGGTGACGATTTTTGCTAAGAGAGTGAGGGAAATAGACCTCGTTGTTAATTGGTTAAATGAAGGACTAAGAAGGGTCGTAACCGCCCTTGAGAGAAAGTGGCTAGTGGGAGGAAAGTTGCATCATACGTGAGAAAAACTAACTTTCCCTTGTCAAGCCGTAGTAGACAATGGTCTTTAGAAATGGTACGGAAAACAGATGTTTGTTCAGTTTGAAGGACCTCGACTAGGAAATTCCTGAGATTTATGGCGGATACTTGAGAATATTGAAGGAACGCAGTAAGTATCCCAAGACATCTGGTTGCCATCTTGCCCGCGGTGTGTGGCCTCGTCTAGGTAGTGTTACGCGACGTAACATACTCCCCCCGTTGAGAGGGTACCGATCAAGTGATATGGAATGATGTCGTAAGGTGGATCTCTTATCCGACTTAGGTGCTGTTGATTGCTTCGGAGTCATCAGGGGTCGTTCTGCACGGCAGTGGTACCATCCGCTTGATGCTCCGATCCAGGGTGCTCGTTGCTGTTCGAACGGTAGCCGTCCGTATGATGCCGTCTGCACCGGGTTGGACCTTGATGATTTTGCCCAATGGCCATTGCATTGGGGGAACGTTGTCTTCTCTGAGAATGACGATGGTGCCTTCTCGTATTTCGTGACTGCCCTTACTCCATTTGTTTCGGATGTTTAGCTCGTTGAGATATTCTCGATGCCAGCGGCGCCAGAAATGTTGTTTGAGTTGTTGAATATGCTGCCAGCAGGAGAGACGATTGGATGGAGTGTCCCTGAAATCTCGTTCTCGGAAACTTGTCAATGAATCTCCAATGAGGAAATGACCGGGAGTGAGGACAAGAAGATCGTTTGGGTCTGAAGATATTGGAGTCAGCGGACGGGAGTTGAGGATAGACTCGATTTCAATGATGAGTGTGTTAAGGTTTTCGAATGTTAGGAGTTCGTTACCTACGACACGTCTGAGATGTCGTTTAAAGGATTTTACTGCAGCCTCCCACAACCCACCGAAGTGAGGTGAGTTGGGAGGAATGAAGCGCCATTCGATCCGTCGGTCGGCTAAAAAGGCCTGAACCTGTGCCTTATGGTCGTCTGACTGCAGGAGGGTTCGGAGCTCTCGTAGTTCGTTGTTGGCGCCAACGAAGTTGGTACCGTTGTCAGAGTGAATTGTGGTACAGAATCCTCGGCGAGCAATGAATCTTCGTAGAGCAGCAATGAAGGCCTCGCTAGTGAGGTCGCTGACCAGCTCGATGTGGACTGCTTTAACTGCAAGACATACAAAGATTGCTACGTATACCTTGATTTTGCGTCGGTTGCGATCCTTTCGTTCCTTCATGTAAAACGGTCCGCAGTAATCGACTCCGACGTTGGTAAATGGCCGGGATTCCGTTATCCGTGCAGCTGGAAGATCGCCCATTATGTAATCCACTGGAGGAGGATTGGCTCCGCAGCAACGGACGCACTTCTTCAGTGTGCTCCAAACTTGACTACGCCCGTCGATAGGCCAATAGGATCTCCTTAGGGCGTATAATGTAGCATGAGTTCCTGCGTGGAGATTCAGGAGGTGTTCATGCTCGATTATGAGCGATGTCACTGAGGATTTGGGAAGAATTATTGGATGTTTCTGGTTGAAAGGTATTGGTGAATGACTGAGTCGGCCTCCGACTCGCAGCATCCCGTCTTTGTCCAGAAACGGATTAAGTCGTTGGAGCTTCCCCTTCACTGCAGAATTTCTATCTGTTTGGAGGGCACGGATTTCATCGAAGAAATAACAGACTTGCAATAGTCTGATCAGTCTGTTATGCGCATTGGTCAAATCGTGCATAGTCAGAGGTTTGCCTCGATCCTGGTTTTGTCTCCATCGAAAGCAACGAGCGGTAATCCTTACAAGCTTGGGCCAAGAAGAAAATCTCCCCAGTATACTGTGGTCCGCCGGCGTCGCGGACAGACAGGTTGCCTTCTTTTGCTCTGGTGTTTCGGTTAGTGGTACTGGGTTCCACGTCGGCCAGTATTCTTCAGGTTGTTGAAGCCATTCCGGTCCATGTTGCCAAATGGTTGGTCGCAAGAAGTCTTCGGGTAATTGGCCTCGAGATATGAGGTCTGCGGGGTTATCGGTAGTGGGAATGTGACGCCAATCTGAGGTGTGAGTCTTCTGTTGAATCTCTGTCACCCGATTGGCGACAAAGGTTTTCAGCGTGTGAGGTGATGTATTGATCCCGATGCCGTCGTTCGCGATAACCGAGATTCGCGTTTCGGGGATGTTCTGTAAATTACCGATGCCGTTTGAGTGATTAGTCATGATGGTAACAATGCGGAAATTATTCCGAGTAGGGCCAATTGCAGGCGTAGCACATCTCTGAGGTGGTGAAGGAGGAGTCTTCACGTTACGTCCCGGAGAGTGACTGTCCGATGCAATGTTTCTAATCTCGGGTGGTGCCGATGACGTGATGTAAGAGAGATGATTGAACGTCGATATGTTGTGTTGGACGTTCATCGTGGAAGTATTGCCCGAAGAAAATCTGCCCCTGGACGGTTTGATCATGGTGGATTTCGAAGCCTTCACAGTAGGTTTCGACTCAACGTTGACCTTGCTGTCCTGGATGGGACTCAACCTGTTGTTATCTAGGTTGTGAACTGCGGTTAAAGTATCATGAACGTTCTGTAACAGATTAGGGGAGATTAGTTTCTGAAACGATTTGTCGCCTGGTGAGACCTTCTCTTTCTTCAGGTCCAAAGGCTCGTTGAAGGTTGTCACCTTCAAGGTGGTTTGTGTCTTTGGGTAAGACGGTCGAGATAATGCGGACGCGAACTTGGTTGTCGTCAAGTCGCGTGTAGGTGTCGAGCTGCGGGTGTTATGCGATGAGTTGCGCGTGACTCGCGACGAGATCGGCGGTAAATTTAATACGATATTATCCGTCGGGGAGAGAATGAACTTTGTTGCTGTTTAAATCATTGTTGCTTCCCTGGAAACTGATAGACGTGTTGCTGCTGCATTCCGGTGGCTGTGAGTTCGCCATGGTAGGTACTTTATCCGTGGACCCTTGTGGCAATGGAGAAAGTGGCGACTTCGCGTTATGTCCAAGAAAATGATTCTCTGATATGATACTCTTGCTCTCATGTGATACAGGCGGTGCGGTATCAGACAGACTGAACGTTGAAATGCTGATCGAGGAAGAAATGCTACTAGATGATCCGATCATCGTGGATTTCGAAACCTCTGCTGCAGGTTTTGATTTGAAATCGACTCTGTTGTTCTGGACGGGGCTCAGATTCTTCCGGTCCAGAAGATCGTGAGAGGTTGTCCTCAAGTCGCGTTTAGGCGATAAGCTGAGGATGTGAGAGATTGTCTGATTTACGGTGTTTGGTGGTGTTGAACCAGATTGTTCAGATAATAATGACGCTATCGGATTTAAACTTGCGGATGATGCACAGGTTGGGAAGTTGATGGATGTCGACGGCGATGCTGCTTGCGCGTTCCTCAGAAGATTTTGTAGCTTTACGTCTACCGCGACGTACTGATCTCTTATTTCGAAGCCGCGCGCTTGTTCCTCCTCATCTAATACTTCCAACTCGATTTGGATCGCTTCGAACTGACTCGTAGCTTCGGTCAGTTGTTTCTGGTAGTTCATTAATAAGGCGGTTTGCTGACGCCCGGATTGTTCGTACTCGTCGAGTCGGTTCGATAGATATGTGAATCGGCCGCTGCAATAGCCTCGTCCCTGACGCAGGGGAGATGAGTTGATCCTCGCTTGTCATCGTTGCCGAGGATAGGAGATGGTTGAAATAAGGAACGAGCTTACCTTACTGTCGTGCGGCGTGAGGTCGCGTGTATGCTTGGCGAGGAGCGCCTTGTTCCTTCCCGACGGCCACTCGTTCGGTTGTATTATTCGTTGTGAGATTCGTTGCGTTGCGAGATTCCTTGCGTTGTGAGATTCGTTGCGTTGATGATTGTCCAGTGGCGGCAGGAGGCTGCGTGGTTGCGTTTCAACCACCGAATTATGCCTCTTCCAAGGTGACGGCCCTTGACGTTACTGACCTCGCTGGGGTGGTAACGCTTCCGCTGCTGGTTATCTTGGATTCACGTGGCACTGTATGGTAGTGGGTGTCACTGGCGTGCACTTTTCACTTAACACGTGATACGGCTTTGAAGACTGAATGATTCGACTGATTACGTGTCCACACTTTTCACTTGCCACTGAATCCGGCTCGAAGGACCAAATGTTACGACCGTTCGCGGAGAGACGCGGTCGCTAGGAATACGCGTCAGCGAGAGGCGTAAATTCTCGCTACGATTCGGTTAATCGACGCCGCGAAATAGTCGTTCCCCTGTTTCGGTTAAGAGAACAGAGGTGGTTAATTGAATGTAACACGGTATAAAGTTATATCACAGTTTATTCTCACAACTTGTAAATGAAACAGTTACGCTGGTGCGTATGTATAAGATGAATGAGTGACTGATCCACGGGTGTATCCCGGTTTAGGATGTTGACTGTTCGAAGGACGTAAAATCAGTGATGTTCGGAGACGATGCCGTGGCGGAGGAAAACTAAGGATGGGTGTGTCTAGCGCACGGAATCATCGGATTTGTGGGTGACGATTTTTGCTAAGAGAGTGAGGGAAATAGACCTCGTTGTTAATTGGTTAAATGAAGGACTAAGAAGGGTCGTAGCCGCCCTTGAGAGAAAGTGGCTAGTGGGAGGAAAGTTGCATCATACGTGAGAAAAACTAACTTTCCCTTGTCAAGCCGTAGTAGACAATGGTCTTTAGAAATGGTACGGAAAACAGATGTTTGTTCAGTTTGAAGGACCTCGACTAGGAAATTCCTGAGATTTATGGCGGATACTTGAGAATATTGAAGGAACGCAGTAAGTATCCCAAGACATCTGGTTGCCATCTTGCCCGCGGTGTGTGGCCTCGTCTAGGTAGTGTTACGCGACGTAACAGTACAAAAGATGTATATTTAATAGATGATTTTGAAACCGTCACGTGATGAAAACTATTCTTTAAATTAAGTTTAGTGAAATACTTTTTTACTGCGCAACTGATCCAAGCAGTTGTTGACAAAAGGCGCCGGAAAATTGTCTTTCACGGTGATCTTATTTAATTCCCTGTAGATGACGCAGAGATGCATTTTCTATTCTTTCTCCGCACTAATACAACAAGGGATTGCGTATGGTGAATTGCTTGGTCTGATAATTTCTTTCTCGTACAAATCGCCCAAAATTTAAAAAATCTGCCGGTATGCCGACGGCAATGTCGCCGTTCGGCCCTCTTTACGGAACAAGACCAGCCTCGCCGTCCGCCACGCCCGTGGGTAGACTCCCTCCCTCAACATCTCGTGTAGAGGCGCCGAAGTTTGACAACGAGATGATGGCGTACGATTTATCTCACGCGACGTAACACGGTTTTTCGCTACATATAGCAAATTTCTTTTTATGATTAGTATTTTGGTTCATGCATACCTGAAATATAATTACGATTTTGTTAAATTGAAAATCGCGCTAACCTGCCACAGATATTGGCGAATTATAATACAATTATTCAGTTTTTCTAGAAACATTGTGGCCTTTTTCCTACTTAGTTCGGTAATTTTCAATTTTAAGGTATTGAACAATTTCGTTTCATTGTGATTTAAGATTTGTTAACGAGCACTTTTCACAAACTGACCGCTATTACTTGTCTTTGTATCGTTGTTTTGTGAATACGGTGAATGTAAGAATAGGAAACAAGAGAAGCAATTGAGATACAACGAGATACCTTACAAATTTTATATCTAGACAAGTAAAGTCAAAAGAAAAATAGAATTTAACCAGTGTCTGGATCCATTTGGACTAGTCAGCAAATAACGGAAGTTGTTTAGCTTAGTGTCATAAGAAGCCAAAGGTATCTCTAAACGACGGATTTAGTATCAACATTCATTGTAACTTCAAAGAGCAGTGTCGAACTTAATATTGTTATTAGTTATTACTCAATGTATAACTTTTTTCACTTGTACACTATATAGATATGTAGGGTTCACATTACGAATAACAGTTCCACCCGAGCAGCCGAGCTAAACGGAAGTGTGAAACAGTGCTTCAGTGAAAGTGCGGCAAGTGGGGAAAAATAAGTGACGAACGACGACGCCCATCGCCAAATGGTGGAAAATCCAAAATACAACAACAAATACCGCCAATAAAATTAACAAGCAAAGGCGCAACATCTTTCATGAACAAAGATACAAATATAACAAATCCAAGTCAATCACTAAACGAAGAACAGGTGTGTTCAGCTATAAATGAAATAGAAATGGAAACATTACAAAATAATGTAGTATCGTGGACGAGGGACCTGGGAGTTGTCGTGCGAATTATAAACAAGCGGTTGCTGAGCATGTGCATGATGGGGCTTAAACAAAAGACAAAGGGTAGCTAAGGGTCATAAACGAATTAACGGCAGTATGAGTTGAGAAGCCAGAGAGTGCGGGTTGCGTTGTCGAGATAGTGTTGTTAGCGTCGTTCAGAGAGAGTTGAATCTGTGTTGACGAGAGTTGTTAATTAATTATAATACGTTGTTACGATTAGTTTATGTTAAATAACCATTGTTTCCTGTTTAATCCATTTATAATTAATAAACTAATTATTATATTTACGATAATATAATAATGACGACAATAAAATCAACAACGAACTAACCCACCAGGATGAAAGCTGAAAGGTGGCAATTTACAACAAAAAAAGTAAAATAACACCAAACACAAACGTTAGGGGAGCTATAGAAGCAGAAAAGCAACAATGGCTACAAGAAATTACTCTCCGAAACTCCTTCAGCGCACTGCCAGAACAGAAAGAAACAGACCCAGCCGAAAAACCAATAACCCACATAGCCAAACCACCACCAATTTACATAGAAGCCCAAATAATAGATCCCTTCATTGAACTACTGAACAACACGGTAAGAAAAGAAAATTACAGTATAAAACAATTAAAACTAGACCAAGTAAAAGTACAAACTAACACCCCAGAATATTTTGGAAAAGTGACAAATGCACTAAAAGAAGAAACCGCCGGGTATCACACTTACCAACTCAAAACTGATCAAAGTTACAAAGCAGTAATCAGAGGATTATATACGAAAACAAATACAAATATTCGAGGAACTAGCTAATATCGGACAAAAGGTAAGAGCAATAAACAACATAACCAGATATGATACTAAACAACCGTTACCGTTATTCCTAATACAACTCTAGCCTAAAAATAATAACAAAGAAATGTTTGAGATTAAAAAAGTTCTAAACACAATAGTAACAGTGGAGCCACCTGGACATAAAAAAGACATACCGCAATGCACACGGTGTCAGCAATATGGACACACAAAAAACTACTACAACAGAATCCCGGCGTGTGTCAAATGCGCAGAAAAGCACGTAACAATAAACTGTCCATACGTAGGAAAAATAAATGAAGTAAAATGTTACAATTGCAGTGGAAACCACCCAGCCAGCTACAAGGGCTGTAAAGTCAGAAAACAACTTCAATGTAAACTATCTCCGCCGCTTAGAAACAGGACATACAATAACTTTCATGCGCAACAGGATAGCATAAAAACTGAAACAACACCAAATTTACAGCACGTAATGAACAATAACCACAGTAAGACCAACAACGTTGGTAGCCGAAGCTATGCACAAGTAGCCAACGACACTACAGAAATCAAGGAACTACTCAAACAAGCCATCAAAAACACCGAAATGCTAACAAAAATGATAAGTGAACAAAACGCAGTCGTCAGACAGCAAACGCAACAAATCACAGTCATGTTACAACTACTTACAAACATGCTGAACAAAAAATAAGAAATAAAAATGGACATGCTTAAAATAGCAGCGTGGAACTCTAACGGCCTACAACAAAGGGCCCTAGAAACTAAAACATTCTCGTACAACAATAATATCGACATACTACTCGTATCAGGAACACACTTCACTACAAAAAGTTAGATAAAAATACCGTACTACACCATATATGATACCAAGCATCCCTCAGGAAAAGCACACGGAGGGACCGCAGTAATAATAAGAAACGACGTTAAACACCACTTACACAGCCAAATTAGTAGGAACATATACAAGTAACCACCTTTACTGTACAAACAAGCAGCAACCATTTACAGTTGTCAGCAGTCCTTACTTATTAACCCTGCTACATTTCAGAAGCACGTTTTCATCCCCTTTGTAGTCCCCCCTCTTTTTCTCCTTTTTTCATTTTCTATCCCCTCTCTTTCTTTCTCTCTCCAGCCTCTCTTCGTTTTCGTTCCACCTGTACCATTCGTTTTCTATTGTTAGTTTCTTGTATCCTGTCTTTACATATTCGCTCTTTTCCCTTCTTTCTCTGCCTACCCTTCTTATGTGTTGCTTCCCCTCCCTTTCTTTTTTGTCAGATCATCGTCCATGTATACACTCTTTCCCAATTTGCTTTTCTCCTTCATTATCCTTATTTTTTCCTCCATCGCTTTCATCGTTGCCACTATTATTGTGTTCTTGCCCCCCCACCTTTATCATATGTGCTTTTCTATTTCTGCCCCTATCCTCATTTTTTCGTTTATGAACTCCTTTACTGTCTCTTCATTGCTTCCTTCGTTCCAGTCCACTCTCTTGATTACTATGTTTCTTCTTCTTTCCTTTCTCTGCCCTGTCCTGATCCTCTCCAATTCTTCTGATTCTACCCAATAATTGTTTCTTTTCCCTTTCCCACTCTCCTTTCTCTCTGTCTGTCTCTCTTTCCCTTCTTTTCCTTCCCTCTTTCATTTCTCTTTTCAGCTCCTTCACTTGCTTTTCGAATATATCTTTTTATTTCCTCGATCATTGCATCGAATCCTCTTTCCATTTTCTCTATTTTTTCCACCACTGCCTCCATTCCTTTCTCTCTGGCTGGTGTCTCTTTTTCTGTCGAGCTGTATTTGCCCAGTGTATCTTTGAAGACTGCTTTACCAGTGCTCGTTGGTCTTCCCCTGTTTGTCGCCATCTGCCGTTTCCCTACCTTACTTTGTTTTGCCGCGCTTCTGGCCTCCTAACCTGTTCTTTTCTAGTTTTTCTTATTTGTAGCTCTCTCTCGTTCTTGTCTCCTTTTTCGCTTTTCTTTTGCTTTCTCCTCGTATGCTCACTCTTTATTTTCGCTTCTTCATGCCTCTTTATGTTTCCTTTTCCTTTTTTCCTTCACACTTCACTTTTTCCACAGAGCTCTCCGCCCGTGTGTTACCCTCGCCCCGAACCGAACCGAATCGAACCGAAAGCCCAAGTAAGGATTACTATTTTTGGCAAGCGAATTTATATAATTGTTCATTTTGTTGTGATATGCTTTGGAGAATCTTGTGTGCACTTAGTATCGATGTCAGTGTAGTTGATTGGAAGATTTCTGTTTTCTTCATATTTGATTTGGCAACCATGCCCCATTTCAAAAGACCAGACTGCATATGTCTGATATAGATTTTCTTGCTACGAGCTACATGGATTTTCTGATTCGATGTACGTGTTTAATATTTCCTTGTATGTGTTTCTTCCAGTTCACCTTATGATCCAGATGTAACTCCAGGTATTTAACGAAAGTTGTCTGTTGGATTTCCTGATTTAACAATTTGTTTGAGTTTGGTTCTAAGATAAGGACACTGCAGCAATCGCTTAATGCGTCAACATGTGACATTTTCACATACAATTTTGTAAGATCACCCATCGCGCAATGCGTGGGTTGACTGTTTGTTCGCTTAACGTGAGACGCGAACTATCGTAATGGTAACGATCTTCAAGTGAATCCCATAAATATAAATATGGAACCTCTTGATGGCATGAATAACGGCTAAACGTTCCAGCTCGAAGCTGCAATATTTTGATTCTACGATAGTGGTTCGTTTACTAAAATAAAATATAGGTCGAAAGAAACCGTCCGTTTGTTTTTTAATTAATACCGCGTCGAAATCACTTGCGATGGCATCACAATGCAACTCTGTTTTAAAATCGGGGAAATAGATAACCAAAACCGGTTCATCAGCTAATTTACCTTTTTAAACGCGTAAAGGCCGTATTTTCTTTCGCGCCAAACTGGAAATTCGCACCGTTTCTTAATAATTCATATAGGGATTTCGCTAAAATAGAAAAATTTGGAATAAAATACCTAAAATAGCTTGCGGGGTTCACAAAATGCAGTACGTCTTTCGCCGTTCGTGGCATTGGATAGTCTCGGACAGATTCAATGCTGTCTCGACTCGAACGAATACTAGATTCATTAAAATTAGATAGCCAAGATATGTAACTTCGCGGTTATAAAAAGAAAATCTGTCTAAATGGAATTGTAAATCGTTTTATACAGCTAAATGAAAAATTTCTTCAAACATTCAAAAAATCAAAATATGTTCTTCAATCGTTTCTGTAGCGACTAAGATATCATCTAAATATAATACGACTTTATTCTTTTTAGCGAGATTGGTAAATACAAAATTAATATATTATATATATAAAGGCATTTTCAGGTATGCGAACTGTACATGTTACGACCGTTCGCGGAGAGACGCGGTCGCTAGGAATACGCGTCAGCGAGAGGCGTAAATTCTCGCTACGATTCGGTTAATCGACGCCGCGAAATAGTCGTTCCCCTGTTTCGGTTAAGAGAACAGAGGTGGTTAATTGAATGTAACACGGTATAAAGTTATATCACAGTTTATTTTCACAACTTGTAAATGAAACAGTTACGCTGGTGCGTATGTATAAGATGAATGAGTGACTGATCCACGGGTGTATCCCGGTTTAGGACTGTTCGAAGGACGTAAAATCAGTGATGTTCGGAGACGATGCCGTGGCGGAGGAAAACTAAGGATGGGTGTGTCTAGCGCACGGAATCATCGGATTTGTGGGTGACGATTTTTGCTAAGAGAGTGAGGGAAATAGACCTCGTTGTTAATTGGTTAAATGAAGGACTAAGAAGGGTCGTAGCCGCCCTTGAGAGAAAGTGGCTAGTGGGAGGAAAGTTGCATCATACGTGAGGAAAAACTAACTTTCCCTTGTCAAGCCGTAGTAGACAATGGTCTTTAGAAATGGTACGGAAAACAGATGTTTGTTCAGTTTGAAGGACCTCGACTAGGAAATTCCTGAGATTTATGGCGGATACTTGAGAATATTGAAGGAACGCAGTAAGTATCCCAAGACATCTGGTTGCCATCTTGCCCGCGGTGTGTGGCCTCGTCTAGGTAGTGTTACGCGACGTAACAGTACAAAAGATGTATATTTAATAGATGATTTTGAAACCGTCACGTGATGAAAACTATTCTTTAAATTAAGTTTAGTGAAATACTTTTTACTGCGCAACTGATCCAAGCAGTCGTTGACAAAAGGCGCCGGAAAATTGTCTTTCACGGTGATCTTATTTAATTCCCTGTAGATGACGCAGAGATGCATTTTCTATTCTTTCTCCGCACTGATACAACAAGGGATTGCGTATGGTGAATTGCTTGGTCTGATAATTTCTTTCTCGTACAAATCGCCCAAAATTTAAAAATCTGCCGGTATGCCGACGGCAATGTCGCCGTTCGGCCCTCTTTACGGAACAAGACCAGCCTCGCCGTCCGCCACGCCCGTGGGTAGACTCCCTCCCTCAACATCTCGTGTAGAGGCGCCGAAGTTTGACAACGAGATGATGGCGTACGATTTATCTCACGCGACGTAACACGGTTTTTCGCTACATATAGCAAATTTCTTTTTATGATTAGTATTTTGGTTCATGCATACCTGAAATATAATTACGATTTTGTTAAATTGAAAATCGCGCTAACCTGCCACAGATATTGGCGAATTATAATACAATTATTCAGTTTTTCTAGAAACATTGTGGCCTTTTTCCTACTTAGTTCGGTAATTTTCAATTTTAAGGTATTGAACAATTTCGTTTCATTGTGATTTAAGATTTGTTAACGAGCACTTTTCACAAACTGACCGCTATTACTTGTCTTTGTATCGTTGTTTTGTGAATACGGTGAATGTAAGAATAGGAAACAAGAGAAGCAATTGAGATACAACGAGATACCTTACAAATTTTATATCTAGACAAGTAAAGTCAAAAGAAAAATAGAATTTAACCAGTGTCTAGATCCATTTGGACTAGTCAGCAAATAACGGAAGTTGTTTAGCTTAGTGTCATAAGAAGCCAAAGGTATCTCTAAACGACGGATTTAGTATCAACATTCATTGTAACTTCAAAGAGCAGTGTCGAACTTAGGCATCGTCTTCTGTGCAGTTGACCGAACGTTGCGCATTTCGAGAGCTCAGCTATCGTCCAATATCATTTTGATCGTAAGATTCTCAAAAATCCAATTAAATCGTTTTATAACAATGAAATAAAAAATGTGAAAACTTCGTTTTTCTTATTTTGGCAATTTATGAGTAATTGCGTTATCGCCGGAGCAGACAAAGAAAACACCGGAAACTGCTTGCAGTAATCAGTTCCGCGAAATAGTAGGGATAACTCATATCCGCTTAAAATTTGAAGAGACAAATTTTCGACTCTCTGAGCGACGTTTATTTTGTCGCGTAAAATTATGGTAAAAATAAGAAATTTGTCAATTTCCGAACAGGAGATCGAGTTCTTTTTATTTTTACTCAATTTGTACAATATTGTTTTCGGTTCGCAGTGATACACTTTCGACACTTGGGTTAGTTAAGAATTTTTTTTTAGACTGACTGGATGATTTTGAAGGGAGCATTTATATTCTTTTATTCGTTGGAGTGGGAGAAGGCTTTGCTTGTACTTATCATATATTTCGGAGAACGACTGGAGTGACCGAATGCCACCCAGGCGGCTGAGAACGGGTGCTGACCGGACGATCACACGTGATAAGGCGCTCGGAATTTTGGTTTATCATATGGCTGCTCGAATTTCACCTGTGACATTCCCCCCTTCTTAGATTGAACTTGGTCCCTCAAGTTTTCTTCAGAAGACTTTTGTGGAATCGGACTCGACGTGGTTTGAAAATTACAGCTGATTCCTCCTCTTCATCTAAGTGGTATGTGTTGGTTGGAATATAGGTGTTGGGTGTTGAGGCCAGGGCGAGTGGTACTGATGGGGCTGTCACATTGTGGCTGTTGATTACGGTTTCATTTCGGCAGCAAAATAGATTAATACATAATTTGTTCGGTATACATTTCCTGATACATTTGAATACCCCTATTTTGTTTAATCCATATATACCTAGTATGCCTAATGCTATGTACCCTAATATCTGGAGCGTGGTTAGTCCCCAATACTGTATATTTTTGATTCTATGTTCGAAATTAAGAGTTTCTATCTCGTCGCCTATTTTATCGATCGTGGTTTTATAGCCTTGCAAATTATCTATTATCTTCGGTGCTCGCTCGAGTTTATCTAACAGATGAGCGAAACTATCGTTTGTTTTGAGCGCTAGGGTTTTTCTTTTGATTTCGTATTTGACTTCGTTTTTTGTTTCGCCTATACGCATGTGTTCATCTTTGTACAATATATCGCAAGAAGTGTTGGCTCTTATGATGGAAGGCTTGTCAAGTTTTTGTAAGGTATGTTTCGTTTGGCAAATTGTGTCTATTTCTATCGGATTTGCTGGTATCGCAATGTAGCAGTTGCTAGTTTTGAGCGGTATAAAGCTAATGTCTTCAATCTTAAGTACGGTTATTTGACAATGTTCAATGTGTGGTTTGAAATTTATTATTTCGCTGCGACAATCGGTTCTCGAGTTTCTGTCATGGATTGGTAGTGTTTGTTTGCATATAGTGGTTCCGGCTCGATTCTTACAAAGTTTGTTGAAATACTCGATATCAGCGTTTATAAATGAAAGACCTGAGGTTAAATATATCTGATGTTGGACTACTGGAGCCAAAAAATACTCCATTTCTTTTTACTCGGGATAGGATATACCTGTAATATGTTCCATTCTGTGTTAGAGACTAAAGGTACTATGATTTTGAAAAATATTTTGTCATCTATTGTGAAGATTTTAAGATCACTGATGTCGAGTATGAATTGAAAATGTTCGGTTTTGGCAGAAATCGCGGTGTTGTACATCTGACTACCTATTGCCTTGGCGTAATTTTCTATGAATTCCTCGGGGTCGAGTATTTGTGGACTAATTATTCCTTGTTTGCCTAATATCATGACGTTAAGTATTTCATCTAATTGGAAGTGTAAAGTTTGCATCGCGGTGTCGACTTTCATGATCATCTTAAGCATAGATCTATCGATATTTGCCTGCTGTTGTAGTTTTAATATATCACTATATGATTTCTCTAAGTGGTTTAGGTTTTCTGAGTTTACAATTTTTCTAATAAGTGCTGTTTGATTAGCTATTATGGTCTTGATTTTATTATTGTCATCGAATAGTTTGTCCATATTCTCGTTTATGAGCGTAAGATCGTCATCATCGAGAGTTCCGAACAGACTTTTCGATACGGAATCTATGATGTTGAGTAAACCTCGTGTGCTTCGGGTATGTGTTAACGCTTTCAAGTGTTTTGCGAGTTGTTTTAGGTTATTGATACGATTTTGTAATCCGCCTAACTCTTCAACGTATTGTTTGCTGATTGCACGTGAGTCTATTGTTAATTTATATGAATCTATTGCTCTTATCTGCTCGTATATGTCGCTAGTGTCTAATCCTACTATTACATTGGCAGTATCGCTGTACGAATATCCTTTTCCTATGTTTTCTACAAATACAGAGTTTCCTTCTAATGGGGTAATATTTATTTGCGCGGATACTATTCCGGCAAAGAGGAGCGTCGACCTGGAAAGTAAGGTTTTAAACGATTACCGTGTATCTTTTTGTCTTGAATCAGATAGTATGGAGTACATACTTTATCAATCGTGTATGGTCCTAACCATTCCACATCAAGTTTATGCCTTTTATGATCGTTATGTATTAAAACGGAGTCTTGGGGGGGCGCGACGCCTTCCTCAGGGTGAAGGGTTGTGTTGTTGCGTTTGTTGAAAAAAAATTTTTTCTTCTCCTTTTCCTTCTTTGAAAACTGATTCGAGGTTTTATGATTTTACGTCTTTGATCGCGCTGATATCGCTGTTTACTTTTGATCAATGTTTCGCGAGCGTGTCGGAGTCTAGAGTCCCATTCCTTTTTGCGGAACGTGACTTCGTCTGCGTATGTGCGTTGGGGATTTTTGGATATTCTGGAGGGAAGATTGGCTTGGTGTCCGAATGTGAGTTCGAATGGCGTGTAACCAGTGGAGTCGTGTATCATTGTGTTATATGCAAGGCATACAAAGTTAAGTTGATCGTCCCATTCTTCATCTGAATTTCGCTGTATCGATTTTAACATGTCTGTTACTACTGCGTGTGTCCGTTCTAAAGATCCGTTACTTTGTGGGTGGAAGGATGTCGTTTTGATATGTTTGATTTTGAACGCGTCTTCGTACTGTTGCATTAAACTAGATATAAAATTCTGTCCGCGGTCAGTTAATATCTTTTTTGGAGCGGAAAAGATGTAAATGTAGTGATTCAAGAGTGCGTTCCAAATTGTTTCCGTCTGCTGAGTTTTTAGTGGTACGAGTATTAAATATTTTGTCAGTTCGTCATGTATGGATAGAATGTACTGATTGCCTTTCTTCGTCTTTTTTAGTGGGCCTAATAAGTCCATAGCAATTTTATCGTTTGGTTCGAGGGGTGTGTCGGTGATACAAGGTTCTTCGCGCGGTCTGATACGTGTAGTTTTAGATGTTTGGCAGGTGTCGCATGATTCTATATGTTGTTGTATGCGTTTCATCAAATCTGGTACTCTGTGCCGTTCACGAATGCGGTCGTATGTCTTTTGTATACCGGGGTGTCCTACTAAATCGTGATTTTCTTTTAATAATTCGTCTATTTCTTCGTCACTATATGTTTGGATTGGTTCCCATGCAAAATTTAATTTTTTACGGTGTCGTTCAGGAATAATAAAATTCGTTTGATCTCGTTCTTCTCGGTCTCTGTGAAACTGTCGTCGCCTATACCTATCTTCTCGTTTACATGAATAATTTCGTTTAATTTAGTTAACCATTCGATTCTGTCGTAATTTCCTAGCTCTGTTTTGGATAATTGATAGAAAGATTTACGGTTCGGAGTCATTTTGAGAATTTTGGGTAACGCGTCGGTAGATTTTTCCCAATCGTGATACTTTTTATCGAGTTCTATGTTAAAATTTTCGCGTTGTCTGGTCAGAACATGTATTCTAGATAGTGCGTCGGCTGCAGTATTATCTTTTCCTTTTGTATAGTCTATGTCGTATTCGTATTCTTCTAATTTTAATCGCCATCTCATCAAGCGTGATGAGGGATCTTTTGCAATTCTGTAGCCATTTTAGTGCTTGGTGATCGGTTCGGATGAGGAATTTCCGCCCTAACAGATATTGTCGGAGGCGTTTCACGGCCCATACTATTGCTAAAAGTTCCTTTTCTGTAGTGGAATAATTTCGTTCCGGTGGGTTTAGAGTTCGCGAGATATAACAACACGGATGTCCGTCCTGTGATAAGATTGCACCTATACCTTCGTTACTGGCGTCAGTCGTTAGTGTGAATTGTTTTGCAAAGTCTGGGAATTTTAGTACGGGTGATGAACAAAGTTTATCTTTTAATGTCTGGAATGCTTCTTGGGTTTTATCCGTCCAATGAAATGGTGTCTCCTTTTTGTAAGTTCGGTCAATGGTTTCGCGATTTTAGAAAAGTTTCTGATGAACTTGCGGTAATAACCTGCTAGTCCTAAGAAAGATTTGATATCTGTGGGATTACGTGGCTGTTTGAAGTTGCTAACGGCTTCTAATTTTTTGGGATTTGGCTTTACACCTTCGGCGGTTACTATATGTCCGAGATATTCTAATTCTGGTTTGAGAAATTCGCATTTGTCCGGCTGTATTTTGAGTCCGAGTTCGCGTAAGCGTTGCAATACTATCGCGAGGTTGCTATTGTGTTCTTCAATCGACTGTCCGAATATTATAATGTCGTCTAAATATACGAAGCAATGTTTATTTATGAGTCCTCTTAGCGCGGTATCCATCATGCGTTGAAATGTTGCAGGTGCATTCTTTAAACCGAATGGCATTCTATTGTAATGGTAGTGTCCTTGTGGTGTGGAGAATGCTGTGTATTTCTTAGAGTCTGTGTCCATTGGGATTTGGTGGAATCCGAAAGGATAAATCGAGGGCTGAGAAAAAATTTTGCGTTGCCTAGTTGGGATAGTATGTCGTCTATGTCGGGTAGTGGATATGCGTCCTGGTCAGTTAGCTCGTTTATTTTTCTGAAGTCTATTACAATTCGCCATTTCTGTTTCCCTGAGGCGTCTGCCTTTTTTGGTACTACCCAGACTGGTGAATTGTAAGGAGAATCAGATGGTTCTATAATGTTCTTTTGTAGCATTTCGTCCATTTGTCGTTTGATTTCTTCTTTGTGGCATTCAGGCGGTCGGTAAGATTTTGTGTTAATGATTTTATTTTCTTTTAACGTTATTGTGTGTTTGGCAAGGTTAGTGCATGGTAATAAGTCGGTCTCTAGATTGAATACGTCGAGGTAAAACAGCAATATCTTTTCGATTGGTTCACGGGAGTTTTTCTCTATATGCGAAAGTCTGATTAAATCTTTAAACGTGGAGACTTGATCGTACGTGTTTGAATTTTCGATAAAATTAGTCATTTTGGCTGGGCACTCACCACCATTGATAAAGCATATCGTTGTCGGTTTCCCTTCCAGGTAGACTGTTTTTGACACTGCTTGTTTTGGAGGTACGTCGTTTTCCTGTTGCAATAAAAGTATATTATTGTCAAGTTTTAATTGTTGATTTGAGAGTTCAAATTTGAATTTAGATAGGGCTGGTAAACCGAGTATGCCGTCTTCTATAATTGGAAAGTTGTCTTCTACCACAAAGAATTCTAGAGTTTTGCCAAATAGTTTTACCAAAGCGTGTTCGTTAGTTTTAAATTTAGAGTGTCCCATCGAGAATTTTCGTTCTTTTGTCATTCTTGGTCGTAATACACATCTTCGCTTGAGTATGTTAATTCCTGCCCCGCTGTCAATGAGGAATTTATGTCGTTGTCCGTCGGATCGTAAAAGTACTGTGGGTAGTCTTCCTGTTGTGGCGTTAATTCGTAAGTCTGGTCTATTGGGTTCTCTATTTCTTCCTTGTGTGGCTCGAGGTTGTGGACCGCTGGTGGTCTCGGAAACTGGCTGGGTGTTCGAAAATTTTTACATTGATTGGAGACATGTCCGATCTGATTGCATTTGAAGCATTTTAATTGTGTCCTTTGGGCAAGTGGCATTTGTTCAGTTTGTCGGAAGCTTCTTGGCACCAATGCCAAATCCAAATTGGGTGTTGGAGTTGGTTTTCTAATAATTGGATTGGGATTATTGGTTGTTAGTCGTCGCTGCTCAGGGAGTTTTGGTCGTCGATTTCGATCTTCCCTGAAGAATCGCTCGATGTCGGTGGCTTTCTTTTCGGCTTCAAGGATATTGTATGGTGGATTGGCGAGTAGTAATTGTCCTATTTCGCTTTTTAGGCCTCGAATAAAATCGATTACGGAGTCTCTTAAAATCCTGTCGTTCATAGCTCGTCTAGTAATTTCGTCACAGTACTCGTTCGTTATACTGTATTGTAACCTATTGAGCGCTCTGCATAACCTGATGATATAACTTTGCACACTTTCGTCGTGACGCTGTCTCGTTTCGCGTAGCTGGTCTTGTTGTTCTCTAACAGAATCTTGGGTGGCTACGTTTCGTCGTAGGGCGTCGTACAGGTGTCCGTATTCGTATATCGGTATATTGCGGATGGCCATTGCGGCTTTACCCGTGATTTTCCCGATTTTGATCATTTTTAGTAATAGCGCGGGTTCGCTACACATGGCTCGCAATTCACGTACTTCGCGTATGAATTCTTCTACTCCGATATCGTCTTCGCCGTTTAGTTGTGGAATACATGTTATCGAGTCTTTGGCCCGTAAGCTCGGGGAGGCAAATTGCGGTAGACGATCCTCGTAAGAGGGATGGTTATCTGCTTCTGTTCGAATTGGAACGTATGGTGGGGAAGTTCTATCTTTCGCGGCAACAGATTCGTCCATAGTAATAAGGGAGCCTAGTTCTGTAGTAGCGTCGCGTCCTATTTTTATTTTGGAGATATTTTTGCCTAATAATTCTATTTCCGCTGCACGCTTCTTATTTTCACTGTCGGCCGTCCGTTGTGTCTCTTCTATACGTTGCGCAAGAAGTTCAATTTGTTTTTGTATCGCGTCAAGTATGGCACGAATCGAATTATCCGTAGCTCCGTTTGTAGAAGCGGTTTCAATAGTTTCGATTTTGTCTTTTCGTGATGTAGCCATGATTCTAATTGAGCTTATTGATTCTGAACTACTATTTGGACTCGAAACGCTTGAGAAACTTGGTTTTCTCACACGGTAACGTAAAAATGAATCCAGATTTTCAGCTTACCGTAGTAGCTATGACCGTTGAGGAGTCTCTGGGATGTTTCCTCTCTGGTTGGTTCTAGATTCCGAATCTTATTCGTAGGCTTGCTCTGCGCTGACCGTAGTCCTCTCGTCTAGTTTCACCGTAGTGGAACGTTGAAAGTTGCTGCAGGGCTTCGTAGTAGCAAAGATTCGCAGTGGTCCGTTGATCCTTCGATCTTCAATGATGCGCGTACGCCGAAATCGTAATTTCGTTTACACTGAAGTGAATAGATCCTGGCACGGATCGCCAAAAATGTCGCGTAAAATTATGGTAAAAATAAGAAATTTGTCAATTTCCGAACAGGAGATCGAGTTCTTTTTATTTTTACTCAATTTGTACAATATTATTTTCGGTTCGCAGTGATACACTTTCGACACTTGGGTTAGTTAAGAATTTTTTAGACTGACTGGATGATTTTGAAGGGAGCATTTATATTCTTTTATTCGTTGGAGTGGGAGAAGGCTTTGCTTGTACTTATCATATATTTCGGAGAACGACTGGAGTGACCGAATGCCACCCAGGCGGCTGAGAACGGGTGCTGACCGGACGGTCACACGTGATAAGGCGCTCGGAATTTTGGTTTATCATGTGGCTGCTTGAATTTTCCCCTTTAAAAAAAAAAAAAAATCAAAGGGATAACTGTTCCGAAACTTGGCGAGGAAGGTGAAAATGTTGAACGACAGCGATATGGGGAAAACACAATTACGGGGGGATGTTTGGGGAAAAATATGGGTTTTGTTACCGGGTGGGAAATAAATAAAATAAAAAAAAAAAAAAAGAGCACCCCACCCCACCCCAAAAAAAGGGAAAGAAAAAAAAAAAAAATAAAAAAAAAAAAAAAAAAAAAAAAAAAAAAAATATATATATAAATAATAAGGGTGGTGTGGATAGGTGGGAAACACAACAAAAAAAAAAATATATAATTTTATTATAAAAATAATATTGTTTTTATTGGTGTCGTGGTTGGTGTGTTTTTTTTTTTTTGTCAAAGGAATATAAACACAATTTTATGAAGAAAGGATTTATCATGCTTTTCATTTTGTCTTTTCATTCGTCTCCTTTCCTAATAAATCCATTTATGACATTGTTTATTTTTTTCTATAAAATTGTAATAAGAATGCAGGTATTTATACGCACATGATTTCAGAGCTGTAAGCAATTCATCTGCTCGCTGACTATGAACATTCTTCCATTACAATGACATTATTATAATGACAGAAACTTCTATCATCCTCCACCAAATAAAAGTTACGAGATAGTTATTTGTTGACAATAATAATTTATCATTGAAAAGTCTACTGAGCAATAGACAACGATGATAGGACATAAATATATTTTAAAAATAAGATTTAGAATAAGAATAAGAGTTCTAAAGTAAAACTTTTTTTAAGAATGCTTCATTTGCTCTAAGGGCTCACTTTGGTTCTCAAGTTGTTTGCTCAAGAATCTCGTAGTTGCTTGACCAGTCGGCGTTAAAGTATATGATACATTCAACGAAATAGAAACTTGTTGTGACATTCATGCTGGATAAAATATTATTTCACATAATAAGTAGTAGGTAGTTTTTTTATTTAAGTTAAATTTAAATATCATATTGGTTTTCATTTCATGTGTATGATGTGAATATCGCAATGTATATGAATATCAATGATTTGTACGGAAGTTGTATGTGGTTCATACAAGAATTGCCACGTTTATTAACACCTCATAAATTTGTAATGCGTTCGCGGTTTTTATGTGAATATGGCTATTTTTATTACGATTTATCTGGGAACAGTCCGGCCACC